>VWPW01028716.1:0-36526 GCA_013389825.1 Crypturellus undulatus
TCTGACATTGAAAGCTTAAATATACTTATAAAATTACATCAAGGGGCTGTGGTTGACATCATAGGTTTGTTTGTGTACGCGGAAAAAAAATTACATACTTTTTTTCTGAATTATGACTCCTATTATCTAAAAAATAGTACTGTGTTACAGGATACAGCTGTTGAACATGTAATCTCAGATATAAAATCTATATTTGCTGCCAGCTGTGGTAATGATAGATAATGGACCACAATTTGATTGCTACCCGTTTAAATGTTTCCCGAGACAGTATGATCTTAAACTGTACTTGGAGTCAAAGGGATCCGCAGTCTAATGCTATTATGGAAAATGGCTTAAAATGTTAAAAGGATGCTTTAAAAAGCCAAGGAGTCACATCCTGATCCCTACTTGACACTACTAAATTACGAGGCAGCACCCCAGAAATTTCTATGAGCTGAAATATTATTTAAGAGAAAGCTTGGAGCTGGGCTTCTCAGCTGTGAGATCATTTCTGTTAACGATAAGGGAGCTGGATATTCTTGTAAAAATCAAACTGTAAAGGATGAAACCCTCTCTGACACTGGACTGCCCATGCTGGACCTGCTCCTTACACACCCATGGCCAACTATGAGTAGAGGAGGCAGTAGCCTTGAGAAGCCATTGCCTGCTTTGACGAAGAAAGCAGAAAATGGTAGATGTATAAATGTGATCAGGCACATCTTCACTAAAAAGAAAANAAAAGAAGGGAGGCAAAAACTCAAGTTTCCAAAATATGACACTCAGAGAAACCCGGGTATCAGAGAGCACTGAGAAAAGACCATGCAGATAACTGTGACATCTGAGCTCATGAGATAGTTCTCCAGGAGAGGAAGGCAACCAGCCTAGGGACTGCTGAAATGTACTGATACATGTTTATATTCCTGACACTTAGGCCTTCATCAAGGGGCAGCAAGAAAAGACAACAGAAGCCCTGAAGAGGATAGGGTTATAATATACCAATCCCTGAAATATTTGGGGCTATATCCACTTTAGTTGCTAGTGAGTGGCCATGAGGAGCCAGAAAAAATACTCATATGAAAGAAACACACACAGACAGGGAGGCTTTTTATTATGTCCCTCACTGGCTCTCCATTAGCACCCTTAGATAGAAAGGGCACATACACCATCCATCTCTCCAAAAAGTCCTATCAGCCTTTAATAAATAATGATTTCTCTCTGACTGTTGTTTTTCTGTATGAAATTACAGTGAGTATGTTAAAATTACAGTGAGTTTGTGAGTGCATGCACATGTGTTTTTCTCTGTCCTATATATACATCTCAGCTGCTGCAACAGAGTGGAGAAGCTGCTGTGGCCTCAAACCATCTCAGGAATAGCGACTGAAGGGCCTTTGGGGTGAGATGGAATGAATTAATTATTCTAAGACAAATTCAAAGTTAAGAAAAAAAAACGGAAGCCACCTGTCCCTTTAAAACATAGCTGGGCTCTTGTGTTAAAGAAAGGAAATTATATTCCCTGTTATTTATGTAGTTTTATTAATAGATATCTCCTGCTATTTATAGAAATAGACTTTCCCTCTTTCCCAAATTGCAGTGTCTGTTAATCTATGAAAGGAAACTCATAATCCTCTTGTCGTGTTTTCAAACAAAGTATGGGAAATGAAATGACAGGATATTGCCCAGGATCCAAATGCTGCCCAGCAAAAATCCTCAAAGTCACTTTTTATCTACTCCCTTTATCTACTCTCTCTTTCCAATATTTATTTCTCTATTTTCATCAAGGCACTCTCTTTCCCCAAAAGTAAAAGGAAGCATTCATCCCAAACCTGCTAAAATCATTGGAATCTTCTTATTCACTTCAGCATGTTTTGTATCAGACCCCTAAAGTGTAGCACAAATCTGTAGACTCATAAACACATATAAAAGAAATGAAAGAAATGAAAAATTATTATCACAATTCAGCTCAGAACTGAAGGATGGCATCATAGCACAGTGTCAGATTGTCAAATATAGAGCATAGTGGATATTAATCAATTGCTTTAATTATTTTCCTAACACAAGAGCAGAATTAACTGCTAAAAATGGCTTTTTTTTTCCCCAAAACACAATGAACAGCTAACTTACATCCTTCACCATTAAGTGTTGCAGATGCAAATGGAAGTGCTAGCTAGTCCTTATAGAGCACTTTTCATCAAGATATCTCCAAAGTGCTTTAAAAATGATACGGCATCATCTATTTCTCTGTTAGGAAGGCATGGAGAAGTGACTTACAACACACAGAAGCCTGGAACAAAATCCAAATTTCCTTTCCATCCCGCTAGTGTTCAATCCCATAGGCTGCATCCCTTCCCTGAGCCAATGCATGCCATTTCTTAATAAACCAAAGGGAAAAGAGGAAGCAAGTGTAAAGAATGGTTAAAATAAATCAAGGAGATGCTTTATTTGTTTGGAAAGGAGCTATTAAAAGTCTCCTTTTTTTTTTTCCTCAAAAGGGATAGGCGGGTCCCCAAAAAAGGCACAGTGGAGAAAATGAGCATCGCAACCCAGTGCAAGCCTTCCTGTTGCAAATCTTCCCTGGAGAGAGAGAAAAGTGCCCACAACACATGTTTAGTTTATATCACAGCATTATGCTAAAGGTTAGACTTTAAAGGACCAGATTCAGACAGTTTAACGCCCAGCGTAACCCCAGGGTTTGGATGGCAGAGAATGCAGGCACGTCTGAGAATTCAAGCTATCTAATTAAAGTCTCTGATTTAGGAGCCTCTCAGACCCTTTTGGATGAAAGCCCCAGATACTGGGATGTAGCTGGAAGTCAGCCTGAATCCATCTTTGCATCTTTACTGATCTCCCCTCAAAAGACTGGTTCGCAGATGCTGATCTTTTCTTGAGAAAGGCGGAAGGGCTGATGCTAATCCTGGGGGGGTCTTGCTGCAGCAGTGCTACCTGTGCTCCAGCCTTGTCAGGCTCAGGTGCAAGTTGCAATGAAAATTGTGCATACGAGGGATCTAATTATGCATGCAAATACCTCGTTAGTGCTTCAGCTGATTATCTACCTGTGTAATTCCTGTGGTAAAGAAGAACATATTGTAGCCCAGCAATTTTTTTTTTATCTACATGCATTTCTGAAAGGCTGATCCTCACCAAGCAAACAATTTCTTTTCCAAGGATGATAAAACTGAGGAGGAGCAGAATTGGCAGAATGAGTGCAACTGGCAGCTGTATGATCATCCGGTGGGGCCAGGGCCACCTGCCTTGAAAGGCCAAAGACCTGGCAATTACGGCAAAATCTGCTCACAAGGCCGGGAAAGTTTCTTCTTGATTCTCAGTTGTTAAAAGTTGGTGCACGACAGGGAGCACCAGAGCTCCGACCCGTTCCAGAACACTGAATATTTTATCTAGGTCCATGTCAGCCACCGTGTAATCCTGTGAAATTCCTGGCTTTCATAATAGACTAGGGAATTATTGTCACCAATTTCAGAGCGCTGCATGGAAATACGTTTCCTTTAGCATATTTCAGATTATGAGTGCACCTTCAATGGATATCCCCCTAAGTCTTAAAGAGGAAAGGGAGTGTGGATATACAGGTAAAGACTTGAGTTGTCTCTATTTACATATTTGAAAAGCGTTCAAGAATGCAACCTTGATCCTAATTCAGGTTTTTACATCTTAATTATCGGTTGATACCTGATTCATACCCCAAGGATATCCTTCACACCCCTTTCAATTAAAAAAAAAAAAAGGAACAAGTGACTAAAGATATATGTAGGTAGAAGATACCATTTTCAGCTCAGTTTCTAAAGGCTGCTTCAGAAAATACTGCAAAGAATTAAATTTTAATTACTTCCCAGATTGATTTATATTGAAGTTCAGAGACTGGGACTGCACTGTATTCAGCAATTTCATAAATGGGGAAATAATAAACAATAAAATAACAAACAATAAAATGCCTCTTCGTCACAGTTGTTGTATTCTTTATCACATCTGCTTTTTACCCTGCACACAGCAGGTATCAATAATTCAAGCCTGAGTGATAGCACTTTTGTAAAAGTTTATATACCCCATACTATTAGCAGTAGATCATTTTTAAACATCTTTAGAGCCTCCCTCCCTATTCATGATCTTAGTTGTTATCTTCATTTCAATGAACTAGATTTATTTTAAAAAAAGATTTAAAAAAGAACCTTAGGCAACTCAAATGGTGCAGCTCTTAAGGAGAACGTAATTCATGTGTAAATACACTTCCAGTATTTTGTAAATAGACTTCATGTATAAACCAAAAGCAAAGGACAACATTTTCAAGAGCCCTGCAGTGTGTTAGGAATTGGATTCCCATTCTGGCAGAATTTGAAATAGAAACGGTTGATGCAGTACAAGGCTCATATTTCAGCCCGTGGTCACCTGAAGAAAAGGCCAGAACCTGGAATTAGATCTGCACATTTGCTATAAGCACGGATTTATTCTGGAAGGAGAGGTGAAACATTGACCTTATCATTCAAGCCATAAATTTGCATCACTGATTCCTGCATCAAGATACTTAATCCTAACTACTTAGTGCATTTATGTCCTGGACTACCTACTGGATCCCTGGGGAATTTGAGTCCCTTGGGGTGATGACAACTTTTGTGGATCATCCTTCCCTTGGTGTCAATGCCTGACTCCCACTTGCAGGAAAGTCCATCTGCTCCAGACTCAGAGGAATTCAGACTCATCCTGCAAGAGAAAGAGGTTATGTCTCTTCTTCCAAAGGTCTGAGAAAGGATCTTTTAAAACAGGACTTCTAGAGTAGGTGGTGAGACTTGCTGTCTGACACCCTCCTGGATATTAAGGCCAGAAATACCTAGAAGAGAATACAGTACATCCTTGCTCTGAAGAGAGTCAGATTGCCATCTCCTTTACTGCAGGAGGCTGCACTAAAAAGCTAAAAAGGGGACAATCATTAACCCCTTGTAGAAACTGCACAGCAAGGAAGCTAGGAAGTATTGGTCCAGAGAACGATGGGGAACTCAAGCATGAGAGAGTGTCTTGAGGCAAGTCTGATTGCTCTTTCTGTCATCTTTCCAATTCACCTCATTTCCCCTTGTGTTCATGTCATCTATGCAAATATGTAAACACCATTAAAATGTCAGCAGGCTAAAAAGTTGAAGGAAACAAGACCTGTTCTATTTTGAGCAAGTTTGCAAGAAGTCTTGATATTGTTTACAGTTCAGCAGTTTTGGAAGATTTAAGTTTCACTTCTTCTTTTTTATTACAGATCTCACCATTCATTTTCAGCTTTGCTGAAGCTTTTGCAAAAATAGGGCTCCTGATAATTTTATTAGAAATCTGAAAAAAATCTCAGAAAATATGGTATGCCACTCTTGAGGATAGTAGCTTAAATGTAGTGGGTTAGTGACTGATAAAAGTGATGTACTGCCTTAGGGAACAGAAAGTTTTATATTGATAGTAGAGACGTGGACATAGGAAATTTGAACATATATTGAATCTCGTATTTTGGTATGGCATAAACATAATAATAATCATCAGCTTCCTTGATGTCCCTGATCCTGCACAAGTTAAAAATAGGCAACATATGTTGCTCCTAATGACTCTTCACTTATTTAGCCCATAGACTCATTTTTAAAAGCCAAGTGATATAACAATATTTTCTATTTGTAATCTGGGAAAATGAAGCACGGAAAGAGTTAACTGTCCACAAATTCAAATGGTTTGTTGTGCTGAGAGGGAAATTGAGACTAGTTTTGTTATGTCTAATTATAATACCTTACCTTATCCTTCTCTATTTTCCTTTTAACTTCACCTAACTAAGCACATTTTTACAAAATAAATGTTTTTTTTTTGCAATTTGACTTATTCTTTGGCATAAGCAATATTCTGATTCATTTTCTCTGAGCCCACCTACAGAGCACTGCCTTGTGTTTGCTGTTTCTTTAATTGCATGGCAGGCATGCTTTAGGACAATGCAAAACTCCTTATAAATTATTTGGTGTACATGACTTTAAATGATTTTCCCCTTTTGTTTTATCTTTATTTTGTCTCAAATGTTTTGTGTCTTTTTTGGCAGGCTTGCTGCCTTTTGGATTGTTCTTTTCTTCCTGTGGAAACTTCATGTGTTTTGTTTTGGTTCCTTTCTCTCCTTGTTTGTAATAAAAGCATGTCTGAATAGCTCTGCAAGACTTTTCCTGGTCTAATTTTTATGTCACAAATGAAATCAGAATTGTATCCCACCAAAATAATTAAGGGTTAACTAGCCACTGCTTTAGCTCTGCACACTAATATATCCAGATATACCCATATTTTAGACAGTGCCTTTCATGACAACAAATTATAAGAGGGAAAAATAACTTTACAATCCCTTCTGTATTAATATACATTCTGGGATCTTTTCCCATGTGCATACAGCTTTGAGAGTTGACCAGGGCTCAGATTTGAACGAGAATATGCTAAAGACTCAGTAGGCTCTTCCTGCTCTGATACCTTCCAGACTTATATACAGATCAAGAAATAACTATTCAGTCTTCTACTGTCCCAAATAGAACCAGAAACCAGGTGCAGATCAGTCACCTATTTTATCATAGAATCATTGTGATTGGAAAAAATCTTCGAGATTGAGTCCAACCTTAAGGTCCTCAACAGTATACCTGTTAAAGCACGTCCATAAGAAGTCTTAGTCCCATGTCCTAGAAGTATTTCTCAAAAAGGCCTTGAGCATCTTCTGCTTGATTGTAGCTCTACAAGCATGGAGTAAGTGGCTGCTAGAGCTTGTCCTGGCACATTGGGGCAAAAATATCTGACTCCTACTGCAACATTTGCAAATGCCTTACAAGGAATATACTCTTTTTTGGAAAGAATGTCTAGTATCGCTGAGTTTAAGAAGAATGAATACCAGAGCTGAGTTTGTACATGTCCTTTCAAGAAAATGCTGCTATCTGTGGTTTAAAGCACATAAGATAATAACCTATCTAAAAGGCACACACAAAATTTTCACCTACAAGTAGAACATAAACGGGTTTAAACTGGCATTATGTTCACTAACTTAAAAGAAATTTGACATTCAAGCCCCATTGACACCCAGAACTTGCTTCAGGTTTCAAGCATCACATCTTGTTCTGGCACATGCTCTATGTAGAGCCTGTTTATTACATCTGTAACTATTGTGTGACTTCTCCTTTACTGCAATGCCATTTTATTAGGGCATATGAGCAATAATATGCATGCAATTGTGTGGAAATTTTGAAGACCATTATATTGAGGAGGAATAGATTCTGGAAGGTAAGAAATGCAATATAGCCCTCTGTGCCCAAAATGAGACTTCACAAATACTGTAAAGAGAAAGGGGAATATATCTCCAGGTTGCCCACCTTTCTGTAGGATTTTGTTGTCTGAGGAAAGTACCTATATTCCTCTGGTAAGTATCAGTGCAGAGTGTTGCCATTTCAAGGCCATTGAACAGGGGATTTTCCCTTGGAAGCAAAAGTCCCTGCGGAGCACTGCATATCTACAGCTATTTTCACTCCCAATGAAAAATAATATATACTGGTGTGGATGATTCAAAGGGTCTGAAGAATTTCTCTTGATAACGTTCCCTGTTATTCCTCTATCCCATAAAAGCAGAGCCATCTCCATATCATACACCAGTCCTTTCCAAATATCACAGTCTTTAAGGAAGGAAAAAGGAAAGACTAGGGAAAGAATGACTAATGTTGCGTCCTCTGAGTGATTTAAATCACAAGACAAAACTGTTCCTTAGCATCTGCAAAAGGCTTTGCTTGTTCAGACCTTTGCCTAAAAATTCTCGCCTGCCCCAGAAACCTTGCAAAACAGAGCATATGCTTCCTCAGGACTTCCAGACAACTGAAAATCCCCTTTCTATCCTCAAAAAGTGCATGCAAACAAATCAAATGTCATTGCTCCAAATATGTGATACGGTATCATTTTCCCTAGCGCAGGGTCAGCAGGAATAAAGAAGTCCTTTGCTTTAAAGAGGTCAGTCTAACAAGAAAAGAGTAAAAAAAAAAAAAAAAAAAGGAGCCTGCACAGTTGCCATAACTGGAAATGGGACTTACCATAAACTTATTTCCAAAACACACTCTCTTGAAGAGAATAAACAAACTGTTCCCAGAGCCTTGAACGTCAGGGCAAGTAAAAGAAGTGTCTCGCTAACCTCTGCCACCAAAGCCAAGCTAAACAGAAGGCCTGGACTCCTTCTCATCAGGGGCTAAAAACAACTCAACTTGGCTATGTTTGAGGGACTTATTCCATAGGCAGAACATTTCCCTTAGCTCGTTGGCTGCTGCAGATACAGTCAGCAGTTATCCTGTGATTCCTTAATTCCTTCCATCCTCAGTGAGCTCCTGAGCTGTTTTCCAGAGATACGGATGGGGTCCAGCTTGCCTGGGTGCAGGGATCCTATTCCTTACTGAGAGTCCAGCCTAGGACCGAAGCCCAGTTTTTGCTGAGATGGACTGCTTATGCTGAGAGAAATAAAACCAAACTCAAAACCTCCTCAAAAAAATCAGGCCGTTTTTTTTCCTAATAATTTTCTGTCAGAAACAGCAAATTAAACCAAATAAGACTGAGTGCCATTTTTTTCCATCCTCTATAGAAAAGATCTTGCTGTGAGAAAAACAGCAGTACAAGGGAAAAAAAAAAGTGGAAAAGGACTTTTTAAAAGATTTTTTTTTCACTTTATACTTGTTGTTTTGACATTATTTCTTGGTTTGTCAACAACCATTCCAGCACAGTTCATGATGTCAACAGCACGGCATGTCAATAACTGCAGTGCACAGAATTATGTGCCATAACACGTGGCAAAATAATATAAGCATGAAAGGCTGGTATTAGTGTGCTCGCTGTCAACTGGAAACCTTATTTTGATAGATTAAAAAAAAACCTCTCACTTCTGTAGGACTGCAACCATGTCACTTTGAACAGGGAAAGGAGATAAGCATTTAGCGCAATAATTAGGGAAATAGCTGTTTGAGATATTTGGGGAAAAAGGAAATTATCTAAGACTGATGGAGACAGATACGCAGAAAAAGGCCTTAGCAGATGCAGGGCTTTGCATCTTTTCTCTGTATACCAGTATGGGAGATCCTGTAACCTTGTGTTTAAGACACTTGGGAAAGGTCATCTAGTTATTTAGCAAGCAAAGTTATTTGGCTCCAGCACTGAGTGTTTACCTCCTTGGCTTGGTCTTTAGTATGTCCTATTCATTACCTTTCTCTTTTCACTTCCCACCTTACAGAGACTTTAGCACTTTGATTCCAAAGCAGAACCAAACCAGAACGTGATATTTCCCCAAGAAGCAGAAATGCTGCACTGTCCTTGCTCAACCATAAAAGTGAGACAGCGTCCTCCTCCCTACCCCTTTGAACACACCTGCAGGATGCATGGTCTTATTCTGAAAAGCAAAGCAAAACAAAACAAAACAAAATCAGCAAAAAAATCTTTGTGCTCCAGCCTCTTCCTGAGTGTCCGCCTATTTTAATCCCTGTATTTTTTAATAACTCAAGATTAAGAGTCTTTCCAATCTATATGGAAAAGGCGAGTGCTAGATGATCTGGATGAAATCGCAAGGCGCTGACACTGCAACGCCATCAGCACCCAGCTATTCCTACTCTGGGGTGGATTGTAGAATCTCTTTGCATGGGTTGTGTGCTTGAGGTGATGCTGGGGTGTATGATCGGTGTTGGCTATCGCAGCCTGCGTGCTGACGGCTCCTGAGCAGTTCCAGGGTCACTGGTTCACACAAATGTGGAAGAAAATTCCCCAAAAGCGGAAGCTCTGCGTGAGGCTCATGCTCCGTGGATCAGATTTGACAAGTCTAGGAAAAGCCACATGTGACCTCTTGTCTTCAGGGCTGTGGTTTCAGCTAACATTTTATATAGTTCCTGCATGCTGCCTGTTCCTACTGATATACTCAAGCCTCTATCTCTCTCTTTTTTTTTTCTTCCTTCACTGTGCTTTTTAAGGGCTTTGAAGGAACAATTCCCCAGGCTGCTAAAATAAACTCCTGGATTGTAAAAATGCTGAATCAATTACTGGAACTGTCTGGGTATCTTAAATGGTTCTTTTAAAATATACTGTTGGTTCCGTGCAGGAAGAAGTCGGGAGGAAGAAAATCTTTGCTTGCACTTGCTTCTCCTCACCCATCGAGCAAATGCCTCCCCCTGCAAACCCTCTGCTCTGAGTTTTCCCTCCCTCTCCTTTTCTCCCGAATAGTGACATGTTGGAGGAACTAACAACCCGAACAGCCATAAACTGTGGCACTAGCTTCCACCCACACACCTCATTAGGCATTTAACACATTTTTCCTTCGCCTTTCCCCACCGTGGCTAAGTGGCATGGCTGTGAAGTTGCCCTTTCACATTATAATTGCAAGCAGTCAGTGGGTTTTATGCTCTGTAATTTGGTAGTTATATGGTCTGTCACTTACTGGACGCTGGTCTATCTGGTCATTTCAGGTTTTTGTGTCTGTCCAGTAATTGTTAATCACCAAGGGACAGCCTGCATTCCTCCTCTGTCCCCAGCATCCCTTCTGCGGGCTGCTGCACATTTTTATTTCTTTCACTTTTTTTTTTTTTAATGTGTGAATGTTGAAGCTATGACTTCCTCAGTGGAAACATCGATATTACATCCTGTTATGAACTCGGAAGACCTGGTTCTATATTTTACCCTAGTTTTGTGCTAAAGCAATCCTACAATTTCCCAATTGGCGTCAACAGAGGCGAGAAGAGCCAGGGCACTTCAAGCTGTCCAACATGCTTCCATATGAGTTTTGGGGAATATTTTCAAAAGCATTAATGAGAGTTTGGCACCTGATTCCACTGACTTTTATCACCATTAAGTGCCTTCTTGTCCTTTCAATGTCCTGCATTTTCCTAACTGTCTATTAACTTCACCCAGTGTAGGCTATGCTCTTATTTTGTGGAACTGAACCACTTTACCCATCTTTTTCAAAAAATAAAAAAGTCTCACAGGCTAAGCAAGTGTTTTGTAGCCAAGCTGCCTGATTCTTCATGCCATTCTAATCTGCTGTATGAGATAGAGCACATTACTAACCTTTTCCTCAGAAAGATGCAACAAACTGGCAAGGTGAGATTTAACTGATAGCCATTTTGGATGATGAGTACAGAGATAATCAGATACGTAACATTAGATACCTACGAGAGCACTTAAGGAATTAAACAAGTATAAAGGAAGCTGACTCTATGGCAGGTATTCCATAAACATTTGACTTCTTAGGGGGAAAATACAAGGTGAACAACAAGGAAAGAGTGATCAAGTGAAAGTCTATGGAAATGCTGCAAGGGACAGTGGTGGGATATTGTCAGTGTTTGTCCTTGGGGTGGGAATACAGCTGTTGTGCTAGTTAGATGACAGTTGTTGACTAAATAATAGTAATAAAATATATATGTTTATGTGTGTGTGTATATATATGGATATGGAATTAAGGTAGAATTTCTAGAACATAGGAATTTCCAGAAAATGTGAAAATATACAGAATCAAGGCATAACATACTATTTTAGAGCAGAGAAGGGTATAATTCCCTTCTGCAGCTGCCTAGCATATTCCCAGGTAAAGTGGTGAACCAGGTTAATGTGGTGAACTTCTGCTCCTGTGTATGGAAGGAACTCCTTAAAGGTCTTATTGCACCTAAACCAGGGCATGATTAGACATCTATGTGTAACATATGACATATTTTCTATCCCACATAGTCTGTTTTTCTTCCTGAATGCACAAAATCACCAGGGTTTGGGTTTTGATAGTCACTGAGTTCAGAAGTAATGGCATTGCTTGTTTTGCTATTCCATTTGTTTCTAGGGTTTCTTTGTTTTACAGCTGAAAAACCAAAACTTTTGGGTTCCATAAGGCTTCCACTTTTATCATCAATAAGAGATCTCAATAAGAGATCTCATAAGAGATCCCAAAACTCTTCCATTCTTTTGTCCCATCCTGCCACTTCCTTTAGCCTCCAGTTTAGAAGCCGATGACCAGTTATTAAAATAATAGACAAGAGTTAGCTTTTCTTTAAATCCTCTTATAAAATCTAGCTGTAAATGATGAAAAAAAAGGTTTTGTTTTCTGCAAGGAAGAGTAAATTGATATGCCTGCAGATTCACATAAAGTGAGAAACGGGATTTGGATCTCATTCTGCCAAAGTATAACCGAACTAATGCAAACATTCAAAGTGATCTATAATCTCTTCCTTTTATTTAAGAAAACCCCTGCTTTTATTTCACAGCTGTAAAACAAAATTCTGACATTTGCAAACTCTTGTAGCAACCTGCATGGAGCTTCAGGAAGGAGCAGGAGATGCTGGAGGGTAGAAAGATACTTGAGGAGTGTCAACAAGTCAGACTCTGTGCTCATGGCCTGAATGTTAAGCTGCAGTTTCAGCTTCTGTGCTAATAGGTGTTGGCAAAGCAGAGCCCCAGTGCAATTAACTTTTCTGCAGTGGAAGAGGAAATCTTTAAACCTCATAAGTGCTGTGCCATGCAACTCCTAAAGGCATTCCGTTATTGCAACAAAATTGTATAGATAAAAATGTGGAGAGGAAATATAGCAGTCTAAAGGTGGCAACAGGGAAATCAAGTACCGTTGTTGAGTTGCACAGGTTGAAGGAATCTGCAGTATGCAGGGTATGAATACCTACTGCCTTTGGTGGCATTTGGCTGCCTTCTCATACTTGTCAAAGAACTTCTTTGAATCAAAAGTAAAATGAATGAAAGGGAGAATGGTGTATATATATATAAAAAAGTAATGATGCAGAACTCTCAATCTCTTTTTTTATTTTTCTTTTTTTTTCCCTCCCTAGTGCAGCAATACAGGTATAGTTGATAAAGGTGTTAAAATAGAAAAGAGGAAACAAAATATATTTATTATGTTCTTCATTAACATGTAAAACTGACAGGTGCAACAGACAATTCTGGTCTGGACAAGGCTGTCTAGGCATGCAGGCAGACAAATAAAGATTTGTGGTAGATAATAGAACCTACAAAGGGAATGACAGACAGAAGAAACAGTCTTCTAACTGAACGATAACTACTACTGACAGCAGTAGTTATTCGCTAATTATCTTCAGTGGATCTTCTGCATTATCTGGCTTTGGACAGTGTCTGAGAAGAGTTAACAAGGAGAAAAGGCCACAGTTGAATTGACTATAGAAGCAGTTATTGAAAAAATGACAATAGGAACAGATATGTGTTTGAAAAAATGGAAGAGTGAAGGACTGGGTCTAGAGCTACTCGGAATCTGCACAACAGGTTTAACTTTCTGCAGCTGGAAGCAGATCATACAATATGGTGTCTGAGGTTTTATAGGATGACCCATGCATGCCAAAGGATTACTGCAATTGCACATGCATATTAACACACACCAGATAAAAACATCACAAAGTGAGTTGCAACTTCATCAGCTCAATAAAATTAATAAGAGGAGAAAGAATTAAATCAGTAGGATTTCCACTTGAAGATATATTCTTTATACTTTTATTATCTTGCATATTTCCACAGTCTTCAACTGTTATACATCACATATGAATCTAGAATTTAAAAGTCTATCTTTCCCTCCAGCAGCTCATGACTGTTTCCTCAAGTAAGGTGAAGGAAAGAAAGAACATGAACTACACCAAAGTTTTAATTGTGCACATCTTTCCTGAGCGTGAGGCTAAGACTGAGCTCTGGGCTTTCAGAAAGGCCTGCAGCCATCAAGAGGTTATGCAAGGTCATACCCTATTGCCAGTAAAGTCACTGGAAAGAAGGGCAGTCCCAAAAAAATATTTCCTAACAGGAAAGATATCACAATGGTTTTCATTGCATGTCATCTCAGAAAGGTGTTACCAGCAAAGCTATTTATCCTGCAGACAATGCTATCAAGCTCTCTTATAGCACTTCTTGTCCATAGAGCTCGGAGCAACGGAATTTCCATTATTCTTATTTACACTTTTCAGGCAGAGAAGCCGAAGTGCATGGCAGTGAGTGACTTGTCCTGCTGACTCTGTCACAGAGAGGAAAGTAGAGCTCAGATCTTCAGAGTCTTAGACTAGAGACTGAATGTCACCAGTTCAAGCCCTCTCAATTAGGCAAAAATTGTCAAGGGACCGCGAGGATTCAGCGGGTAGTGAATTGTGTTCAGTGAGCAAAGAAGCTAATTTACAATAAACTCTGAAAAACTCCAGACTCACTCCAGATTAACTTCTGAAAAGCTAAGTTCATTCTCATATCCTTTTAATATGTTCTGATTTAAAAAACAAAAAAAATCTTGTGTCATTTTCCTTCTAGACAACAACTTTGGTGGAGGCTTCAGAGCTGTTTCATTTAATCCTCTTCTTCTCTGGTGTGCCCGGTGTTGTCTGGGCATCCCAGACGTGAGATCTGGATTGGCTCACAGCAGCAGCCATTGAAAATACTCAGCTAATGACTTCCCCCTGCAAATCAAACACAAGAAGGGAAAGAGTTTCTAGCAGCCACCTATTGCTTAAGTAAGGATAAAACTGTGATGTTGCATAGCAGGTGTGAGTCCATATTGGCATCCATATATTGAAGTTCAACAGACATTTTTGGCCCAGGTGGAAAAGCTCTCTACATACATCAGTCAGTCCAGCCTATTACTGTCTCTGAACTGAAATAGAGAAAACATTACAAATTAGACGGGCAAACTGAAATCTAGTCTCATGGTCTCTCATTAATTCTCTTCTCTGCTTTTTTTTTTCATGCATGTTTGATTTCCGTTAGTCAGAAGAGACAGCCATTGAACTAGTAAATTTTGCTCCAGTTCCAGTACACCTGTGACTGAAAGTTTTGGTTCACATCCAACTCATACCAATCAGCATCTGTTAATCCTGATCTAGTTACAAATTATTCCTGTTGAAAAATAATATTTTAAAAAGAAAAGAGTTGTAGAATTTTATGAAGTTGTACCTTACTGGAGGCTGCAGATTCTACTGGAAGGGGACTTCAGACTCCTTTTTCCTGGTCCTATATATTTGTGTTTCCAGTAGTGTCAGTTTAGTGAATTTAAAAGAAATGGAGCTCTTTATCTAGGTCCTGGTAGCTGGTAGCTGGTAGCAAAACAGCAGTAGGGAGAGCAGGAAGAAGAGTTTAATGATGGAAGGGGGTAAAAGGCCCTCACTAAACATATATTGACTGAACTGAACACTGAACACTGAACATATATTTAGGAAAGAGAGAGACATGCATTTCTATACAGTGAGGAACACCAGGCTTACTGAGAGGGAAGTTGGAATGCATGTTCCCACGGAGTCTCGGGGAGTAGTAGCAGAAACAACGTCTAGTCCTTCACTACAAACACAAATCTTCTCAAAACCACTACCCTGTGGTGGTGGCAGGGGAACTGAATTTGGTTTTGAGCCAGAATCAGTTTTGGCTAAGGTTTCACAAAGAATATGAATGATTGCTTTGATGAAGTACTCACATGGGCTCAAATAAGAGTTTGAAATTATTTTCACTTTTGCTTTTGGTTTCACTTGGAGACTTGGCTTGAAATCCCACTTGGGCATTTTCTCATTGCTGGGAATCCTTCAGCTAGATGAGGACATAATGAAACACCTCAAACTCCCGTTGGAGGTGACACCACAATTTTGGCTGGCGGTTGAGCAGTACTTGAAGTATTGCAGTTGACTAGTGCCTTGAGACAATAGCTTTGGTACAGTCTGAACCATTCTAACTGGTGCTGGGAGGTGGTTTAATATCTGTTATCTCTAATCATAAAAGAAGGAAAATAGGACAGGAGCATCCCTATGTCTTTGCTCTCCTTCTTGACTGAACCCTACTTGGGTTTAAGTAAGGACATTGCCAGATATCTCCCTGCACCAGGCTATAGAGCAGAGTCAATGGCAAAATTCGTCATGGAAACTAAGACACTCAATATCAAGCCCTACCCAGTAAGATTTCTTCTCCTATCAGAAAGTGTGTCATGGGGCTATTTCCCTGCCTTGCTGCCTGATGCAAGTTGGTTAAAGGGAAAAAACCTTTTTCTCCATGGCTGAGTCCCATGTCATCATGTTATCCAGCTGTTCCACGGCTGAGTGTCTTAACAGTGTGACATCTCTCCCTCTACTTCTGTTCAGAGCCTTCCCGCATTCTTCCACTTTTCATTTCCAACTTCTACAGCATTGTTTACTGCACCATCAATGCCAAATAGGATTAAACCTGATAAAGACAAGCAGATGCATTACATCTGGCAGAAAGCAAAAGATCAGCGTTTGGCACAAGGGTTTATTGTTTGTGACAAGGCTTTGGAATGTAATTAATTTTGTAAAGCCATGCCAGCGGATGCCATTCAAACTCACCAGATGTGCCAGCGAGGGAGATGCCAACTCTTTTTTTCCAGGAGGATGTCTTGATGCCTGCTGACTCTCATTTGTGCAGCTCTATGGGTGTCGAATAAAATAACGTCTCTGTGGATGGCAACAAAGAATGGGCTATTTTTTTTGCAGAGCTGCTGCATATGCAGTGACAAAAGGGACTTTTCTCTTGGTGAAAGTTGATTTTTTAGAGTGTACTTTATTTTTATTTTTTAGTCTTTGTCTACTGTCAAATTCTGTGCAAAACTAGCTCTGGTCTGAAATCACAAGCAGACACACACACAGCCTAAGAACGTATGCAACCACATAAATAATTGCTCATGCAGAATGGGAAATGTGAGATAAAATGCAATTTCCTCATAATATGGCTTTATGTCCAATTTTTGCTCACTGGGAAAACTTCTCCAGATGTACATCTTGCTTCTGGCAAGGGGGAAAGTGTGATTTCTTTTTTTTTCCCTTTTCCAGTAAACTTCACTACAGCACAGAAGGAATAATACAGGGCACAATCTGCAATAACAGGCAGCTGTTAGTGTTTCATTTTACTGGGATTTAAAGTTTCTGTAAATCTGACAGCAGAGGTGACAGGCTTTTAATGGGGCAGGCAGTTGATTCCTGCCAAGTGATGGTAGCTGTTAACTCAAAGCACATCTTTTGCATTGGCTTGGTAGGTGAAACAACAGCATTTACTGGAACCAGAGAGGGAATAAAGCACAGGCACTGACATAGCTAAGTGGGTCTGAGCACCTCAGTCCTTCATAACATGAAGATGTGACTTCCAAATAAACTCCTCTTCAGCACATTACCATAATATTTATAGCACAGCCTGTGCTCCTGTCCATAGGTGTAGCTGGTAGAGGTAGTTAAGGTGACAGAGCAGCCCCCTGATGTCCACCACAGCATAATCACTAGCTTCATTCTTGAGTATCTACAGGCAGAACTGCGTATGTATCTATAGGCCTTTCCCTCTCTTTCAGCTTTCCCCAACTGAGCAAGATCAAATTATGCTTTTGCCGTGGTAGGAGCAGAAATAAATATAGAACACAGGGCATCGTCAGGGCAACTAACACTGGAGTGTGAGAAGACATAAGTCAGACACGGGGCTGGAAAAGGATCCCGACTGTGAAGATGATGTGTCCAGGGCTGAGTTGGTCCCTCCCTTGTACTCATGAGAACTTCCCATGAGAACAGCATTATGGCTCTGTCCCAAATGAGTCTTGCATTGCTTGGAAGATGCCTTCACCTCATTCTCCTCTCCTAGGCTCTTATTCTACCAGTTATTTTTAGGACAGTAATTAGGTAGAGGCAGGTTCCTGGTGAGGCCATGTGGCCATGTTAATATTAAATGGGGAATTATTTCTGTTGCATAAACCACACTGGCCAGAATTCAGAAGACACAAGAAGCAGGAAACCATATTATCCTTCATCACTGAATCTATGTAAAATGAGATAAAAATTTCTGTATCTTCCAAAAACTACATAGGAGGCCAAACCTTCAACACCTTGCTGCTTGCACATGATGCGATTTTGGTAATTAAAGATGTTTTCTTTCCCGGAAGATTAAAGATGTTTTCTTTCCTGTTTTCTTTCATTCAATAGAACTGATCGCCCCAGTGTGAGTCTGCTCCCAGGCTCCCATCAGCCCTGAAGAGGATCCCCAGCCCTTGCAAAGCCCCTTCAGCCAAAACCTGGCAGATCTGCATTTGACAAGATGGGTTTCCCCCAGACTAATTTTCAGAGAAGCTTTATCAATTTTAATTAAAACACTGCCATCTCTCTTGGTGCATGCTGCTCAGAGTAGGTATAATCAGAGGAATATAACTCACCCTTTGCAACATGGAAGTGTGAAATCAAATATGATATATTGTGATGGTGCTAGTAAATGATGTCTTTAGGGTGCATTTCCTTGATCTGGTCATTGCTTATTTAAGATCTCTTCTCCAGATATATTGACATGATCTGATCTTGCTGAAGCAAGGAGTCCCATTGAAATTAGTGGTTCCATTATGCCTTCTTAAAAAAGGCAAAAACATCATAATTAAACATGCAATCAAAATCTTCCCCTGCCACTTTCAAATGGTATAAATTTTCCTTATGCTACTATCAACATTTATATTTCAAATAAAGCATGGACCAATGGAAGAAAATCAAGAGAAGAGCATTAGGAATGATCTGATACTAGAGGAACTAGAAATCATGACCTATCAGAAGGATGTCATTTTAGACAGGAAATGAAAAAAAAAAATAATTGTGGAAACCTTAAAATATGAAAAATATCTGTTGAAGGGAAGTCAAGAATAAGTCATTTTCCATGTCTACTGAGTATAGGAAAGTCGGTCTGGTCTTAAATGGTAGCAAAGGGGATTTAGCTTGGAGATGAGGAAAATGTTTCCAGCTGTTAGGGCAATGAGCATTGGGGAGACTGTGGGTTTCCATCACAGAAGGTTGTTACAAACTAGCTAAATGAATATCTGCAGCAAATGGTTTTGAAATAGTTGAATCTAATTTCAGGTAGGGGAATGACTAAATAACCTCCTGAGGTTCCTTCCAGGCCAAGGCCTTCCCCTGTTTCCACCTTCCTTCCCAACCAGAAGAAGGTGCTAGGAGTAAAGACTACTCATGTGAATGCAGTTTGTGTCATGGAAGTATTTATTTATTGCACAAAGTCATAATCATTAGGCCAGACCAAAACTCATTTTAGCCCATTATCCTGCCTCCAACAGTGATCAGTAACAGATGTTTGGGGAGAGAATATCAGGAACAGAGCAAGTGCGGAGTGGTCTGAGTGGAGTATCGGGGAAGATGCCTTCCCAGCAGGCTGCTGCTCAGGGCTTGCTGGAGGCAGAGGAAGCTCTCAGATTTTGAAACTAGTGTCTTGGTGTCACATGCCACACATCATCTGACATGTGTTTGGCCCAAAATATCCTGATAAAGAAAATCAATATAACAAAATCAATAAAGTTCTTTTTTTTCTTGTTGTTTAAAGCTATAGGCCTACTTTCTTCTCCAGGAAACTAAGAAACTAAGACTTTTAAAAATATTCCCACAGCCTGGGTTACTGTTTAGAAACCAGCTGTGATCAGTGAGTTGACAAAAGAGGGATGAACATGCTAGTTGGGAAAATGGCACACAAGCATTTTGAAGAATGTTTAGAAATTCAAAATTCTAATTTTCCAACTTTATTTCTTTCACACTGTGCTGAATTTTGATTAAGTGTTCTGGCAGTCATAGCTCAGACCTTTCAATCTATGAATTTATGGCCTTTATTGCTGAATGCTGTGCTTGCCATGAACTCCATCTCTTCACCTCGAAAAGTCTTTTTGATGACAAAATAAACTATTACGATGAGGGAAATGTGGGAGAAGACACAAGGGGCTTGATTCAGTTGCCCACGCATAAGCATCCAATGCCATTTTGTATTCTGTATATGTCCTGGCTGGTTTCCAGCTGTCACACCAAGACAGTCTTATAGTTTCTGCATCATATCTGTGAGCTCTGCAAAAATGCTTTGAACACTCTAGAGTGTCTCCGATGACATTATAAATCTAATCTGTGGGCAGCTGCATCAAGCCCAGCGTAAATACCTCTTCCACGCTTGTGAGTAACAGTCTTATCCTCTCCTTGTATCAGGGGGATGATGTCTGTTACCCCAAGGAAGTTCTGACCACAGTTGTTTTTATTCAAACTGGAAGCACTAATTTGTTATAACCCCCTCTCCTCTACATTTCATATACACAAGGGCTGAACTGACTCAGAGACAGTGAACCCAGTGTCTCTGGGTTGCTGGATTTGGAAACTTGGACTAGTGACTTTGTTGACGCTTCCCAGTGATGCTGTGTTGCTGTCCCCTGGGCACTGGTGTTTATCTTGATTTCCACGCGGAAGCTCAGCACACCACAAAACCGAATCCCAAATAACAATTGCAAAACATTTCGTTAATGCATTTGTGTTAGGTACAGCACTGATACAGCAACAGATTTTAGTAGCAATAGTCAAGATTAAAATAATAATAATGATAATGTTAATGATAATGATAATAATAATGTAGATGCTTATCTTATGTTAAACTGTTTGTAGTTCAGTGACTTAATAGTGTTAGGGTCCTCGGTGCCTGAACTCACAGTTGTGTTGAGCTCTTGTGGAGGTAAAAGGCATGCAGAGGTGATATAAACCGAGGTCACAAAACACACTTGTGGGAAAACAGGGGTTTGAAGCAAAATATCCTTCTTCTCAGTCCCTTTAGGCCTTGGGTCAACCTACCTCTCTGCAGTTAGCAGTTTTTCCATTAAAGAGCCATTGAAAGTATTGAGAAAATTCATTTTCATGTGCTGTATTTCTCTGTTGCAAGAATAGAAAGGGGAAGGGAAAACAAAACAAAACAACCCTCACCTTCCAGCTAATCTTTACAATGCCATTTTAGCATTTTATAGTGTATAAACAACACCTTGATGTTATTGCTCTGCCAGAAGGCTGATTACGACAGAAGGCAATAATAGGCCACACATGTGCCAAAGTCCAACTGCTACTTCAGGCTTGTTTTTTATAAAAGGACACATTTTCACATTCTTTATTGACTCCCCCTATACCCCTCCCTCCATGTGCTATTAAAGAAATGCCAGCATAAAACTGGCTAAAAATAAAGCCAGTTGGGGGCATATTTTGTATGTTATTGTAGGATAAATAAAGCTGTCTAAAGAAAGTATGCTATTAACCATGAATCATGGGGAAAGCATGTCTCTTACTTGACTAGTGTTGGAAGGTATAAAACATTCTTTAAAAACAACAACTCTAACCCTGTTTTAGGAACTATATATATATAGGATTTTATTTTCAGGTACTTCCAAAAAATAATAAATGCAGTATAAAAGAAAATTGATGGCGGAACCTAGGTCTAGAGTTGAGGGAAAAATCCCAAGCTTTTATAGACTGTTTTCTGAGTTCCCATCTGTCTCCTGTTGTCACTCCTGTCCTTTGCTTGCTTTCTTCTCATTAATAATATGGTCCTACTCCTGAAACATGAGACATTATATGAGTTGGCAACTAAAAACAATTCACACACATGTAAGAGAGGGGTAAGAGAGAAATGTAGGTACAGATATATGAATATGAAGGACTGTTCTGCCTTTGTCAGCTTGGTACCACTTTTCCCAATTGTTATTAAATCAAAAGAACCCCCTGGTTAATGTTATAGCACTAAGTACCAATCAAGTTTGAGATGGCTCTCTGAAGATGGCAGCAGACTGAACTTTTTCACTACTACTGCCTAAATGCGGCAGTCTTGCTTTCCAAGACTGCCCAGTTTGGGAGCTGCTTTCATGGTGAGCTACTAAGCCATGAATATATGAGCTGATTAGCAGTCCCACCAGGTGCATAATTCAGAAGGACTGCTGGGACACGTGAGTTGGGATTCAAAACTGCAACTGATTACAGTTGATGTGTCTAAAATGACATGCCTGTACATGCAGAGCCAATGGAGATGGAGACAGTAAAGTCAGTAGAGCCTGGAGAACAGGTCAGATGACACCATGTTTAGGCAACTGAATGTTGTCTCCAGTGGCCAATGAATATCCAGTGGTCTGCAAAGATCTCCAGGGATCATCTCAGTTGCTCATACACAGAGGCAGTTTGTGCTATTTGGTTTGGGATGTCCTGTGTAAGCTCCAAATGGTACTCAATCAGGTCATGGGTATATGTACATCATCTGAAAAATCTACCAATCTCTTGCAGATGTCTTGGATACTAAAAAGCATTTCAAATGGCACTAGAAACCTATATTTAATCAACTAACTAGAGCCTCATGTAGGTACCATTACAAGCACACAGCTATATTTGGGTTTCTGATTCCGGATCTGAGTTCTACTTCTTAGGCATGGCACTAGCTGAGGGTGACAAGATGGCACAAATCCACATAATATTGATAAAGTAATACTGTTATAGTTAACAAATACTTGCAATGATTAATAAATACTTATTTTCTATTAAAAATGAATAAATACTGTTAATACATTCTGTTGAATGGAACCAGCAACCTGAAATGGGTATGCTGATAAAAACAAACAAAAAATCAGGACAACACATTCTGGCCATAGATCATGATGGCAAGATTTCAAGGATAAAAAAAATATATATATATTAGCTGTCTTCCCCCATGGTTTGTCTGTGCCATTTCCAACAAAAGGCTCAGTATTTCCCCTCAAATGTTTTTACTTCTTCAAACTAAGATCATGTCTCCAACACAAGCAGTTAATACAGAAATGGTTTCTTTGAAATAACATCTAATTCTTACAACATTTTCAGAACTCCAGAACAGAAGCTCCAAAGAACTAAGCTAAGCAGAAGCTTGTTTAAACTGATTCTAAGAATAATTATAATTGTTCTCTTTAGAAATTAGATTTTAATACGGGATTTTGTTATTCTATAAAAATACAGAGAAATAAACATTCTCTCCAAATAAAGTGCTTTATTCAAACTCTTCCCTGATGCTTCAGCATGATTTTTTAACTTCTTTGATTTGGGCACTTAAAATATTTTATTTATTTATTTATTTATTTATTTGCATGTTATAGCAAGTACTTTTTTGCTGTAGAGGTTGCTGTTGTTGAAATGTATTGCTCAGATTTTCTTGACAGGCATCCCAAAACACATGCCCATAATCTGAGAGATGAATAAGTTGTGAAAATTCTGTGCTTCTAAAGTACTCATAATTACACTAAAACACAGTAATCATAGTCTTAAAGAAAAAAAATCTGGATATTACATGCACTATAATACCTGAAGTATCTAAATAAACATTAACTATATCTTCACAAGTCTTCAGTGAGTTTATTGAGTCTTAAAGATTCTGACAACAGAAAAGGTTGCTATATTGTTTTGGGAATTAACCATCCAACCCCTCTTGAGTAACCTCAGTTCTTTTTAGTTGATTTATTTTTGTTCAGCTCAATTCTTTCCTGAAAATTCTCAACTTTCCAAATTCTCAGTTCTGCATGCTAATGCCCACTTAAAACAAGTACAAAGAATGAGGAAAGCATAAAAATCTCCATGTGTACTGATGGTGCTGCTGGTTCTCTTGTTGCTAACTTCAGCTTCACTGAAGCTGTCATGAAACCCACCCTCATGATGATTTTAACAAAATTGAAAGAAAAAAAACAGTCTCGTTCTTTCAGCTGTGGAATCTGCAACAGCTCCCAAACTGACCAACAATAAATAAGTATTTAAGTTTTAAATCTGGTGAATTTTTAAAACTCATTGTTGTTAATAATTTCATATGTGAGGGATGCCAAAACAGACTCTTTGATAATAGCAGTGATTTTTAGTGACAACAGGGTCAATCCAGGCCAGGCTAGCTAAGACACTATGGGTGTTGGCTCTACCTGGGTAAGGTACCTTAACTAAGCTTGATCATGTTGGAAATGCAGGCCTGAACGAGTTACTCCAGCCTCTATTTGAAGGCAACTGAGGGGAATTGGCACACGCAAAGGTGACTCATGCTTCCTCCTCTAAGATGTAGTGAAGGGCTCTCTGAACATGCCTTGCCTTCTTCCACTGAAGGTAAATGGGCACGAGGGATCTACTCACTGACTTAAAACACTTGTAACAGCAGACAAATCCTGCCTATTATGCCTGAGTTCAAGAAAGTGATGATCACTGAAGGTTGTCTCCAATTCAGCCCTTCCAAAATCTTGCTGTTTGTGCAGTTAATAGAGAGATGGAGACTTACTGCCTCTGTTGACACCTGTAGTAGGATTTTACTGCCCTTGCTTCTTGGAGTTATTTTTCTAAGCCTGTGTGGTTTCTGCAAAATTTTTATAAGGAATCTAATTTTGCTGAAGTTCTGAGTTTTCCCTTCTGGGAAGTGAAAGGAAAATGTTTTGCTTCCATCAATTTTAATACATTTATATATATACTATATATTTGTATTGAATTCAACATGGCTCAGGAGGTTTAAAAGATTTATTTATAATTTGGCTCAATGCATGAAGTAACTCTGCCTGAAGGGTAGCATAGATAGATGATCTCTCTGCTTTTTTCCATGGCAGCAGCTCCTGCCACACATAGCTGCAGTACATTACTGGATCTTCATTGCCCTAACAGACCATAGGAATTAGAGTCCACCTTAACTGCCAAGTCTGCTGTGAAGGAAAAGGTTAAAAAAATTACCCAGGATGAGGCACTGTGTTAAAACATCATGTAGATCCATTCATATCTCATATGAGATTGGTTTGGTATCTCTACAACTTTTATGTACTTTTTCTTGCAAGAAAGTTATCATCTTGAGTTTCTGTCATGATGATTAAAAGTCTCAGCCTTGAAATTTCATGAAATAGACACTAACTATGTACCTGTGTTAGTAAGAACTCAACACAGAATGTGAAAAAAAAATATGTTGAAAAGATCATTGGTTCTGCACATTCAAGACTGTGTGGGATTTCAGCTATTAAAGAAAATGAACACTCATGAGAAATGGACAAGAAATCATGAAACAGATGAACTTTAAGGACATGGAAGATTTTAATTGGAAAGTAGAGCAAGAAAACAGTGTGATGTATATGTACATATAGACCTCTTGAACACTTCAGATGAATTTGTGTGTTCATGCATTCATTTCTCTCCTTTGACCATAGAAGTTGACAGGTGTCTAAAGAAGACCTAGCTAGCAGATCAATCTATTCCAAAACACATTTTTAGGCTCAGTTAAAGAAGTTCAGGGTTTTGATCATCTTCAATACATTAGTTCAATAGAAAGTGCAAATAGTGGGAAAACAAGCAAACAAAACCTCACTCTTTATAAACAAGAATTTAAACCCAGTTAAAACTATAGTCTAAATGGGATCGTATTCTCATTTTACTGCAATAGCTTTTTTTCACCCCTGTGTTGCTACGAGCAAACAGTTTAGAAAGTTCTTACTTATGACACTAAATTGCTTGTAGGGTTAGAGCAGCCATTAAGAACAGGGGCTGCTTGATAGTGGATTGGCCCAGATTTGTTCCAGGGAAAGCACCCACACAACTGTTACTGGACTTACCAAGCACACCAATTAATTATTTCAGAATATTGTCATTTTGCATACAGTTGAACATTTTCTAGGAGTTTTACTGCCATATAGACTGTTACAGTGCTATAAGTCTAATGGCTCAAGACATCACAAGCAATATAGTCAGTTCTGCGATACTACGGTGTCTACTTGACTTCCCCATTCACCCCCTCCTCCTCCCTGCCCTTAATTCTGAAATCATTAGTTATTATTTACAAATGCTGCTCAAATATCACATAGTTCCAGCCATCAGCAGCTTGAGATTAAAAATCTTAGTTGATTCCAGCAACTGATTCATTTCTTTGGGAGATTCAAACTAGTGAGCAAATAAAAACAGCAAAGTATAATTTTCCATAATTTATTACATGATAGCTTTTATGTTGTCAATTCATCCATGACAGAGATTCACCTTGTGTAGATGCTTACATTGTACATGTCTGCTACTCATGTGGTTATCCTGTGTTTCCAATGTAATCAAGGAAGGTCAAGAGATTTGACATACACATTTTACATACATTTTAAGACTGGATGTGGCTATAGAAGAATATTACCTACCACAAAGGGCTATAGAGATGACTAATCAAGATCTTTCTCAGATGTGCTCAATGAAAGGACAAGAAGAATTCATTTGAAACAAAGAAAGTTTCATTTGGATGTAGGAAAAAAAAATGCTCTCCAACCCAGATTGATGATGGTATCTCCACAGCCTTAATAGTTCTAGGAGCTCACAGAAAGCTTGAGTAACCAGATCTTATATTGAAGTCTGGTTTTAAGAGAGATTGGATTAGATTAACTGCATAGAACCCCTCCAACCCAAGTTTCTTCATGACTATGGTCCTGATATGCTGGCTTCATCCCACTGAGTGCTAACAGCCTATGGTGACAAGGTCAGGCAGTGATTAGGTTCAACCATCTAACTTGCATTAGATAAAACTCAATTTTTATGGCTGTAGCCGCAGCAGATCAGTTATATTGCCTGAAAAGAAAACTTTCCTCTTGTCATCTGCAAGTATCATCTCTGAAGCTTCTTACATATTATGAAAATTAAGGCAATCAAGTTTAACTTAGTGTTTATTTCTCTACATTTCTACAATCATAAATAATCAAAACATAAATAATGAAGATGAAGAAATTCAGATTGGAATCTTATTTCCTTAGAAGTAAGTATAGGCTGAGTAGCACAACTAGCATTTTCAGAGTAACTCAAAAGCCACAGGAATTGGACTTCCAGGGAAAGGACATTTTAAATTTTCAGCCAGTGTAAATAATCAACATTATATAATCAACAAGAATATCATGAGAGTTTTGGCCAAATACTTACAAATCCCCTTTAAAATACACTGCAGAGAACAAGTGAGCATTGCCAGGTGGAGGGACTGAATGACCTAACAGTTATCTAGCATCTGTGACCTCTTGGAGGAAGAAACTATACACAAACCTCTGGAGGCCTCCAAAGAATTTTCTGTTGGCAACTAATGATATCTTTGACCATTCACACAAAATCAAGATGAGCAGGGGTACATGAGTTTTCATTCTTCATCCTTCAGCTCTCATTCACTTTGCCAAACATCTCTTCTCAAGGCAACTTCTTTTACCTTGCCTGGAGGGGAGGTTTATATCAGTATCATGGGTCACCTCTGAAAAACAGAGTTAATTCCTGGATGGCCCCTCCTTAAAAACCTTTATAAGCTGAAAAACAGATGCTCATAGGAAAAAAATGATTTTTCACTCACAGCTAATTGGTTGAGATATAAAACAAGGGGAGCTTTATTACAGGAAAGGATGCTAAAACACCAAGTTGGGGTTAAAAAAAACACACACACAAAACCCTAAGAAAAATCTTAACAGCTGGAACAAAAATCTCACTCACACACCACAATATCTTTGTCAAAGAAAAGGTAATGAGGAGGATTACAGGCCTGGAACAGTTTTTATACGGGAGACTAAATAGACTAGGACTTTTCTTGTTGGGAAGCAGATAATTGAGGGGTTTAAAAAGATCATGAACAGTATTGATTGTTGGATACAGAAGCTGAATCCAGAATGAGCTTCTACTGTTTGTCACAGTATGAGAACCTGATAAGCATCAAGCAGTAAATTCAAAGACACAAACTAACAGGATTTTTTTATATATCAAGAGGATGCAAACATATTTTGGTACAAAATGCTTCAAAACGATGTGGTGATCAAAAATGAGCCCCAAACCAGATTATAAAGTTAATTATTGCCCTAAGGAAATTTTAAACAAAAAAAAACAGAAAATGGAGAATGTATGTTCCCTTCTTGTATTTTTTCTTTATATATGTGCTACTGATTGCTGCTGGAGAGAGGTTTTGTGCTAGATAGACTTTTAAAGTGATTGAACTTGTCTTGTTCTTTTCACTACTTGTACATTTTCTATTATAGAACCACCTTGGTAAAATAATTTCTTAAAGCTACTTACATTATGCTACTGAACCCTTTACATTTTCTTTGTAAAGAGAAAAACAACCCTTTTCAATGTTTCTTTGGTCATTTGCTTTGCTAATTTGACCCTCAACTTCAGTAAATTCCTAATGGCATGAATAATTTTTGAGCAAAAATGGTACACAGGTTAAAAAAACTCAGCTATTTTATTTTTCCTTTTTCTCAGAGGATAGCAGAAATAGCATTAAGGATCCATGCTTCTGATTTGCCAGCAGTAAACTTTCTGTAAAGAATTACAAATTTATAACTGTAGGCCCCCAGATGACAAGAAATTGTGGCATGCTGTTCTCAAACTGGGTGACAACAGTATTTTAACCACTTGAGATGGACATAAGTCTATAGGAAATAATAGGTTATTGACAATAATATATGACAAATTTTCTATAGCTAAAGAGGATATTGGAGGTTTTTCGAGGAACAGTTTCTGAGTGGCTCTCAATTTTCACTCAAGCTGAATTCACTTTTAGAGAATGATTTCTATTATAACCTGATTCAAAACCCATTATAGTCAGCAAATATCCTTAACTTCTATAAGCTTTGGATCAAGCTCAGACTAAAAGACTTCCTAATTTAGATCTCTGATTTTAATGAGAAATTATTTTATAGCCATTTTTATATGCAAATTAAAACACTGAATATTATGATTGCTGGGTATCTCGGTGACTATTTACTCCAGGTAACTCTCAGATTTCTTTAATAACTTCCTCTATTGCCCTCTAGAATTACTCAGATAAATCTTTCATCTAATTACTAGACTACATATGCAAATGCAGTCAGATTTAATTAGTATTTTTCCCCCTTGACATGGTGAACAAAACTCAAGAAGTTTTAAATGGATCATGTTCTGCAGATATTACATTAGCAATCCAATGCTTTTCCCACCAAAAGCTAACTGCATCTCCTCAGAGGCTTAATAAACATAGGTTTGGCCTGTCTGTCAGTCTGTCATTGTAGATAGCTAAAAAGGCCACATCTTTAATGAAGAATGGCAAATCCTGAAGCCCATATGAGCATTTATCTAAATTGATAGTCAGCATGATACAGTACAGAAATGTACTGAAATATGGAGCTTGGTCAGTAAAATTAGTATCCTCAACAGGATAGATCAGGAATAGAGGGGGTGTCAATAGATTATGTTATATTGTATGTATGCATATGTATGTGTACATATGGATGTTGGGAAAGTATAAATAAATATTCCAGGTAACAATCTACTAGTAAGCTTTTCTCAGGTATTTTCCATTACTGGGAGGTGAGGCAAAGGACAAGTCTATCATCACCATAGGTTTTAATTGCGAGGTGCAAGGGACTTTGTATAAAGAGTCTGTTGTCAACACTCAATACTGTCTATATTTTAAATTCAGTAAGACTACTGCCATCCTATTCTTATCCTTTCAGGGCTAGATTTGTTTTAAAGTCGTACATAGACATATGGTCTACTAACATTTTGCTGAGACAGGACTATTAAGAAGCACTGAATACTTCCTTACATGGTTTGTAAGGAAGAATCATCTGAGCTATGATTTTGCTCTGTATCTTAGATGCTTCAGACGTTCACTGAACTAGAATCAAACTGCCACGAGGTTTGCAACTAGTTCTGAAATTTGGTCCAAAGATTCAAGTCAGTGAATCTGAAAGAGGCCAGAGGAAAAAGAATCGAAAGGAAGATCTCCTGACCTGAGTCCTATGGCTTTTCATGTGAAAATCAAAGATTGGACAATAAATAATCAAAGATTATTTTGGGAAGTCAGGAAGCATAAAAAAGATTTAATACTGATATTTAACAAACACAAAATACTTTAGCAATGTAAGACTGGGTCAACATAAGCCATGACAGAGTCTTTCATATATTATCTGCTCTATCTTGCTGAGAAAAAGCAAGAGTGATTTCAACTGCAGTTTAAGCAATTCTCTTAAGATTCAGGAGGTTGAATTCACTATATGATTAACTATCATTTAGTTAATCTTTCTCTTGATCATTCCTTTCTTTTCTATCTATTAAAAAGTCAAATACAAGCCTGTTTCAGCAAACACACTCAAGACTCACTCATGTTTCTTTCAATAACTAATAAAGCTCAAGGAATCCAGACATGAAGACTCCAAAGAAGAACTGGAAAGATAGCTACATCTTAAGAGTCTCAGTAGGATGGTAGATAATAATCAGCTCCTCAGTGCATTTCTCATATTTGATAGGAAGTGATGAAAATGATCTTATTAGGTCCCTGTGATGCTTTAAAAAAGTCTTCCTTCCAGAGCTTCTAAACAGTTTTTATTGGTTTATGAAATTACCTCATTGGTAGAGGCAGGATGGTCAGGCACTGAAAATAAACTATGGAGTTTAGAGGAAACTAAGTGCTCCTAGAAGTGATTTATTCTGAAAACTCAGATGTGGAGACAGGTTGCTTTTCTGTTGGAAGAATGTAATAGTTTGCCTAAGAAAGGTATATAGGGTAGACTAGAAATTGAATCTATTTTTCAGATGTAATACTTTTTGCAGCATATCAAGGGATAATTTTAAAATCCACTTGATTTTGATTTAATATACACTATAACAAGATGAATCACATCACTTTCTTCACTGGAGGGATTTAAGGGTGATTAGATATGCACAGTGTAGTTTATAGTGAAACTAAAGGTAGATGAAGCAAGTCTTGTCCCTCTGCATTAAGACAACATAACTTGCTTTCCAACAACTTATTTTTATTTCCTTCCTAATCTCAAGAACATTTCTTCTTTAAGCAACACCTAAGGGGTAAAATTTAATATTATTTTTTTTTCTCTCAGAATTAAGTATTTCAAATTATTTCTTTACAACTATTCTATTTCTGAAGGAGCTGTTTGGTGAGGCAGCTGGGACACTGATGCAACAGCTACTATTACATCTGTTAGAATTTTACCTAGTTTTAGACACTTATGAGACTAGGTAACTCACTGAGGATATTTATTCCAAATAAGATGTACTGATTTACAGAAAGCTCTAGCCTACTGGCAGAGTTAGATTCTGCATTTAATCTCAAGGGCTGGCAAAGTCTAACCTCTGACATTTGAAGATGAGCAGTGTTCAGGCTGGGGGAGGTGGTAGTTCAAAGGAGCTATTCTAGATATCCTATTTGTCACAGTCAGCTGTGGGAAGTATGAGAAATCAGTTTCCTCTCCCTCACTTGGAGATGTCATGCCCTTGCCCCTGATCCTGGTCACGCTGTCAGGTCTTACAACCCACCTTTGTTATTTCATGCATTGTCCATATCACTTGTCTGCTCAATTTTATATCTCTAGGACATACACTTGCAATATTGAACTTTGCTTTCCAAAGACCTGTTAGATATACAACAAGAAAAATATTTTTGTAGAGCTGGGTTTCATAGAGGCAAAAGGATACAAAAGTGAAAGCAAAGAATTATCCAGCCCAATTGAGAGTTGACCCCCTCAGGCTATTGCTCACTAACTCTGCACTGCAAAGGAACAAAACAATTCCCTTGTTCATCCTGGAAACTGATTTTATATTCTCATAACAAACTACTTTCCCAACAATCCAAACAGTCTCCTACTGGGAAACATTATCACCTGAAACAAATTTTGTTCCATGCCTGTGAGTCAAACCTTCAAAGCTTTTCATAGGTGACCCCATTATGGGGTGAATAAAGCTGACAGAGCAAGCAGGAAAGTATTCAACTTCCAGATGAACAATACACAAAAGGCATATAAAAGAAGCAGTAACTAAAGACAAAACTAACAAACACAGAACACACACTCCAGACAGCCAGGGGTTGTTTTCAGTCATTGTCTACACTAGACAAATCAATTAGCTATAACATCCTTCAGCAGTTGGTAAGTGCTCTTGAGTCCAAAGAAATTTGCTACAGACAGCTTTCTCAGCAGCTATCAATGGGAGCTCTCCTGAATTTCTGTGCAATAAACCTGAGCCTGGGAGAGCTCTCTGCACCACAGAGGTTAGGTAATACTCAGCTCACTGCTTTTACCATTCACAATTTCAGAGCTGGCCCATTTCCCATCTACTGTCTTTGTTTAAAGCCATCTAGACACAGACATTGTATCATGTTTTGCAGAACCTACCTTAGTGTTTTTCCCTTTCTCTCAATAAATTGTTTTTGAGACAGAAGTCAGAAGCAGTCTTCTCATCTCCAAAGGGTGCAGAGATTTGTCAGTTTCTAGAGTATACTGTGCCTCAGGTATGCCAAAGAATATTAATAATTTGTCTTTCTTTAATGACTGAGAATCAAAGACTGAGAAAGGAAAACAACTGTAGTCATATCCACGTACTTCTCTAAAATTAGGGAAGCTACAATAGAAGGAAGTATAATAGCAGAATGAGACAATCTGTCCTTAAATTATCCCTGAAAAATCCATGGCTGCTTGAAGTTACATCACCAGTTCAGCAGGCAGGTAGCTCATGATGACTGAAATTTACAGCAGAGAAGTTTTCAGTTAACAAGTTCACTTACACTGATGCTTTTTAAGCCTCTGCAGCCGCTTTCAAGTCTTACAGAAATAGACAAGGGATGTTGATTCTGCCAGTAGTGCTGTGCAGAAATATTAACATTTCTTTCTGATTTGCTTTGTTTTACAAAGACTAGAGTAATGGCCAGAAGGCAGGGGAATACTACACTGAAGTTTAAAACATTTATACCTGGATTTTTATAAGTGGGCTGCAGCATGAATAGGATTTAAAGAGTGTATGAATTTTTACCCTATGACAACAAATGTCTATAAAGAAAATGAAAAATGAAAATTTTCATTTTAAATCTCATAAGCAAAGATCTGATTTTGTTTTCGTATGAAGTGAGCAAAGCGTGTTAGTCATTGCCATGTATATTTTCAAGTGTCTGGAGACTGAAGTATTTTAGAATAGGCTATTTCTTTAGCATACTGCCTAAGTGGACCCTTTTGCTGACAGCAACCTCATTAAAATCAGATGTAGCTCCAGGATATTCCTACGTATACTGGACTATATCTTTCTAACACATAATCACAGCACATAGAAAAAGAAAAAAGAGATTAAGTGCCACTGCTGAGTCCTTGTAGTTCTTCCCTTTCAGTTCCTACAGAGAACACAAGCCTCAGTGATGCAACTACCACTTTTTCCATGAGTGCTAGTAAAAACTGTTCCATCATTTACTTTGACCCTGTCCTCAACATCAATTAAAAATCCTCTTTAAAGGCTGGCAGACATTTAAAGTTATTCCTTTTTATTTAAAGCTCTCCTGTAAGGTAAAACTCAAGCTTACCTGGCATCCTGGATGGGCCCAAGCCATCCAGGGTTTTCAGGGAACAGGTTTGAACAGGACCAAACATTGATCAAATTTCCCTGCAATTATCCCTAATTTCAGCTTCTCTTAGTAGCTAGTAAGGTCAACAGAAAGCAGGCAGCTCACGGGGTTCAGTGTAGCTTGTGCCACAACCAGCCACCGTAGCTGGTGTTGTAAATTCATTCTCTAATGTAACTAACTTCCCCATCTAGACAAGCTGTGAGAGCAAAACCTACTAAGAAAGTATATGTGCATATGGCCGCATTGAACTGAGGCCAGGCTGGCTGCTTAATTCTTCAGCAAGCAGAGCACTCAGAGTACACCAAAAACGTGTATATGTGTGTGTATTAGAGTCAATTCTGCAGTTAACACTATGCATACCCGAGCCTGAAAACAGATGACACTAAATAATAACACAGTAATTAAATTTAAATCATGCATTTCTTCTGCTGAATTTTCATAGTAGTGAAGTAGGATGCAGCCGATTTTGATCCAGAGCAGGTTTCTGTTATTTTAAAACAGTATTTTTACACCCAAGAGATACAATTATAAGACTGGAATTAGTTAAAAAAAAGAAAAGATCCCTGTGCTGTACTTCAATTTCTTGCATCACTCCACAGCATTAGAGTACTCACAACATTACTGTGTCCTCTTTGAGGGAATTATTCATTGTACCCTAAGACAAGGTAGGCCGCCCTATCTGAACCATCCTGGTCTTCACATGAACCTTAATTCCAGACTCCTTGTATAAGGGGAAACTTGTCACATACATTCATGGCGCAATTAGAGTTGTAGAGTTTCCTGGGACAAAATCTGTATTACATTTCCCAAGTATGGTTTTTCAGGAGGATTTGAGCCTATAAAGGCATTCTTTGCAGGAAAGGAAGGAGATTCTACTGCACTAGTACCTTACAGGGGCTAGACAAAAATTGTCTCTTTTTGCTCTGGAGCCATCTTCCATACTCTCACCAGAACGAAAGCAATTTCCCACACATGTGTAATCAAGTCAAACAACTTTGTTAAACAACATATACAACAAGGTTGCAATGACTTAAAGGAAGTTTTTTTTTTTTTCCAAGAATGCAAGATGGGAAAAAAAGAAATGTTTGCAAAAAGACTGCAGGTTTCTGTACCTTTCTTCCCTTCTAATGAGAGTCACAGGAACTGGTAAACCATTACTGCCCATGAAGTCATTAGAACTGATAGCACAAATGAACAATTTTGTTTCACTGGAACAAAACCTACCAGAGTCCATGAACCTGTTCCATAGTTTGAGTCAGTAAAACAATATTAACTTGCACTCACAGGACTAGACATGTAATTCAAGAAGAGCAGTGGTTCACTCTTCAGAAGCATGTACTCACACTACAAATTCTGACCACTGAAACACCTTCTTTTGTATGTTACGGCCAACTGCTTGTAACCATATCCTGGCCTGCTTAGACCCTAACTTCATATTTACTTCCCTGCAGTCACAGGGCACCAGTTTCCATGGGCTTGGTGTCAGAAGCATCCAGGTTTGTGCATGTAGGTTACTTCATGACATAGTCTGCAAAAAGCCACATGGAAGGTGTAAAGGAAGATGCTGGGTCGGTGTAGAACACCTCAAACATTGGCCTGCAATGAGTACTTCCAGCAGTGCTGGTCAACATGCAGAGGAATTACTCCATAACCCTAATGTGCAGTAAACCTGCATCAAACTTGAAATTGCTGCGCATGGATATATACAAAAAAAATCTGGAGCAAACACAGTTTTTCCCACTGAGACTAAAAAGTAATCCTGTATTCTTTATTATTCTAGAAAATTTTGGTAACAGATAAGAGCAAATGAAGGAAATGAGCAGCTCCATCTACTGCCAAACTGTAAGCTCACTGTTGGTGTTGACAGGGCTTGTAGGCAGGGAAACAAACTTAACATCTATAGTTTTAAAAGCTAACAGGTGAAACTCTGGCTCAGGTGAAATTATAAGATGTTTTGCTACTGGCCAAAGAGCCAGAAATTCCCCTCACCCCTGCCTTCATAGGGTGGACTACTATTCCTTTCTTCATGATTGATTGGAGAAGTCCTTCCAAAGATGACTCGTACAGGACCAGACATCCTGGAAACAGTCAAATTTAAGTCCAGTTTTGCTGAATTACACATGTGAGAATTCAAAAGTGCAAGACAGTTGCACCATACAGTTCATTCTTTATGTAATATGGTCAGCTAATAAGGTTTTGCCTTCATCCAACATTAAGTGTAAGAGCCCTGAAACTGTTCTCACACACCCAATTAAAGTGAAATTGTCCCTAAATTGAGATGATGATCTCAGCTGAGATTACAGTCCTAGGGAGTCACTTGCCCCTGTTGGAGCTCTTCAGTGTTGTCATAACAGCTGTCTTGTTAGAAACTCCTATATCAATCCAGAATGATTCATGTCTCTTTCAAGAAGGTTAGCAGAGCAGGCAGTGGAAGGAGAAAACCAGTGAAGTCATCTTAAGCCATTGGGATTTCTCCTTCAAACAGGGTAACTCCCTATAAAAATACTACCATTGACACATTCCCCCAGCCTGAGTATAACTTAGCATGAATAGATATTAATAGATATATAACTCCACTGGAATTTCATTATTTTAGTCATATATGTTTTTATTTATTTTTAATCCTCAGACTTGCTCTTTTCTACCTTTAATTGGGCAGAGTATACAAGTACCTACCTAATGACAGACACAGTCCAGGAAGACCTGATGTCCCAGAGTGCTTGTGATATTCAGGGTAGAGCTCCCATTAAGTCCAGCAGTGCTTAGGTGCATGAAAGCTAATATCAAAACTACCAGCAATGAAATATTTCACTCTCTGTACGATCTAAGAAGTTTTCACTCCACAAAATATTAATACCTTAACTGCTTATTCAGTTTAGGATGGAAACACATGCAAGTTTAGTGATGCTGGTTCTCTTTCATCTACAGTACTCATGAGTCAAATATGTCTCAGACATTTCTCATGCAGTTGAAGGAATTTATATCGGCTTCAGAGGACTTTCTCCAGACTTCATCTGACAAAAATGAAAGCAAGTCTTGGCTCAGGGACTGCAAGTTTGACACTTCTATCAGCAATTAAATAAACCTAACATGTGAAAAGATACATATCACTATAATTCATGACTGACACTGTTAACTTTTAACCTGAAAGATTGCCCACAAGGGACAGCCAAAGCCTGCAGAACAAATCTTTTACTTGTTAAGAGTTTCCAACTCTTAACATCAAAACAATCCTCTTTCATCATTATCCAGGTAGTGACAAGTCCTCAGCAGCTCTTGCAAGCTTTCATTTCACTTCAGCAACATAACACGGACATCTCCAGAGTGCCCAGTTTTAAGAGTTTCTCAGAGCTCACAAGCCAGCTCATCATTCTCCAGTATTGCTCTGTCATATACTCCAATCTTCCATGAAAGAAAAAAAAAAAAAAAAAAA
>VWPW01028716.1:36628-57594 GCA_013389825.1 Crypturellus undulatus
AAAAAAAAAAAAAAAAAAAAAAAAAAAGGCACCAAAAAAATAAGAACAACCCTTGGGAATGTGACTTCTTCATTTTTTCCAGTCCTCCCCTCATTTCGGCATTATCATCACTCACCTCATCGCTGTCATGTAAGAGTCAAATGAAATTCCTGATATATTTTCTAAATGATAGTTTTTACATTTCAGGGCTACAAGACATCCCTTAACAGGATGATGCCTTTTTGTGCAAAGCTGTGTAAGAATTTCCTTGAGTCATTGGCAACTGGAAGTCTCCAAAATTCTGGCTGATGTGAATAACTTGCAAGGAAATATAGTGCTTTGAGGAAATAAGCAACATGCAGCAAATTTTCCCAACTTCCTCATAGTAGCAAAAGCTTATTTTTATCTAAATTGTTAATGGCTGACTACAACATTTATTGTTGCCTCTATCAAGGAGCAGCAAGATCAGGGCTGCATCACAGTGTAGGAATGAGACAGAAACCAAGAGCGACCCAGTAGATGGAGTACTCCCACTGTCAAGGCACAGTTCTAAGGGTTCCTAACACAGCAGACAGAGTTGGGGGTAGCATTGAGGTCTATTAACCACTCCAGACACAACTAAAGGACAAACCAGCTCTGGGGACCCTCAAGGGGATCCCAACAGGATGAAGGACTGGAGATGAGAAACAGCATACATCCAAGGTGTTCATCCAGGAGATGAGTGAGCCTCAGCATAGGTCCAAGGAGGAATAAAGAGGTAAGGCAAGCTACAACAGCAGCATTCCTACAATGTGACCAGAGCAAAGTGATGATCCTAAGAAGATGACTCAGCAGAGACTAAATGCCCAGGGCTAAGCTTAAATGAGCTTCCTGGGCAGGAGTGTAAATAGAAGCCTCAGGTGAGGCTGGTCATGGCAATTAAGGTCTAATATGGCCCATAGGACCATGATAACTTGTACCCAAAAAGTGGTCAAAAAAAACGTTGGGTGGATTTTGTTGATGTTTGAGGAATGTGGTCCTGCCTTGACACAGCCGATATAAATCAGTCCAACACCATTGACTTGAGCATTCAAGCAGATGCTCAGATGAGATAAAAGAACTATGGTTTCATAACAGTCAATACAGCCACTCTAATTTAAGCTCTCTGAGGATTTTGCCCATAGCCTAAAGTAACCTTATGACTGGGAATATGACCTGTAAAAAGTTGGAAGCAAAGTTAGAAAAAGAGAAAAGGATTATGATTACCAGAAGCTTTCCTATATAAGCTGTGTCACTGTGTTTTCACTGTTAGTGTCCCAGCGTGCCATTCCCATAAATTCCAAATTTCACTCTTTTTCATAACAAAGTGCTACTTCAAAGTCTTTGGACTTTTCCGAGAGATAGTATTGAAAACCTATTCCAGAAAGAACAATATCATCTTCCCCGGGATCTGAATTATAATGCATAAACCTTCACTACATCCTCAGTGTTTTTGAAGAAGTTACCTGATTTTCTTTCCAAGAAAATGTAATCTATCAGTCTCTGAGACTTTGCTACATTTTTACCTCTTACTTTTAACTGTAGGGTCTACAGAACAGTTTAACTCAGCAGGGAGAAAAATAAACTGTCCCTTCTCGAGGAGACCTTTCCTTAAGGAGCTTAAAGAACTAGGACAGTTCATGTGTCTATAGCAAAGCTGTGTACCCAGTGTACAGTGTACCCAGTGTACCCTGTACCACTTCAGTTACATAGCTTGTACATTCATACCCTGTAGATTTCTTTGTAGAAGAGCACACAAGCACTTTTAATTTCTTGAATATAGCTTCTAATTTTTTTAGTTGCTAAAGATCTTCAGGACATCTAACCTAATAGATCTCAAGGAATCACTTGGTGAACTGATCGGATAGAAGGAATTCTTATTTAAGATATGAATGTGAGTGAGGCCCCCATGGTGGAATTTATGGACCACATGATGAAAAACACAGTAATTACATTCATGACCAAGCAATGTTTAATACACCTCTAAGAATAAAGAAGGACACAAATGGCAAAAGTACTGCAAAATATACTACAGAGAACACTGTACTGGCAAACAGTGGAGTAGCTGAAGAGATATATCTTTTTTATTTTTATGAACAGGAAAGAGGATAAAAAAAGGAGTGCATGAAACTGCTATCTGACAGCAGAAAGTAGTTAAGATAATAAAAGAAGATAGTAATCACAGGAAAAAAAAACGAGGGAGTATAATCCGTTAAATACAGTATACTACGAACTTTTGTACTACATTTCAATCCATCTTACAGTAATTTATTCCTTTAAACAGGTTGAGATAGTGATGCTACTTATGATGAGCAAATGCAAATGATCCTCATCAACAAGAAAATTGTTGGTATGCTATTGAAATTGAAAAAAAAAGAAAGTAAAAGGCTTGGTAGCTCTGTCTGTCCATCCACTTCTGCAAGGAAATCCAAAGGATCTGTGAATGATCAGAAGCAAAAAGCATTGCCTGGGTAAGCCAAAACTAGAAGTTATTTCCTCAGAAACACAATCTGATGCAACTACAGAATGAGCCATGATCAAATCTTCACAGTAAAAGTGGATGGAAGGATGGACTTCAATATGCCTGACATGCCTTATGTGGTATGTATGGGAAGATATAACAGGACTTATAAATTACAAGACAGGAGACAGATTAAAAAAATCTTGAAGTGTTTTGGTGGAAAGAATTTTATTCAAAGTGACCTATATATATTAAGAAAATATTTTGAAATTAAGAAGTTGAAATTCAGTGGAGTCAAGTATGAGGCAATATATTTAGGGCAACATAATGTGTTATACCACTATAAAATGGAAAAGTGAACTTGACCAAAATTCTGTAGAACAGTATGAGAGTTCCCTGTGGAGCAAAAGCTGATAATGAGTCAAAAGCTTTTTGCAGATACGGAATACAAATATCTCGTATTAAGATGTACAACAAAGGAAACAACCTAGAAGTTATAACAATTTAAGCAGAGTAGTCTATCCAGCTATAGACACCAAACTTTAAGAAATATATGGACCAACTAGACAGAGTCTGGAGTAAAGGAATGCTAATCACCAGATATCCATAAAGCACAATCTATGAGCAAAAATGACAGACCTCAGGTTGTTGACACTAAAGAAGACTGAGAAATATTACATATTTCAGAAATATTTAAGAAGTTGTTAAAAGGAAGGGATATTCTGGTCTCATGTCCTTCATAGTCATGAAGTAGTGGGATTTAAAAAGTATCAGATTACGCCTAGGAAAACTCTCAATCTATGATGATGGTTGATTACTGCAATAAGCGACTAGAGAGAAGGGATGCACTGTTATCAGAAGACAGCACAGATTCAAGACAAGATTAGCCAGACATCAGCACTGACACTAGCAGTGCTCATGCAGCTGTAGGGCATGGTAATGGATTAGATAACAACTTTGAGCTCTACCAGATCTATATATTTCCTTTTTCATATTTGATTTGAAAGCACGCTGAGCTTTTACACATCCTATATATTTTCAATATCTTTTCAGTGTCTTTTTTTTTTTTTTTTTACATCAAAAGATAAAGTAAGTATTGAGCATGATTAAAGCAAGAAAGCTGTTAGGCTGGTAGCATTATCTTTTTTAAGAAAAACTCAAGCTAGACAATTTCTTTGCAATTCACATCCATGATTTAAAAGAAAAAAAAAAAGGAGGTAAAAAATTGGGACGACTGTAGCCATTTTCAAGCCAAAGAAAAAGACTGTAGAAGGCAAGAGCAACTGGCCAATGCCTTTGCTTACCACTCATGTAAACTTGATCACATCTTCTCTTTTAACTTCTTAAGCTGGTCTTGAAGCAAATTGTCCTGGCAGATTTGATTCAGGTCTGTCTGTCTGCTTTGATCAAAATCTAGTTTCAAACATGAAAGCTGGGTAACAAAGAAGTTAAAAGAAAAGGAAAGTGTCTCATCTATCTGTGAGATTGGCTAATCAGTGTATGGCATTTTCTGATAGAAAATTCTCTTGCTTTTAGCAGAAAAAAATGTCAACAGAAATTGTTTCTAATTGAAAAATCTGAGCAACTGCAACTTTAATATGAATTTTGGTAAGAGAAGACAAGAGGGCGAGAACAGATGCATTGCACAGGTAAGAACTTGGATATCCATCATAAGTGAAATAAGGGAACACATTTCAGAGATATGATCAAGTTGGTAGGAGTGCATGCATGGTGAAGGAAACAGAGTCTATTTATTAGCTATTGCTAAGGAACTGAAATCTGATGCCCACATTAGGCCCCCTAACTCACAGATTCCTGTTTTATGTATCATGCCTTAACCAATTTCTCACAGGATGACCCCAAAGTTGGAGTCCTGAAGAACATCTGAGTTACTTATTGAGACTGTAAGATATTTGAGCTTATTTTGAAGGTTCTTTATCCTTGCCTTGCCTTGCCTTCCCTTCTCTTCTCTGCTCTGCTCTTCTCTTCTCCCTTTTCTTCCTTTTTTTTTCTCTCTCCCTCTCTCTTTCTTTTTCACTTTTTTTTGCTTGATAGGTACCTTCACTTGAGTATTGTTGACATGTAGGAAATGTCAATGTGTGAAGGAGGAATCCATATGGCAGTCATATCCTACCGAGTACTTTTTCTTATTGTCAACTTTTATGTAGGACATAGTGTTGAAATAGAAATGTAACAGTTCTCTTGCTGAAGCTCACACTGGTAAGCATGGCCTATTACGGAAGGCAAGCAGCCATAAGATAAATATCTAAGTCTTTATGGGCAAAGGTTTGAAGACACAAATACTGCATGTCATGGAGAACTTTTTTTTTATTTTTTTTTCGGTGGCTTCATACTTTCCCTACAGTAAATGAAACATGAAAGAAAAAAGCAAAATTCTTGTTGGAAAACAGGTTGGAAAGTCAAGAGAGCATTTTCAAGTTGACAGTACCTCAGTACCTCCGTTTTGTATCTAGGCTTCCAACTATGAACTTGAATATTTAGAGTGTTCTGCAAATGATGCAAGGGAACCGGAGAATAGTAGTCAAATGGGTATTATTAGCAACATTATGTAAATATAGTGCATAATACAGTTATGCTTCTGGCTCAGGTAGATTTTCACTCATACCTTACAGCTTCTAGTATATATGCTGGTTATTTTCTCTACTTATTCTCTCTGAAAAATTGTACCACTTATTTAGGAGTAGAGTTTCACAGTTAGGTCCTGAAATCATTAAAAAAACATGAGTCCTTGGAACTTAGGAGATTTCTTGAAATATGAAAATGTTTGGGTCTTCTTTCATATAGATCTTAGTATTAAAAGTCTTTGAGTGCTTTTGTGTTGTATTCTCAAGGTTCTTTCTACAAATGCAAAACCACCCTTCCTTTCCCTTCCTTATTCTTTCCTTTTGTTCTCTTCTCAAACGAGTGGCCATGACTTATTTTGGATCCCAAACAAAAATGTCTGGACAGCACACGCTTGAATCAACATCATACAAGTAATTAACAGCAACCATAGCCAAAGTCAGAGAAATCATCTTTCTAGGTGTGGACAATTCCTCCTTGCAGATTCTTCTGCATAAATATTATCATACAGAAATATATCTTGAAATATTATTTGCAACCATAGGATGTGACCTCTGCACACAGATATCTGAAAGCACATTTCCACTTTAGAAAATGAGAGTGAAATGCTCCTGAGATCCTTGACATATAATAATAAAGTCAGTGAAGATTTTAGCTGCTATTTTCTGTTAACATGTGAAGTAAGAGAAATAAAATGATCTTTGTGTATGATTCCTATATATAAACTCCTTGTAGCTATTATTGAACTAGCAATCGTTTCTCCAATCTTCTATTAAAATATCAATAGTATTTTTCAGAGCTTAAATTGAGCAGTGATTTTATTTAAGGCTGCACCTAGACACCACTTTTCTTCGAAGAATCTCTTGTTGTTGCTAAAAATGAAAACCATTCAAACGAGTGTGATTGAAACAGGGACAGGGAAAGGGAAAAAATCAATAGAACGTTTTCCAGGGTACTATCTCCGCTTTTGAAAAGAGACCATTAATAACATGCTTACAGTAAAAGCAGCTGCTTGTTCAAAGTGCATTCAAGGGTGAGCTGAAAGGATGGCTCTCTACACAGCCTCCCCAGAGAGAGAGTTTGCAAAGATTTAAAAACCCAACCTCTGACTACAGACAAAAGCCTTTCCTTGTCATTTTAAATATTCTTATCTAATCTAGACGGTGAAGCTGGGGCTTTCTAATATTCTGCTGCTTATGAAAGGCAATGTGGGTCAGCGCATGAGCTATTGGTCTAAAAAATGCATAGACAATAGACTGCAGGTCGTATTTGCATCTGTGAGGACAGTGGGTGCCAGGATGATGTGAACTGCCATGTGGGCATGGTGAGCTGAAGTTATTTTTGAATCTGATGACTCTGTCAGAGCAGGCGAAAAATTATGGTATCATGATGGAAACTCAGTCCAGGGCTGGGATAGGACTGAATCTGGGATGATCACTTACCTTGCTTTGAATGCTATTTCATCGCCAAACATATGCACTCTAGAATGCATATAAGGTCACACAAAAAAAATGCATTTAATCTGTAAGAGATCTTTTTCATAGAACTTGGTACTACTGGGTGTAATTTTTGTAATCTTTGTTTGGGTAGTGGGTGAATGGTTTTATTCTGAGACCACTGACGCAGAAGGGGTACCAGAGAGAATCTCTGAACTGGGGGAACTTGACTGCTCAGCCCTGAATGATGTGAAGATCTCTGGAAGATCTGGATCTCCAGGTCTCTGAATTTGGAAGTTTCTAGAGTTTTTCAGGATGAGACATAGGGCATACCTATAGCAACAAGCATGTCACAGAGCAGATGGCCAAAGCCTAGCAAAGACCTGAGCTGCTACTTACAATAAGATACTCATTAACTTAGCTGTCTTTTCTGTGGAAGCAGCACAGTCAATTGAAGAGCCTATTCTCTTACAATATGTGAATGTTGTTTTCTGTATTACATTGTTAATTAAACAGGCTCTGTCCAAGGCTTCAGGTTCTAGTTCCAGCATTTGGACAGGTGGAGAAATTCAGTATCTCTAACACTGGTGCTTAAGGGCCCAATTCATTTCATCTCACCTCATTAGAGCCCCTAGTAGCCATTTCTAAACCGAGGTCTTGGTTTTCCTTGGTCTCTTCCAGAGTCGCTGCAGAGTGACTGATGCCTTTAGAGAACAATTGGGGATCTTAGATCGATTAAGAACAGAACAGATTTTATGTTCTGCTTGTTCTTGCTGTTTGTTTGTTTTGTTTTGATCAAAATGATCTGGAGGGACTATCAAACTAAGGAGTTACAGTTGTTTTTTTTTTTTTTTGACTTTGGCTGCTTGCTCCTATACTCACATTGTAGGAAAAAGAAAGAGTCTAGGCTAAAAAATTTACTACAGCTAGCAACAGTAACACACAAACAAAAAATCCTCCTTCAGAACAGAGGGAGAAAGCTCAGTTCTCTGACCCATCTCACACACAGATGTTGTCAATAGTTGAATTGGTTCAAGGGAGGGAGAAGTAATGGGAGAAGATGGTTACTGCTGACACTGATTTGTCTCCTAAACCTTTTGTATTACAAAGTCAGAGCCTAAAATGAGCTTGAAGACTCAAATCATGCACTAAATATTACCCTTAAAAAAATCAAAAAAGGAAAATATTGGTGAAATATTCAGTCATTCTTTAAATTCTTTCTCTTTTTTTTTGGCCAATACCCTCTGACTACAATTCTGTAGGTTTAGCACATTTTAGTTCATGATAGTAATAATTCTGGTCTCGTCCTTACATTAGCAAGGGATTCATATGGGCACTCAGATACCAGATCTCACCAACTATTAAATCTCTGAGTTTCTATTCTGAAGAGATGCTACTCATATAATGAGCTGGCTTGATAGACGAGGAGATGGTATTATTGCAATGGGCTGTCCACAGCCCCTTTTCATCATAGTTATAGCTACGGAATAGCAGGAGCCCCTCTGGAAATGAATGTTGGAAATCATAATGGCAGTTTGTATGGTGCAATTTTATTTAGGGAAATACTATTCAAGATATAAAATAAGGAGCTCCTGTAAAAGGAAATAAACAACTGGAAACTTTAATATGAGGTTTTCAATAAGGATTCTTATTGTTTTCAATAAGAATCCAGATGACACTTTTATATTCTGGATTTTACCCTCATTTACTCCATTTTTGTCCAAAGATTAATATGAGATGTTCATATCAAAGAATGAGATTACCGCAGTGATTAAAATCTCTTTTGTTATGTGTAAGCAGAAGAAGCAGTTATTAATATTGAGAAATATATTACACAAGTCTCCTCTCTACTCCTATTTCCCATGAAAACCACTCCTATTTGAAAAGTAGGCTTTTCTGGAACATGATTCTGATTTATTTCTAATTTTTATTACTATCTTTAAGAAACATCAATTATCTAAGGTGCTTCTGGTGGCATTTTTATGCAAAGCACTAGTCTTCCATTCAACAAATGGATAGGAAAAAAATCCATGAGAAAATTCTGATAACATTAATAGACAAATGATGAGACCTCATAGTTAAGGAGAGCATTAAAGACATCCCCAAGTAGCTACCAAACTCTCACTAGCATTTTAAAATTATATTTATTTGAAGAACTGCTATTCTCCCTATCTTAGTAAGGGTAGGGCTACTACCCCTATTTCGTTATGGGTAATTGAGACATAGAAGTATTTAATGGTTATTCAAGGACAGAGAGAAAGTTTTTAGCGTTTAGACTATAATTCCTCTTTACCAGCTGCTTATTAAATACCCTCCACCTTTTCTGTTTTCCAAGTGAAATTATACGGAGGAATCCTGAAAAATTTGCCACCTTTTTTAGTGAATGAACAGGATATGAATTTGATCCAAAAAAATCCCACTGACGTCTATCAGAGTTTGTTTTCCATTCAAGTCAGAGATTTTTCAATTCATCCCTTAAATTACACCCACTAACCACTCAGCTGCTGTTGTAAACGGTAACTGCACATACCAACCATATGGGTAAAATAACCATTTTGTGCTTGTAATACAAGCCTTGTCAAATTAGGCTACACTAGAACTGGCAAGGTTTCTATTCTGAGGCAAATTTTGATTGTTGGGATTTTGAGTTTGGCCTGAAATGATCTTTAGATGTTGGAGTATCTTAAGGGGGCCTACCCGGGACTTGAGACCTGAGTGGGTTCCGCTATTTTATTTACTCAACCTCCGTATTAGAAATTTGAGAATTAAAAACCTGCAGGCTCATATTACATTGCCGCAGGACTTCTTGTGTTGGATTAAAAAAAAAAAGACTTTCAGGGCCTGTCTGACACCCTTCAGCAGACCTGTCACAGAGCAGAGAACACCAGAAAAACAGGATTCCATGGTTTTGTGGCTCTCCACCAGGAGTTCACACAAAGTCTGGCAGAAACAACACGTGAGATACATCAAAAGTCTGCTAAATCCAAATTTTTTCAGACAAGACATTCTGAGGCTCAATAAATCAGCATTTTTTAACAGGGCTTTGTTTAATCAAAAAATGTTCATTTAACTCCATTCATTTCCAACACTAAAATAGGGAAAAGGAAGATAATGACTGCAGTCACTGTGTACAATACTCATTACCTGAGCAGGATGTCCATTAAAAATAATATCATTTGTTCAGAATTGGAATGGTCATTTTGGAGCAAAGAAGCAACAGGGAGTAGAGGCTATGAACAAGGCTAGGATATGATGTGGGAAGAGCATCTGAAGGACAAGGGTGCAAGGAAAAAAGGATCATGGGGATATTATTCTGGAGAGATGCTGGTTGGATGGGACATATGGGGGAAAAAAGGGAATTGGTGAATTTTGAACAGGAGAAGAAAGTGAGGAGATTTGGTAATGGAAGTATAGAGGTCCAGTTCCAAAGAGAAGAAAGGAGGAGATGAGAGAAAGGAAAGAAGATAGCAGAAATCAGTTCTTTTTTGGAAATCTCCTCTCCTCTTCTGTGGCATATGCGGATTCTAGCAGTTGGATTGAGTTTTCATCAGCAACCACAAATGAATATAGCTCTGTGTCATTTATACCACATCTGAATGAAGCTAAACTACTTCATTGATGGTGTTTCCAGAAAAGTTTTTTGCATAAAGCTACAGAGTGTCATGTGGATACAACACGTGGATATTACACAAACCACATACTTTTATTCGTCCATTGAATTAGTTTGGATTGCTCCAGTTGCTGCCTGTTGAATTTAATACATCATATTCAGCTTATATCTCTTTAGGTCATTGAGTTGTTACAGGTTGTTGGAACTCCAGTATTCAGAAATCAGGCTGCAGATGATGATATTCATCAAGCTAGTTTTAATTAATTACTCCAGTATTTTTTTAAAAGGCTTCTAGTTATTTCTATATACATGAAAGTGCCCAAAATTAAAATAATAGCAACAATAACATAAAAGTTTAACAATGAAAACTTATCCACATGAAAATTAATTAGGTTTATTTAACAATAATTCATTTCTTCTAGACTCATTCCCCTTGTGAAAATAGGACGGCAATGTTATTATCTACTGCAGATTTTTATTGTAAGGTTTTTCACAGTTTAACAACATGTAGACATGCACGCATTTGTAGGTATGTATAATATTTGATGGAATCCTATGTAGGAAGATTATTCAGGCTACATACAAAATGCAGGACATTTTTGTCCTTTTCATAGTTCTTTGACTCCAATACCACAGAACAAATCTATATGAATGAACTGTGGATCTGGAGGAGAGAACAGAGAAAGAGTCTAGAAAAGTCTACATAGTTTCAAGTAGCAAAAGGAGATAGGCAATAGGTATTCCTTTTCATAGGACAGCTTGTCAAACAAGCAAAATATTCTAGAAAAATAACCACTTGCCACTAAGCTTTAGGAAAATCCATCATGCTTTGATTTATTGGGAGAACATGGTCCCAATGATTTAAAATTTAAGGAAGGGATGGTCTTATTTTTTGTGTAGACTAGATGAGTCATTTAATTAGTTGGATTCACCCTTCCAAAGAATCATGTGAAAATTTGGGAAGATTATAGAAAACATTCTATATTGCCATAGAAAAAATCTTTTTTATACTACAGTTTATACTACAGTGTATACTACAGAACAGTTTTTGAATAGTATATATAGTAAGGAATTTAAAATCTGAATTGTTAACTATCATTATCCTCTATCCCTATGGATTAGTGACAAGATCAAAGAAAGACACTGCATAACTCAACTAACCTGGCATTTCATCTCTGTATATACCTTTCTTCATATACCCTTAGTATTGTATTTCATACTTAACATCTTTACTTAATTTACCTATCAGTTAATATGATTTTTACATAGACTTTCCCAAACATTTGTAGTTTTTACTCCTTAGTGTAGTGAGATACCAACAAATCAGATGTTGGTACCAGACATAGTAGTTTTTCAGCTACAGTCGTCTCCATGCTTACTTACATGACATTTGCTCAGCATGACAGTTTCCATGCAGGCTATTTTCATGGGATGGGACCTATTCTCAGGCAAAAGAATCTGGATATGAAAACTTGGGGATTTTCTTTTCCAGATTGGGCAGGAATCAAAGAGTTAGAAGATGGATGGGAGTCATTCTTACCAGCCTAAGAGGAAATAACTTCATTCAAATGTAGTTGTCCAGAAGGTAGCCAAAAATGGAGCTCAGACAAGCCACTTTTAGGTAGCAAAGCTGGGACGTGATACTTTTGACTCTTAAGACCCCCATTGTTCTTCAGCTACATGAGGTGGTTGAGCTGGGAAGAGGAGGTGGTGTCTTCAGTGAAGCAAATCAAAGCAAACAGAAATCTGTATTTGCAATACACAAAAAGAAGACAAAGTTCTTTGTCATTTTTGTGTCTTTGTCACAAACTCACCATTCCTTCATGGGCTGTCCATGATGTGATAACTTATGGTTTGAATTTTAAGAGGTCAGACTAAACATTTTACTAGTTCTTGCTGGATGTAGTGCATCCGTTAATTACACTCTTTGAATCAATGTGGCTGACACAAATACTCATGACTATGGACTCAAAATATAGCTTCCCTCAAACATTTCTATTAGGAAATTGACTGAAAAAAAATTAATTTTTACATTAAAATTAAAAGGAACATTCAATTGAATTAGTAGGAAAGAATACAAAGTCCATTAAAAAAATCAGTCATACAACATAAAAAAGCAAAACTGAAATGGTCAGAAGAAATTTTTTGAGAGTTTTTATTTTGATGTAATCATTCAGTTCCTCATGTAACACTGAGGCTGCCTGTAAACAAATCCACTCCTAGATTGGTGTGATTCAAAAGAAAAATTTGCAACAGCTGTTGTGTGAATAGCACCGTTCTGAGATTTGAGTTCCTAAGCTGATTACGGGTGAACATCTGGAAAACTGAATTGAATCCAAATCTACTAAAAATTACTGTGTCTGTTAGTTTGTTGTGTTCACTTCAGGAAATGAGCAATTTTATCATAATTTAAGGAATTTCATTGCACGGTTTGTGGCATATACTTTGAAAGAATGAAAAGATCTACATTCCTCTGTTACGGAAAAAAACAATGCTTACAAAAGGCTACTAAGATATCCTACCATTATTGTGAAATTCTTTCCAGAGGGCTAGGACAACCAAATCACATCCCAAGCCTCTGCTTACTGCAACAGGAACTTAGTTACATATACATGAATATATACATTTAGACATTTAACCTGCAAACCGAATCCCACCTATGAAGTTAAGATGAGCTGAATCTCACTGGATAAATATATATATACTGACTATGATTAAAATGCACACAAAAGTTTTTTGTGAGATTAATAACAGGTAAACCAAACCAAAACAACATTGTTTCGATTTTCAGTTTTTTATCTTTTAGATTTAACGATGTGTAAACATTGAAACTGAAAGTTCTTTTCAGCCATTGGAACACATGTACAAAATGACCTGTTCATGATTGCTTGACAATTTTATTTTGTCTTCTTTATGAGAGAGAAAAAATCCTGTAAAGTTTTCAGTCATTTATATTAATCAGTGTTGTTATTTTCTTCCTGTAGAAAAAAAAAAAAGGAAATAAAAATTTAAAATAAAAGAGAAAAAACTCTTGATGCCACCCCAAAAAAAAGAAAAAAAGAAAATTTTCACCTAGGTCTAGTTATAACGATAGTTAAAATAAGTAGTTAGACTTTAGGGCAAAGAGTTAACCATTGATAGGCTTTTCTGCTCATATTTTATTCATTTACTTATAAATTATGTATGGACTTTTCAAAATTAAATACTAAGGGAGACTTAATATGAAGGGAGCCTGCTGATTTTATTATTATTACTTTAGAATTTAGCATTATTTTTCAGTGAAAATTTAGAAATTTGAACTCAAAGTATTTTACTGGTAAATGAATAGTTGGAGTCCTATCTTGTAGTTCTCATTTCATATTTGGATTCATTGAATTCAATAAAGATTTTCAATATTCAGGAAAACAGGATGAGACTCTAAGTAATCAAAAAACTCGGTCTGAAAAAGATACCATGATGTTTGAGGGAGGTCACATTTCGGTGGAACTGCATCAATGGATTGCTAGAAATATGAATTAAATTAAACCACTTTATGACAGATTATTAATTCTTATTAAAACATTTTTAAAAATTTAAACAATTTTAAAATAACTTTATTTATTTTAGTTGGTACATAATAAGAGATACAAAGGTGATTCCAGTACAGGGACATGTGCAAGTGAATGCTTAGCTTTATCTGCAGCACAACTAAGGACATTTCACTGACCCTGGATGTAAAGAAAAAAAAAGAAAAACTTCTTTAGGTGTAATAAATTCCTGGGGCAGATAAGGCAACACCAGAACAGCCAGTGCAGTTTTGTCTGGAGCCTATCTGGAAGATTTCAGGATTGTGTAAATTGTCAAAAATTTTGCATAGGAGAGAGTTACACCATGTAGGGTAGAAAGATCCTGCTTCTAACATGCTCTTGTCTTTCTGAGGTAGACATACCTCCCCCATACCTTCTCCTCCAAAAGTAGGAGAAAAAAAAAGAAAAAAGAAAAAAAAATAAATTGTATGAGGATCACACTGGCATGGTCACTTGCAGGCATGAAATTAAATGGGGTGTAAATGGGATGAATTCTATGTGTGTAGGGGCAGTTTAACATCTTGATTGTTTTAAATGAAGGGCATTCATAGCGTAATATGTCTTGTAACATGCAATTTAATATGGTGAGGGATAGAGAGAAAAGGAAGAATTAAAAGCAAGAGAGTAAAAGAAAAAAAAAAAGAAAATAAAAACAGGGACAAAGGAAAGGAAGAAAAAGAAAATGCCATCCCTTGCTGTTTCAACTTCAGCTTAGATGACAGAAATAAAATGCTGGCCCCAAGATCTGCATGGAGTCATTCAAACAGCTTAATAGCACAGGGGATAAATCATTATTATTATTATGAAACAGGAGACAGAGTTCTTGGGACCTGGAACTGCGCAGCTCAGCTCCAACTGCTGTTCAACATTCAGAACTACCAACTTCATTTCCTCCTAGCACGTAATAAATAACACATCTACCCAACATAAAAGTATTTTTATAATAGCAGTAAAGGAACTGCAGTGTGTGATTATCATGAACTAATAACACCCCCTTAGAAGATATCTAGCACAGACTGGAAACGACCTGAAAATGAGACCAGAGTTCACGTAGCTGGTACTCTTTAGCTGACTGCGCTGTCCCATTTTGACCACACTACCCAAACCGCTACCAGCTTTTAATAGCATCTTCCTCTGCCTCAGTAATTTACACAGAGGGAGTCCATTTATCATTACGGGTTTCCTCTTTCTGCAAGACTTCTAACGTAAGAGCTAAAATGAACACCGTGTTTTAATTCATGGTGCTGTTAGCTCTGTTCGTGCACCAGCTCGCGCTGCCTGTAGTATTTTCACAGCATCACACATCTCGAGGAAACAGAAGGGAAGCTCAGCTGGTCTCTTTTTACTGTCTCTACTGACACATGACTCTAGGCTTGCAGAGGTGATGACTGTAGCCTCTAATGGGAGAGAAGGGATTGTTTCTGGTTAAAATATACAGCTGGATATTAGCCAAATAGGATTTTCTCCATACATTTGCATGTATTTGACTCATTTAACTTGTTTGACCAGGGTCCAGTGATTTCATCTCTCACCTGTGCTGTCTGTAAATTGGAAACTTTCTTGCAATATTTTTGCACAGGATATTTTCTTGATGTGTTTTAGGAGAGGCCAGAGGACACCTCAAAGTACTGATGTTTAAATATCTGCTGAGGAGGAAGGTGATCTGGATAGTTACTCCGTGAGATTCATATCCATGGAGAAATGTCTCGTTAGAGATTCACATGCATGTTTGGAAACAGCGAAGGATTGACACAACAGCCCCACATCTGGTATCATTGGGAAAGGACGAATGGGAGCACAGAAACTATCATTTAGTGGAATCATTTAATTGCAGCCTCACATAAAATCCCTCAGACAAGTAATAACAGTCACATGAACTACACAGTCTTCCCAGATCAGGAAAAGAAAGCCAAGGAAGTTGGTTGTGATGCCCATGGTTGAAGTGCCCTTTTGTACTCAGTTGCAAGGTAGCAAGCAAGACATAATCGCTATGAGATTAAGAGCAAGTGACACCACCACAAGTAATTTTTTATCTATCTCTTCTGCGCTGGATATCTAATAACCAGGAAATACAGCTTCAATGATCTGTTGTGGGGCTTGATGCCAAGAGTTTGTAATGCAGAGCCAGCAAATAGCCCCAGGTTGGGAGTGCTTTCTATTGGGCACCAATTCCAGAACTCTCTGCTGCTGATTAAGAACTGTGAGAGTTTTTAATCTCTAGCTGAGCATTGGCATCCCTCTTCCCAGTAGATACGTGATAATAGTGATATGTTCCAAGAAAGTATGGACAGCTCGGGTTAGTCTTAGGATATTTAGTTGGAAATTTGTATTTATGGGACTCTATCGGATTTACAGGCCAGCTTCTCTAATCTTTGAGTGACAGGTCTAAAATCATACTGCACAGAAGAGAGCAGTCATAGAGTCAGCACAGACTGACCACATCTTGACGAAAAGAAGAAGGATCTGTGTTCTGATCTTCCTCAGGCCTGTTATCTAGGAAGAGTGAAAAATGGACCAATAATGGGCTGTTTGTTTATAACAATTTTGGTAGGGCTCCATAAAAAATATTCTTTGTTTTGTTGTATTTGGCAGTTGAATCATAAACTGAGAAAAGAACTAAGCTGACCAGAAAGAAATATTTTTCTTTTCTATTTAGCTGGTAATATGAAACAAAATAAAAAATCTTGTTCGAGCACTTGTTCCACTAGCATTGGGTAAATTTCATTACTGAGGCAAAGTGATGACTTAAAAGGTCCACTTAAGTGCCTGCCATTTTTTTCTTGAATTTATGATTTGAGTAATTTTGATATAATTCAAAAAATAAGGGGCTAGATGGAGAAAGAGACATTTCTCATGCACCCAACAGTTTAACACATTTTCTTTAGGTATTTTGTGTGTTTTGTGTTGGAGAAAGCTTCCATATAAATATTTAATATATGTCAAGATATACTCAATGTATATATCAATATATATCAATATATAAAGGGTTTCTTAATTCTTTTTTTGCTTTGCTATTACTCATTGCAGGACCTATTCAAATACTCACTGAACAAGAAAACTAAATTTTCTTGAAATGAGGAAAGAGCAAGACAGAACTGAAAGTGGAGAAATACAGTAAAAAATAAACTCAGATGAGCCTAAAAAGAAGTATGATATAAGGTGAAAATGTGTAGGAGAGAAAAAAAGTGAAATTATATTTTTCAGGGACTGAGGTGTAAGCCCATCCCCAATTTACTGAAGTGGGAACAGATTGTCAGTCCCTGAGGGAAGGAAGCAAAAGATGCAACTATATGCAAATGAGAGTGATCATTTATGCAAATTATATTTACAATTGGTCATATGGTTTTAACAGGCCCACATGACTTGTGTGAAGAGCAAAACAGCAGGGTCCAGACTACACTTAATACAAAAGTATAATCAGACAATTTTTTCTTCCCATAATACAAAGATAGAAGGGCTGTGGTTCTGGACCATAATGAATGTTTATCAGGATGATCTTTTCAATACACGCTAAAGTGGATGCCTAGGGGAGTGCAAGAAAAGCCTGGGCTTGTGAGAGAGGTGCATTATGATCCCCTGGGACAGATTTCCTCTTCCAGTGCAATGAAGAATAGGGACTTCCAAGCTGGACACTGCAGATGGACAGCTTGGAACTTGTGTTTGACAGCTGATGGATCTATGGACTTCCATAGAATCTCTGCTTTTGAATTCATATGCAATGTTTGACTGTAGGAAAATTCTGTGGCAATGTTCAATTCAATGTGCAGCATAAAAAAAAAACAAGCAAAAAAAACCTTTTTTATTTTAAATTTCATGTCTGATTAGTTCCTTGGGTATCTTGGAGATAGTATATCGTGAAAGAAAAGTGAATTATTTTCCTTCCTCACTTTTTTTTCATACCATTCCTGATTCCATACATCTCTGCTATATCCCTCATAGTTATTTCTTTTTGTTTTTTTTTTTAGAAGGTGTTTTATGTCTTTGATCATCTCTGTCACCTTCTCTCTTCCAATCCTAGTATATCCTTTCTGAGACAGTAATCAGAACTGAATACAATTCTATTCAAACATATACACAAAGTACGGTGATAACTGCTTCTTCAGAGCCATTCCAGAGTATGGATAGTTAAGGATATTTTTCCTCTATGTGTATTACTTTGCATTAATGGAAATTATTTTTTTCTCTGCCATTTTAATAGCTAGTCACACAGTACTGCAGGGTAACTGAGTGTCTCTTTGCAATCAGTATTAGATCTGACCACCCTGTGTAATTTTTAACACCTGCAAAACTTGTTCTCTTTTCGGATCACATGTGGATAACTTGAATGACTGCAAAGCAGCTCACGGGAAAACCATCTGCTAACTTCCCTCATGCTGTGAAAACAAACAATGGGCTCCCACAGTTTGTTTCCTTGTGTCCTAAGTATCCCTCAGGTGAGAACCTCTGTGCAACAAGACCAAGAGGCACCTCACCATAGCAGTTTCCATCTTTTCCAGGAAATGAGGGTATTTGCTCTGCGGAGCAGTGCTTTTCCTCGCTGCATTGGGGAGACAAGGGCCAGTCTCTACTGCTTGCCCCCAAGGGTGGGAGATGAGTCCTGCATCCAGGACGAGTCCGCAGCTGCCCACAGCTACCCACGGCCGTGGATGCCCGATGCCTGGGGAAGCGCTGCCCTCTCGTGTCTGCTGCACACAGCGAGTCCCCTGCACCGAGCCCACCAGGATGGAGACAGGCCCTAGAAGATGCTCTGTGAAGAGGCAGGGGGCAAAGACGTGATATTTTAGACACAGCAGAAGGTTTGCATTTAATACAGCTGGTTCTTTCAGGTGCCTCTGGTTCTCCAGGGTGGTGGAGGGGTTAGCTAAGTGCTGAACTGCGCAACAACCAGCTTTCTGTCCTATAACGTTACCGGCAGTTGCATATAGATTAAATATAGTTAATGTGAGTGCTATTGAGTGGATGGGAGACAAGGTGACCTGCTCCACACAACAGTAAATGAGTGCTGAAGTTGGGCACAATTTGATTGTCCTTACAAAGGTTTCGGGGCTGTGCTGTTTTCTAGGCAACAAAGTTCAGGCTTGAATTGATACCTCAATACAGAATTAGATAACAGAATCAAAGAATGCTTAAGACTGGAAGGGACGCCTAGAGTCATCTAGTCCAACCCCCCTGCACATGCAGGGTAATTTGAAGTTTTAGGGATTTTTTTTTAAGACTTCCATCTGAAAACCTCTGTAGCCACAACCAATACGAATTTTCTCACTTATTCCTAAGATATATCTGGATTCCTACATCCATGTCTGCCTACTCAATATCTCCCATTACTTTCACATTACTGTACTGTACTTACACAGATGCACCAAATGGGCTGATTCTTCCTTATTGTCATATAAAGGGGCACTGCTACTCATAAAAAGAAATATTTCACTCATATTAACAGTCACATGCTGGTGTAAGAGCCAGGAGAACACATATTCTAGGCTGCATTTTGTTCTCTAAGGAGCAAGAATATATTAGATCCTTATCGCAGGATGGACAGAGAAGTGGCACCATGTTGAATGAAGCCCCTCCTGGTTTACACCAGGGAAGAGATCAACAGCTGCTCGCAAAGCTGGCAAGGAGAAAAGAAAATTACAAAACAGTTGGAGCTGATAAGAGCAATGCTTTGTTTCTGGTCGGCATAATCAGATAGAGACTGCTTCAGGGCTCTGTTCTCCCCTTTTGAAGAAAACACACAGTATTCATGAGCTGCAGCAGATCCCAGCAGGCTAGAAAGAACAGCAGAGGATCCTCTGATTTTTCCCTTTGGTGTTTGCTGATCCATGAATGCTGATCTTACTCTGGGTTAATTATGCTCCTATTTATGCATCAGCTAGATGTGTCTCATGTTTAACATGTTCTCTAAATCTGGCTGTGCATCTTTATTTTTGGTCTATTCTGGTTGTCTTTGTGCAGTGGACTCCACAGATTTGTCTTTGCTGTCTGTATTACCTCATAGACCAGCTGAATGGTATCTTCTGTGCATTCTTTCATCACAAAGCATTTGCGAAGCACATAATCTACACACTACACTTATGTCAGCAGGGGTATACAGCCCTACAGCTAAGCCAAAGCTAATCAGTAAATGTTTGTTGAAAACACTTACCGAAGAAAGCTGTTTCTGATCAAAATGAGCAGTAGAAAACAGAATGTTCATTTTGATTTAAAGTTTTTTTTTTATTTAGATTTTAAAAAGGCTTTTAAAAATCTAATTTTGTTTTTAATATTTCTATCCCCTTTTATGATATATAATCTCCTTCTAAATTTCCTGAAGAGAAATAGGGGATGAGACAGGATTTCTAAGTCTTGGAGGAGTTCTTGCATTGAGCAGCTAAGACTTTGCTTGTTCATGGTGTGGTAGTAATGAGTAAGAAGGAAAATACAAACTCCTTCCCTCTCCTCCCCTCCAGCCCTTGTGAGTTCTCACCTACTTCCTCTTTCAGGGATACAGGAAAAGGGACATTTGTCTCCTCTGTTTGCAAAACAATGTAGAAGCATCACCCAAAAGACAGAGGATCATGCAATGCTCATAGCTGAAACCAGGACAATGCTTTAGAGAGTTATTGTCTAAAGATATGACAACAGTTATTGTGTTTGTCATTTTGGGCAAATGTAGGTGAGCTTGTCACCACAAGTTTTGGAAAGCACATAGCAGTCTGGATGGGAAGTTCTCCGAATGAGGAAACAGAATTCAACTTTGTGGTCTGTGGGTAGCACCCACTTCTTGATATCATTATGCTAGGCTTTGGATGCACTCGTTTTGGATAAATAAAATGGTAATAACACCATCTTTAAGCCTGTGCTGGAGCAACTGCTGTAATTGTAAGTTTTTAGGACAGCTTTATGAAAAGTCCTCCATAGTGTGGAAGCTTATGGTGGGAGAATTTCACCCCAGAAGGAGAGTCAGGAGAGGTTCCCAACAAACCTGAAGGGAATGATCAAATCACAATAGCCACCAGCCATTACATAAGGGATTGGAAAGGAATTGTAAAAAGAACTTTACATTTCACTGGTGAATGTCAGAAGCAGGAACTGGATGAGACAGAGAAAGGATTTACTCAATTTCTTAATTTACTGGTTAATCATTCATTAGCTGTGACAGAGGCAATTAAGCCCCAGACTAGCTTTTTCTGTCCTTTCATCTTTCAGCCTGCAAAGATTGACTTTGGCTAATCCATTCCTAGAGATCTTCTGTCTAATTTTCATTTCTCTTCCCCCCTTTCATTCATTGCAGCTCTGTGCCTACTTTCAATTACACTCAGTTCTTCACAGCT
>VWPW01028717.1:0-162246 GCA_013389825.1 Crypturellus undulatus
CCACACCTCTGGAGCTTGTCCAGGATGCACCCAGCAATTAATAATGTTTCAGTCTTGATTTTTTTTTTAATTTAAGTTTATTTGGTTCTTTTAAAACAGAAACAATTTAACTGTTGCTTCCTTCTTTATAGGTTGTTAGTCCCTAGATAGTGTTGATTTGATGGATTTAATAATCATCACTGTTTTCCTGAAGCCTTGTTATACTGTGTATAGCACGCACATTGTGGGATGTGATGTCTCATTCCTAACTTAGTTTCTAACCATGCAGAAAGTTCAGGGTTGCCTTATATAACACTAGTTACTCCAATATACAACTATTTTTTTCATGTCCTCTTAGAGTTTACATTTACGTATTTCTCCTGTGAAACCTTAATGCCATATACTGCCATTCTGCAATTTGGGCCATTTAGCAGGAATCACTGTCTTGCTGAGTTCATGGTAAACAAAATTACACAAGTTTGTGCTTTGTCATCCAAAGATTCAGAACTTATTTTGAATGTATGTTATGAAACACAGTTCTCTGAATTGCACTGTGTTGTTTTTTCTTTTTATTGATAGCCTTTTTGTTTTCCTTGAAACCCCATAAATTATCTGGTATATAATAACCTCTGGCTGTCTCCAGATAACTTCCTTGTGCTTAACTGGGAGTTACTGCAGTGTGGCCGCTGGGACTAATTGGTTTCTTTGGGATTGTCTTCATGGCACACACACTCCTGGCAGCACCTCCAGCTCCAAGCAAGCAAGGGAAACCTAAGTAAAGTAGATTTTAATTTGAGTTGGTTGATGTCTCAGAGTGTAGAAGGAGCCTGAATTAGGAAAACTCATCTGCTAATGCAGGCATTCTGTGTAGTTCAAATGTTATTTTATAACATGATAGTTATCTCTCATGTTAGTCTAGCTGAAGGGAAGTTTTGATCCGTGTATACCCTTCACAAATGCTTCTGAAGCTCTAAGAGCTTCGAGTTTTCAAGTCATGTTGAATATGTGGGAAATTGTTGGAGAAAGTTAGACAATAGTTTTGACAGAGAAAAATGTTAGTGTTTTAGACAGACAGCCTAATTGGTCTCTTGTTTTATACCACTCATGACACTAAGTTAGTCTTGGCATATCTGCTGCAGTCTGAAAAATGCAAAGCATCTTTTAGCTCCTGAGCTGGGAAGGGTTGCTCCTTGAAGAAAATGCCCCAACACAATCTCAGCAGCCTGTTTGTGGTGCTGGGGTAATGCTCACAGGGAGGCTGTGTGTGTGTGTGTGTGTGTGTGTGTCAGGGTGCACGGGTGACACCATCCTGCTGCTGATGCTGGGTTTTCTGCTGCAGCTGGTGCAGGCTTATGATAAACCTGCAGTGTGAACTTTGATCTTGGAATCATCTGTGCTGCAGATTCTTTTACAGCGACAGTCTTGCAAATGCTTTTTCTCATGAACAGTATTATGAAATGGTGGTTAATATAGGTGAACATGGAGTCCTCATTTCAACTAGCTTGCTTATATTTGATCTTGATGGAGTCAAACATATTCCCAATTTAAACTTAAAGAAACTACAAAAGGAAGTCCTTCTGAGACTGAAGTTCAGGTATATTTGTCTTGTTGAAAGACCAGACAGATTTTGCCTACCCAGATGTGTGAAGAGGAGTTCAAGAGTGCCAGTGCAATTTGGCGCCTACCCAAGGCTTGTTGTCCACAGCAGCACTTACTTGATGCAATGCTGGGCTTGCAAATCAGGACTTACTGACAAGAGTTAGCTGTCTTCACTCACTTCTGTGAAACCAGTTGACTTTGCAGAGAGGGTAAATGAAAGCTGCACTTAACTATGGGATGATCAAATCTTTTTGCTCATTGTCCCTGGAGGGGTGTCTACCTTCGTTGCGATTCTTTCTGGGAAATCGTACTGTTGGCAGTTCCTTTTGAGACATGTCCTTTTGCCTTGGTCATAAAAAGGGGAACCCAGGTCACAGTTGTTTGCTTCCTGACGATTGAACTTGTTTCTCTCTCTTACTGCAACCAATGCCTGGAAAAAGCTTTCCCTGCCTAGACTAAGAATTTGGCACAATTTATATCCTATATCATCCAAAACTATACGTTTCGCAGAGGTTAGCGTGTAGAATTACTGCAGTCTAGAATAAGGAAAAAGAGATAGGTATTCTGCAAAAAACACATTGTGCCAGGATTCATGTAATAAAGGCTCTCCAGTGCCGGCAGTCTTGTGACTTTTAAATTCACTGTCAGTAAATTAGCAGGTCAGACAGGTTCTGCCTGAAAAGAATGCACAAACCAAAAATTCTTTTATTTTTAATTACTAGACGAGATGAAAGTAAGAAGGTGTGGTCTTGGTCGCGCACAGGAGTCAGGAACTGACTAGCTCCTGTGCCTGTAGGTAAATCTCATCTGCCTGCCTTGATTTCTCCAGCTGTGATATAGATGTGATACTTGCCTCAGGAGGGAATTGAATATGTTCCTGTTTGCAAGGTTCCTTGTAAATTGAAGTTGATATGAACTTAGTATCTCTACTGCGCTGTCAGTATTAGAAAATGTTAGAAAATAAATCTTTTAAAATAAATTTGTATTTTAGAAAAATACGAAGCACATTACTTCAGTTAGTAGTATTGTTTCTTCTCTCTTGCTTGAAAGCAACTGAAAAAATGCCCTCTCAGGACCTCTAGTACGAATAGTTTTTCAATTTTGTGTTATTAGGTATCTAAATATCTGACTTCAGAGAAAGCTTAAGAAAGTGAATCTGTCCTGAGAGAGAAGATGATATCTACATGATTTAATGCATTTGCTGGTTTGGACACATAACAGGGAGATAATGTATTTTAAGAGTATCATCAATGTACAACTATTTTAAAGTTTTTTGCTCTGCCAAATCCAAGCATTTTAGCAAGATTGGTCTTCGAAATGACTCTTTAGCGAGGAGGAGGGGGAAATAGTAGTAGTTCTTATTCTCTAGTTTTGGGCTTTAGGACTTGCTTTGAGGCACAATTTACAAGATTGCTTATCCATTAGAATGAAAAGCCTGGAAAATAAAAATAAATTATATGTAATTTCTTCAGATGCCCCTAGAGAAATGGAGTTTAAGAAAACGTATTAAGTTTAAGTATTGCAAAACGTTGACATCTATGCAGTTGCACCATAAAGAGCATGGTAGGGAAAAAGGGGGCAAGGTCACTGCTAGGTTCTGCTTTTTTTTAAGGAGAGTCTCCTTATTTCATTTACTTGATGGAATTTCTTATAGTTAGAAATATGAAACCTAAATGCTGTTCAAGGCACATCAGGAGTTTGTTCTGTTGACTCCAGTACCATTGTATCTTTGTTGTTCGTAATTTCTCTTAAGAAATATATGATATAGCTGGAAATTATTAGTGTTCTCTGCTCAAATCTACTTCAGTTCAAGTGCTGTCGGTTTAAATTGTTAATTATTCATCCACATATCTTGTGATTTGCATTCCATGTGACTGCAAGTGTGGACAAGAGTGTGTGATATCACTATGGAGGAGAAGGGTTTGAGCTGCTTTCTCCAGCTGTGGAGCAGCACTCTCGCCCTGCCCGGGGGCGGTTTGGTGGTAAGTGCGCGCTGTCAAGGAGTTTTGGCAGAGCAACATACAGGCCAATGAGAACATGTTGGGAGTTGAAGTTGGGGCTGGTTGTGCAGCTGAGCAGAGAGGAAAACTGGAACAGAGTTTGTCTTTGTATAGAGATCTCTCTTTATTATATTTTGCATTTTTTTTCCTCTATAGATAAAGCCTCACCATTTAGATGTTTAAATCCACAACCAAAATAACTAGAGCAGGAAAAATTCAAGGAGATAAAATGTTTGGGAATGGAGGCTGTGTTTATTGGTTTTGTTGCATTTCTGTTTTATTTGCAAATAGTTGTCCTTGAACTTTGTAGACTATAATACACATGCATAGATATGACAAGATTTTATTTCTTGGTACTACAATATATATGTTCTGACTTACATGAGAGATGCGTGAATTGCTTCACTGATTCTTTTCCACTATGAGCAGTAGGATTAGTTTGGGTGGCAATATTTGCTTTGCTTTCTTTACTACAGGAACTTAACATAACCTGACTGAAGATTTGATTTATGGAGATTTAAATACCTTAAAAAAAAGACATTTTCTCCTGTTTTAAGCAGTTTTAACATTCTTGTACAAGAAAGACAATCCTGCAAGTAGTACAAGGAGCATTGTCCAAAGGATACTTCAAAATACTTCTAAGAACTTGATATAATTAGGAATGATGCAATAGAATATCTACATGAGCAAAATCTGAAATAGATCAAATAAAGCATTTTCAAAGATACATTATGAAGTTTCTTTAGCTAAGCAGTGTGTTTGTATTTTATTTTTGTTTTAAATTAAGTCAATAACATGCTTGGGGGAATGTATTTCACATGAATCGTATTTCAATAATCTGTAATGGTCATGATATAAATGAAAATGAACTGCCTTTAGAAATACAGGTGTATAGATATATGTATGTGTATATATACACATGTCTATAAATACACTAATGTAAATAGTGTGTATGTATATGTATATATACACACACTGTCAGAATAGATAGCAGTGGTTTTCAGTGGGTAGATGCTTCGTAGAATCCTAATCTCAATTGCTAATGCACTTAGCGGACTTGAAATGAGACATGCGGCTTTTGCAAGCTAAAGGTCTGGCTCAGCCTTTGGTGTTTTTTGGTTTATATGTTTTGTACATTTTGCTTCTGCTCTTGGTAAAGAGTTGACATGTTTTAAATTCTGTTTCCACAAGCAAGGATGGGGCAGGACATGTTACTTTGTGCATGTTTAGAAGACAGTTCTGGTGGCCTTTTCTGGAGGAGGGATCTGAAGCCTGGCCTCTGCATCAGCAGTGCATAGGGGAGAGTGCCCTGTGGCCACTGCCAGGGCAGGCTTGGCGTGTAGAGCAGCAGTGGATGTTGGCAGCAGAATATGGGAATTGAGACTGTTTTGGCAAGAGCTTAGGACAAGTAGATACCGGTAAAAAGGGTATTGGAAATGCACGTGGGAGTGTGAGCAGTAGCTGCATGAGGGGAGGCTACATAGGAGAAAAGGGAAGAATGAGCTGGGAAAGGGCATGAGATGGGAAGGGTTGGTGAGCGTAAACCACGCGGTGTGCATGGAAACCCTTCATCTGTTTGTACTGTGGAGCACTGCAGAGCCCTGGGGGGTGGTTTGGTTGTTTAATTTTCCTTTTAGAAAAATCCGGTATTATAGTTGCTCAAAATATACGTTGAAAAGAAACTTTGAAGATGGCAATTAAATTGGGCTTCTGTGTTGCAGATGCATGTTACAGAGCACTCCTTATCTTACCATCAGGCTGCTTTTTACAGAAAGCTTTGGTCTTGCTTAGGAGGACAGATAGTGCCTTGTGAAGGTGCTTCTGTTTGGGATTTGATTTGATTTTTTTCCTGATTGCCTGGTGTGGAGCTTAAACTCTTTTTTCCTCACCACTATTCAAACAAAGCTCTACAGGCAGGATTATTTAATTCTCTGTGAGTTTTTCTGTGGTGCTTATCACGGTGCTGTCACAAAGCTTCATAAACATTTAATCAATCTTTACAACACCTCTTTGATATGATTCCGTTCAGTCCTGATTCAGGAACAGAGCCAGTAAATCTTTCTCTGCGCACAAGGAGGTGACGTTCTATGGGAAATAATGCTCTGTGGGGAAATCAAAGACTGTTTTGCAGCACAACTGCATCAGCGTGGCAGAGCAGGTTACCCGCAAGTCCCAGTCCCAGCAGGTTTTAACTTTTGAGTGATTTTACAAACATTGCAGTGTTCTGCATATAATTATAATGCACACAGAAGAAAACTTTATTTAATCGTTTTTATCCTGAGAGCAGCTTGTTAAGACACATAATGGAAATATTTAAAAAAAAATCCCATCTTTGGGTTTTGGGCTTTTCTATTTATTAAATTTTGTAACCGTTTTTTCTACTCCTTCCCTTTAGAACAAAAAGAAAAATAGTACTGCTAAGAATTCTAGCAAAACCAGACTTAATTCTGGTACAGGCACGTACATTTTAGTGCCATCTGGTTTGTGCGGTAACTGTGCTGGGACTGCCTGCACATCTAGGAGTCTTGCCTCTGCATAGATGACCAAAACTGACATAAACTTAGTTATGCTGAAATTTAAGGCTACAACTGATTTTGTGATACAGTGTTCCACTCCCATATATGTTTTAGATGTCTGTTGGTGTATGTTCTGTCAATTTATTTCTTCCTTGATTATGATTTCAGCAAGTCAGTAAGGCAGAGCAGTTGCTGTGACTCCTTATCTCAGAGACTCCAGCCTGAGCAATCGCTTTCACATGATAGTTCAATTTCTCTTAACTGCTGGAAGAAGCAATCCCAGAATTTCTGGTAATAGTAGCACTAATTAGTCTTTTGCTCTGTGATTTCCCTTAAAAAAAATGTACTTGTGAAAAACTGAAGGTATAATTTGTTCAGAAACTGCATTAAATCCCACTTCAGTGGGATCACTTTGTCCAGTCTCATAAGATTCATTTTGAGAGGAGTCATTGTCTTCTAGATGTAAAAAGACACTTTATTATTATTATTATTTAAAGCTAAGTAAATGTTTTTTAAATTTGACTGAAGTATTGTAATTGGTCAGTCGAAAGAGTTGATAACACTGTGTGTTGTCTTGTTTTTCTAGGAAGTGTCTGTAGGCAAATAGCAATAAATAATAATAAGTTAATTTGAAAGTGCCTTCTTGCTCTATGTGCTTGCCATATTGAATGGTGTCATACTAACAGGATGTTTCTGATCATATATGGTCTAGCAATAGTTCAAGCAATTTAGTAATCTATTGCCTTATTTCACAATACTATTGGGTTGGTTTTCATTTCTAACTGTGTCCCAAAAATGGAATTTGATACAGTATGTGTGAGCCATAATCTTGCATTGTGGGTGGAAGGCTAAACTGAAGACTTAAGTACAGTGTATTTTCTGCCCTGCCAACTTCTGTGTATGTGAAAGGGCAGAACACAGTAAATTCTGCAGTGGATCTCTGGACAGTTCAATTCCAGTTCCACATAAGTGTATGATCATAACCTATACTAGGTAACCTAGGTCATGGTCATTACTTAGGTCTTAATACCGTTATATTACTAGTTCACTTTTGCTAATGGAGTTTCAAGTATCACATCTATATTTTAGAATGCTCATTTAGGGTTGGTTTTATTAGAAAAAAAAAATCTTATTTGTTTGCTATGAAAATGCATATTTTACTAAAAATGGTGCTAGTTGTAATGTTTTCCTTGTTTTTTAATGATTATTTTATTCAAATTTTTGACTGTAGGCCTGGAATAGATGAGTACAGCAAGATAATATTTTAATTCAAGATGGATACCATTGTCTCTGTGCGATATATTCATTGCTTTATGGGAGATAAGGGGACTACTGGGACCAGTCCTAATCAACACAGCCTTCCAGCTTGCTATGTTTGTGTGTAGTCTTCTGATTTACAGGCCATATGTGGAAAATGTGTGGTTAAGTCAGTCATTAGTTAGAGTGATAAAGAGGTTTTGCTTATACAGTTATTTCCTTTTAAGATACACTGACAACCTTTGCATATTCAAGATGCTGTATAAGTATATATTTAATATTCTGAGATATATTTCATATGCTGCATCTCTGAAAAATCTTGTTTCAGTAATGTATCGTCTTTCACACGCATGATATGCATAAAAAAGGAAATTATTCATTCAGGTATTGTAAACATTTCCAGCCTATGTAGTGACTAACTTGTGCAAAGTATGCTCATCTTAAGAGTAATCAGCCCAAACTGATGATCTGTATTATGTTAAGCTAGACAGATTTAGGCAACAATTTAAAAGCAAATGGGATTCATGCAACCTCCCGTTATATTTTTGTTGGATTCTATATGCTAATGCTTCAGTGAGAGTAGAGCTTTTGATCCTTATGTTCTAAATTAGGTTTTAACGAAGATCTAAGGGAAGAAAGCTTGTTCCCATACCATGCATGCTGGAGTGCAGTTATCTTTGAGAACTCTCTCTGGAATATGATTGAAACATGCTGACAGTTTGGACATTTGGGATAAGGAGGGCCAGGACAATAATGGCTGTATTATGTGTGTTTTCTTGGAGTACCAGATTAAAAATGTGTAAGAGGTAAAACCTGATAGAGCTTTGAACTCCAGTAGTGTTCACTCTCAAATTACTGCAGCACTTGTCTCTAATGTCACACATTATGACATTACAGTAAGGTCATTGGTGTGAGCAGGATTCATCAAAGGGTGGTAAATCAGAAAATAACATTTTCTGTTATTCCGTGCAGCTGTTGAACTTTACATCCTGAACCATGGCCGCCTGTTAAAAATGACAATAGTCAGGAGCACTCTGTGATTCGTGCATAAGAAAATGCTAGCGCCCACTGCACAGAGCATAAAGGAAATGCAAAGCCTTTTTAAATGTAATTCCCAATACTTTGTTGTTTTGGCAGAAAGCTGAAAATTAATAACCATACACATTTTTTGCTTATGTCTTTTTCCATGGGGGAAAAGAAGTTTTGATAGAGAGTTTTCATCACTCTCTATGTTGATTTTTTGAGGGCAAAATAGCCTGTCTGGAAATGAGAATGTCTTGTGTACCTGCAGCACTGGAAACAATGACTTCGATCTGTTAGAAATAGGAGGATTTCAACTTTCTAGTAATATCCCATCATTCACTGCCAGTACTGAGTCCATGAACTCTGAGGTTGGTATTTATATTTTGGAATGAGGAGTGCCAACAACTTCTGGAGATTGTTGGTTATTTTTTTCTTTCCCTGTGAGACCAATGAAGTTGTACTCATAATCAGCTAGGGCTTTTCTCTGCAATAGCTCCTGGAATTACTAAAATTTAGCATTCTCATCAGTATAATATGCAACACATCCGCACATGTGTGCGTGTATGATCTGCTTGTATACATCATTATATACAATCACTATTCTTTCTACTTCAAGTAATGGAAGTGCAACCTTTTGATAACTGTATGTGATATTTCTTATTTTCCTCTGTTTGACCCCGAGGACAATATATCCATCAGTGCCCAGAGCAAATCCACTGTTCCTTCTGTGGCTGTGGTCTTTGTAGAATTTGTGATAAGCCGATCTGTTGAGTTATTTTAGGATAGTAAATAATTTGGAGGGGGGGATAAAATACTATTTTAATAGTAGAGACCCTCAAGACAAGAAGGCCCTCAGTTGGCAAAGGTTACTCTTAAAACTGGAGTGAAATTCCAGTATTAATTTTTAAGGCAAATGAGTAGGTTGCCAGTTATTTAGTTGGATTCTGTAACAGGTTCTTATTAATATTTTCAATATTGATATTGATTTATTATTTATTGATATTTCCATATTTTCCAAATGTCTAGGATAACTAATGTTTAAAAGCCAGGGTTAATTAGTTTAGTAACAAAAGGTGTAATTGATTGCACTGCATTGATTGCTCTTAGCAAGATAGTATTGGAATCCGCATTTCCAACTCACTTTCAGGGTTGATAACCTGCCTGCAATATTTTCAGTATCTGTGAAAGCAAGCTCAACTTAGGAAGGTTTGCATACGTTTATGTCTAAGTTGAATTAGGCCCTGAGAGCATCTTGCGTCTCGCCAAGCTAGCAATACAGAGATCTTTTCTTTTCAAAGACTTTAGCAATCTTAGAGCTCTTTGCTTTCATTCTATACCCCATAATTAGTGGTTTTTTTGAAACTGGATTTGCCTCTTCTTTAAGATGAGGGATACACACAGTAATTTTTAAATCTAGCCTCTATGCATGATCTGGCTCCTAAGTAATTGCTTTTTCTAAGTAAAAAACATTTCAGATGCCCGAGTAGTTTACATCAAATTGAGTTAGGGTTGGTGTTTTTTCTTTCTTCTGATGAGCTCTCTTCAGAGGTTTTATTTTTTTTTTCTTTGCATCATGTTTTAACTTTGATAGATTTACCACTTATGGAAAAATAAAGTATTTTCTCTGCTCTGTTTGAAAAACTACCAGGTCATGGCAGAGTTAACTCTGCCATATTCACTGTTTGCATCTGGAAGTGCTGAAATTCTGTTTGAGAGTCTTTGTAGTTCAAGATAAATTATGCTTCTGATTATTATCAGCTCTCTAGAAATATAAATTACTATGTAAGTAGCAAGAAAGAGAATCAAGATTTTAATTAGCAAATAACATTTTTTGACCTAGATAAACTAGATTTATCTGTTGCTCACTTTAGCTGATTTTAAGAAGTATTTTTAACATGATTTAAGGGACTAAAAAGAGAAAAAAAATGAACAAATTGTGAAATGTAGAGAATTACTGAGGAATGATAAAAAAAAATATGCTTAGCAAGCATGAATTTCACTGTCTGCTCTTGAGTTTGAGCATGTATTCTAAGAATGAAGGCAAGATGAATGAGGTACTACTGAATACCTTTGTCAGGGGCACTTCACCTTGCAGAGCTTGGATAATTTTCAGGCATAAGCCTAGTATTTCAGCCTTGTGGAACTGCACTGATAATAACAACACCTTCTTTGTGTTCTATAACATTTGCCGTGTTGTTGAAATCTTTACCTCATGGCATACAGGTGAAATAAGAATGTGTGCATTAGCCTTAGATCTTCTATCTAGGGAGGCTTTTTTCTTGAAAGGCAATGAAAGGGTTAGTTGCCATGTGCCTTTAGGTAGAAAACCTGTGTGATCTAGAGGAATGTGCATTAGCTAGTGTGGCACCAGTGTTCGTTCGTGTTGTAGTACGTGGATCCCCAAGTTTACTCTTGTGTTATTGTATATGTGGGTACTGGTGACAGGGCTGTGGCGACAGCTGCTTGCAAGAAACTTAAACATCACTTTCCTGATCGTACAGTAATTTATCTTTGGATTTCCTGTTTGTAACATATTTTTAATTATGCTTTCTTATCAGATCCGAGTTTGTTCAAAAACAAAAGCCTCATTTTGCTGAGATGAGAATCCTTTGTTTGCTGTTTTTCTATGAAATGTATTTTAACTGAAATAAGAAATTGAGGTGGTGAAGTGAAACAGTCGTACAGCTGCATGTGCAGAAAAAGCAAAAGCAGTGCTGTACCTTTAGGCACATCGCCACCTAGCAGCTGACGCCTAAAGCTTATTTATTTATTTAAAGTCAAACGAAAAAAATGAAAGACGAAAGCCATTGCTGGAGGACTCTTGCTTTATTTCTGTGCCTTTTTCCCCAGGGCAGTGAGGTACCAGCTGCACCATCAGAAGTGCCTGTCTGACCACAGGAACTGACAGAGTTGTGTCCACGTCTGCATAGACATGGAGCTGGGCTGGGGGCTGCTGGGGGATGATTTATGTCAGGATGTGTCTTGCCTCTATGAAGAGTTAGTATCCTTCTCGCAGTTGCACAATTGGTCACTCTAGAGAGAGTTCCTCCTCCTGGTAGCTCAGGGGAAGGTTTAATTTGGGTCTAAGTGACTGATCACACATCTTGTCTCCGAGGTGTCAGTTCTCAGGCAGCGAGGTCCATTTTCCTCGTAGAAGATAAACGTGGAGTATGTGGCATGAGCTAGGACCAAGCTAGGGCACTGAACCACATGGGGTTTTTTGTGCCCTTTAGTGATAGTGCCTGTGGCTGTGGCGATGGTGCGGAACGAAAGTTGAAGAGTGGAGAGGCTGGGCAGGCTGAGAGTCCAGGGAAGGCCGCTATGTTGGAGCTTGCAGGGGAAAGGTTGCTCTAAAGCAGCTCAATAGCACTTTAAATGCTTTAAACATCACAAAACCTCAATATCCAGCCTGGTGTTATGGGCTGGATGCGTTATGGAATTGCTTTGTGAGAGCCGTTGGTTGTTCTGAAACCTGCAAAACGGCAACTCACGCTCAGGTCTTTCCTTAAAGCCTCCCAGGGCAAGGAGCACGGATGGGCACTGTGCTGCCCCCGCCTTGTGAGGAGGCGTACCTCTAGGGGGGGCTCTTGTGTCAAAAGTGTGGGTATAGGAAAGATCTAGTGTGTACGATCCGCGTGCTTAATGTACACAGTTCTGCAGAAGAAAATGTTATAGGAAGCACCATAGTTAATGTGAAATGTAGGCAGTGCACTACAGGTGTGTATTGGCAAATATCAGGGTGCAGCAGAATGGGTAAGAACTGAAAATGTTCCTAAAATGATCCTAATAGCTTATATTTCTCTGTGTGTGGCATAGGGACTGCCTGTGTGCTGACTGTTGATTTCAGTGGAAGGTGTCTCAGATAGGTGAAACATTTAATTTACAAATCAAGGAGTCAGGAGCTGTGTATGCTGAGAAATGAGAACGTGTTACAAGAAAACAAAAGCTGGCAGTGTGTTAATATTAAAGCCATGCTAGTATGGCAGATCTTCATATTAATGTGTGCCGACCAAAGACTTTTGAAAGTTTCATGAAGTTGTTCTTGGAAAGAAAGTTTCCATTTGAACAAATTTGGGGTTTAGATATGTTGAGATATAGCCACATAGTTTTTCTGTTTCTCAGTAGGTGTTCTCTTCTAATATTTATATTTTAATTTAGGAATTCATAAAGCACCGTATTTTCGGTACTGGGTTATTATTTAGTGTGAAGCATCCAAGCTATTGCATAACACTTGACGAGTGTTAACCATAGTGCTTGCTGGTACTGCTCAAAGCCAGGTACACAGTAAAATGGTCACTGTACTCTAAAAACCTATAGAGCAGTGATCTTAACTTCTTTGTTGGTTTCTAGGCCGTAACCGTGAACAGTCAGTGGTTTGCAGGGAATACCAAACAGTGCTTTTCAAATCAACCTGAAAAAAAATTGTATCTTGAGGTATAGAAGGGAATTTGAAATACTGTGCTTTGAGCTATAAAGTCCCTGTAAAGCTAGCATGTTATGTGTGAACCCTGTCTCCCTATTGTCTGAAAAGTTCAGGCTATTGCTTCCTTTTCTCTTCTGTAAACTGCACTTATAAAAGAAACTTAAGTTACTTTAAACTCGGAAACTTAAATACTTATCCTTTCCAGCTGTCTATAAATGTGTTATGCTAACAAAATTCAGTGTTACTCTATTTACTAAAAACTGTGTGCATCATAAATATTTTTTACCCAAAGTTCTGGCGTATTTTACATAAGAAACCTATACTTCTTGTAGAAGGAACTTTTGTTAGAGTTATATGCACAGGTTTTTATGTCATTTTGTATATCAGAGAACTAGCTGACACTTCTGTCTATCTTTATTAAATGGTAGGAAAGAGGACACCTGAGGAAGCATCCATATAGACTATCTTTGAATTTGAGCATGCCTAAGACAATGAGGTACTTGAAATTGCTTGAGAATCATAATGCTGCTTTCTTTATTAAGAACACTTCTCTTTCTAGAAAATACCAAGCTTTACTTTGGGCTGGAGATAAGTGGTTACAGCTTGAGTGGTAAGAAAACCCGTGAGGCAGAAATATAGCTGCAACCCTTTTGTTAGTTCTAATGACCCCCCAAAATTATTGTTACTTGAGCATTAAGTTCTGCAAATCTTAATGCCATGTTAAATTCCCAGGGATTAATAACTTTTCTAATTAAGAGGGCCTGTTTTGTTCTATAGTAATAATCAAGAAAAGACTTTTTAAGCTTTGTCATTCCAGAAAGGCAAAATTTCCTTCAGGTAGCTTGTTCTCTATGGTACTCCTTTGACAAAATGTCATTCCATGGAGTGTCTCTCTAAATCTATATGCCTTCTCTAAGATACAGAAAAGACTGTAAAGGTAGAAATGGCAGTCTTTTTATTTTCCCTGCCTATATTTTGTGCACATTCAAGTCTCTCTCCCAGACAGGTAGAGAAGAGCTGCCCTCCAGCCCAAGAGGCAGCAGGAAGACTGAGGCTCCATTAGTTCTTTGTTTGCCTCAGACCAAACTCTCTAAGTACTTTTTTTTTTTTTTTTTTTTTCCTCCATTTTCCTGTCAAATCAGACTTTGTTCTACCACAGGAAATGGGGACTCCTGCCCATTAGGCTAGCACAGGCCTGCATGCAGGCCTACATTCGTACATATGCGTTCTGCCTTTTTGTGATGGTTCATACACACCTTGGCAAGCACCTAACAAGATGAAGGTTTGAAGTGCAGAAGGACAGACCACATTCTGAGCTGAGAATGACTACTGTAAAAACACTTCATGTTCTGTTTCACTGGAACTGGAGCTTTAACAGCATTTGAAGATCCAGAGCCCAGGGTTTATAAGTACTAAAATCCCCTGGGGGTTGCAGTGTGAGCACACAGTGCCTGTATATATACATGCAGATATACCTGCTGTATCTTATTTCTTTAATTTCAATTCTTGATATCATATCAGAGCTGTAAAAACTCCATTCTGCTGGTGGATAATAGCCCTATTTTTCACTGCACCAATACTGCGCTGTGTTCAAAGTCTTGCTGAACAGGAGCCACAGACTTGTTAGCTTTTGAGAAAAAGGCAGCTGAGTAATTAAGTAAAAGTTTAAAATGAAGAATTCCTCTGCTCAGGTCTCTTGCTCAGAAGCAAAACTGCTGTGTCCCGCTTGTGCTTTAACTGGCTCTGTGTCCGCCCCGGCAGTGCAGAGGCCTCTCTGTTCCGCGGGCTCCCCCTCGCCCCCCTCGACAGCCCCGCAGTGGCAGCGCTGCTTCCTGTCAAGAGCAGCTCTGACACGGCCCCTTCTGTACAGGCTCTCCACCTCCTCCTCCTCTTTCTTTCAAACACTCAGTACATTTAGAGCCTGATCTTGTGCAGAAAATATCCCTGACATTTGAAGAGCTCCAGGGATTCAGTGCGCATGCTCAGTGCTCGCTGCCCGCTAGAAAGAGGAAGCTAGTTTACATACGAGTCATACCAAGCATAGCCTGCATGTCAGTGCAGTTAACTTGCAGCGGGCTGTGAGGAGAACTAGTGTGTCTTTGTCCTAGGAAATTTCCCTTGTTCCTGTTTCCTTTCTTTTTTCCCCTCTTTTTTTATTTGGACAAAGACTTGAAAAGTTTTAAAACTCTCCTTTGTATTGAAGGATACCGTCTACCTTTACTTTTTAAAACTTTGGAAGGGAGAGTGTGTTTTAATTCCTCCAGTTTTCCTTTTATATACTTTGTTTTGATTAGCTGAAGGCTGGGCCTTGTGCTAGGGAAGTTTCAGAAGCTGGGAACATACTCTGCTCCATTTGCCTGGCTTCCTTCTCCCTGAATCTGGGCGAAAGCAAACAAGCTGGTCTTTTTTGCTAGCCCAATAAATGCTATTTATGAAGATGGACCTGTTGAACTACCAATACTTGGACAAGATGAACAACAATATTGGCATTCTGTGCTATGAAGGTAATGGTTTTATTTCACAAAACGTCTTTCGTCGGGTGTTTTTGTTGTTTGCAAGCATGAAATGTTTTTCCTGAAGGAAACGCCTGCCGTGGGTTGCGGGAGAGCTCACAGCTCGGCCGCCGCCGGGGCTTTGTTTGAGGGAGGGACGTTTGCGCTTGCTGCACGGTTTTTCTGCAATTTTCTCACAAAGAGGATTTTCAGTCTTCTTTGACTGTATTCTTTTTCTTGAAGATAACATCAGATAAATGAGTTTTAAAGTATGCTGCCCTTTGTGCACTCTGTTGTGACAGATATGTTTCTTGTTTGTAATTTCTGCAGCGGTGAAAGCCATGATCTCTAACGTGGCTAGGAGGGCTGATGTACTTTCCTACTCATACTGCAGCCCCCCAAACAGGCGCAGCCACTTTCAGACACAACCTGGACCTCTTTGGCTACCTTGAACTACATCTCTGGGCCGGTGGGGTGGCCGCGGTGGCGCCAGCACGAGCAGCACAGAGAGCAGCACAGAGACGCCCATTGTTTGGCTCCTCGTTTCCTGTGCAGCTCTGAGCAGTCCTGGCTGCGCAGCCGACGCTCCCCTCCTCCACCGCGCACACCCCTCCTCCCCGAGAACCACCCCACGCACCCGGCCCCTGTGGAAAGAATTACACAACGGGTTGGAAAACGTAATTTCTTCGCTGTGCTGGATTCTGAATTTTACTTTTGTTGTCTTCAGCTAATGTACGTTGGCTTTTGCTCTTTATTTTGTAGACATGGGGAGTCCTGTTTTGAAGTTGCCTGAGGGTAATGGGGTAGAATCAGTTTCTTAATCTAGCTGAGTTTTATCTACGTGCAGTTTGGAGAAGTGGTAATGGCCTGGCTTTGACTGGAAAGAACCACCACTGAGCTAATTCATCTTGGCAGCAGAGCTGTTTTTGCTGTAGCCACACACAAGCATCGCAGAAATCTTTCTTCTGATTCAGCAGGAACATTTTCCATGTTCTTTTGGAAAATAAACTTGCTCTAGTTGTTGCAGGGAAGAAAAAGCGAAGAGTGTAGCTAGGCTGAGGAGCTATCTGTTCACACCCTTTAGAAAACGACTAGGCCAGAAATCGCAGAGCTGAACCTCACTCTGGAAAATACTATCTTTTCTCTTACTAAATCCGAATGGCCACATTTCCTGCCTCCAGGAAATGGCAGGCTTCCCTGCAGGACTGCTCCTATCTCTGCTGCCTTTTTTTTATTTCCCCTCCTTTTTTTTTTCTTTTTTTTTTCTCTTTTTTTTTCTCTTTTTTTCTTTTCCTTTCTCTTTCTACCTCTCTTCTTTCTCTCTTTTGCACAAAGATGCAGACATTTACTTGAACAAATCTGTTTTAAAGAAGTTACCAGATAATATAGTGGCGAGATACTGTTAACGTTTTCATGTTCTTTCTCTGAAACTTCATGACCACAAGAGTGTTGGATCAAGGATCCTGAAAGTTGGCTTTTCTTTTTATTTATTTATTGTTGTTCATTTGTTTTGGCTTGCCATTGTTCCCTGTAATAACCAGAGTGTGATTAGGATATAACTGACAACTTGATGACCATGAAGTTTTTCATTAAACTTCCTATCTGACGCCATGTTCCTGAGAAGTCTGTTAACAAATCGGAACAACTGTAGTATTGGCTCATTGGCTCAATTCATATAATTATGCCTAATATTTATGGGGGGTTCTTTCCAGCCTCTCTTTTCCTACCCTTCTTCTCCAAGAATTGTTATTTAAACAGATCTTAGTTTTGGTAGTTCAAAAGTAAAAGAATAGCTTAAGGAATACGCTCTACTGGAGCAGTCTTTGTTTAGCTTAAACATCTGCTGCTATTTTCCTTACTATGGAAGTTAACATTTTTAACACTAAAATAAACACATAAAAATGAAGAAAAGAAAAGCAAAACTTTAGTGGTGTTTATAGTGAGGTGTTTATATCTCAGTGGTTTAAAAAGTATAAACACTGGCAACATCTGCACTGAATTCTGAAGGGTGTTTTTAGAGATGCCTACAGATCTTCCATGCCTCTGCCATAGTATTTATTTTATGAGAGAGTTGTGTCAGCAGTGATGGATCTTGTCTTTTCAAAGACTGCTGTGGTAATAAGTATATTGAGAACAAAGTGCCCTTTCAAACTCAATTAATTAGGATTTATTGGCGGTCATACTTGAACTACTTAAAAGTAGATACATTTCTGAGAAGTGCTTTTGCAGATGTAGGATAAGACACAAATACATTATATGATGTGAAAATAGGTTTGAAATTTTAGAGGAAAGACATCCTTCTCTCCTACAGGAAATAAATGGAGTGGATTCCCTGCTATTTTAGATTCTTGTTTAAAATACTTCCTTTTTGAGATGAGTTGTATGTTGGCAAAACGTGCAATTACAATTTTATGATGTTTACTAGCTATAATCTAGCTTTATAACCTTTCACCTATGCTGTCATGTGCCATTGGTTTGTAGCTGCTGTTCTCCCATCTAGCTGTTTTTAGGTTTAAGGATAAGAGGTACTGGTATGGTACTTTTGTGTACTGGTACATAAAAAAATGGGAATTGGTCTTCAATCGCGTGCATTTGACTTGAAGTAGAACAGCATTGTCTACATCCCAACAGGAGTCCTCTTTTTTTTTTTTTTTTTTTTTTTTTTTTTTTTTTTTTTTAACTGGTAAGTGTAAGAAACCTGAGATATGTCTAAATCTTATTCTGTTCCTCAAGTAGTGTCATGATCACATGTCGGTGATTAAAAGAAGGTTTGTTGGCCAAATGCTATTAAGGAAAATCTGGTGAGTACAGAAAGGAAGGAAAGGAAAAGGAAAATAAGTGAGTACATCTTTGGTCTCTCCTTAATTCGTAAATTGTTTTACTCAATTGATTTTGGCTTACTCTGTGGAGGCCTAGAGGAAGAGAGAGACATAGTGACTAATTGCTGATGGGATCTACTTTATGGACAGGAAAGTCTGGGTTTTGCTTTGTTTTGTTCAGGGGAGATCAGGAAGTTCTCCCACTAAGCAAAAGGAAGTATCAGTGTGTTTGCAAAATTTAAGAAATCCTTATACACACATACACACACACACTGTGAGGATGATCAAGCCCAAAGAGATTGTGGAGTTTTTGGTATCTCCAAAGATAAAACCCAACTGGATGTGGTTCTGAAAAATTCACTCCATTTGACTTTGTTTTAAGCACGATATTGGGCTAGATGATCTCTAAAGGTCCGTTCCAGCCTTCACTATTCTGTCATTCTGTAAAATAAGACACAGACATAATTCAGGCAATCCCAGTTTGCAAAGGTCTTATAATCAGGGATGAGGTGGAAAGTTTTTTGATTGAAGGTCTATAACTACTGAATAAGCACTTTTCTTTCTTCAGGATGGTTTGTTTTCTGCTTTTCTCTTTCTGAGTGTTTTCTTAGTATTATAACCAGCTTTGAGCTGCTGGTGAGGCCCCATGGTAATCTCAGTTCTGAATGATGCTTTTGGAGAAGAATCTTAATGTTACCTTTTAAAGTTGCATAAAAAAGAAAATTAGTGTTTTTCTTCTTTGCAGATGAAAGATGGAAATTTTAAAGTTGCTGAAACAAGAATGTTTATTCTTCCATGATGAAAAAATAACAGTGATATTAGCAGGGATCAACCATTTCAAGCCATTTCTTTTAATCTCTTTGTGCAATTAGGAAGGAAGAAATAACCAGAGAGAGTTGTTCACTCAGTGTCTTACTATTGATTTTTAACCTGAACACATAGGAGGATTTAGTATCCTCCTACTAAATATTAGCTGCCGTTTATCAACAGTGGCCAGTATAAGAACACTTTAGCATCAGCATTTTCTTTCTGATGAGCTCAGAGACATCAGAAAACCCATGGGAGATTGGTGTCCACTGGGGTGAAAAGGCCATGAAGCAGAACTGCTCTGTAGCAGGCTGCAGTTCCCAGGGCTTCGTCTCGAGTGACAAGCACTTGATCTGAGCATGTATTCAGAGGTGGAACATCTGCATCTTGTTTTGCTATGGAAACTCACTTAACTTCAGCTTAATATTCTTTCTCTGAGACCCATGTGTGTGAGGTAATGGCAAGGACGGCTCTGAGTTAAACCAAACAACTTGCAGGTGATCTAGCAAGGTTTGGCTCCTTGTTTCCAACAAAATATGTATGAGAAGGTGCAGCCTCCCCAGGAGAGTGTAGCTTCATTCTGTTGTTTATCCGAGGGCACGTGCAGATGGCTGTGTGGTGCAAGGCAGATTCCTGCCTGCCTTCCTCCTGCTCCATGTCGGATGCTTTCTGTTATTGCTGCCTTCTCAGTGCTCGAACTGCTGTGCTGTGAAAGGTATAAAGAAATGAAGTAAGACGCCGAGAAATCCCCTAGGCATGTTATGGGAGTTGGAGCACTCAGAATAGTTTGCAGGGTTCTCTGGACAGTCCCAAAGAATGGAGTTTTTTTTAATGAAGAAAAATGGATCCAGATTTGTAGAAAAACACCCCTTTTTGGTTTCAGGACAGCTTACATTAGTTAGTGGCATATTACATAATTATTTTTCTGACTTCCTGTAACAGTGAAGCATTACTTGGCTACAGTGCTGAGCTTGCGTAGCTCTGTGTTTTCTTAGGACACTGCAAGCCATTTTGAGTGTATGTATATCTTCCCAAAAAGACCGGTTTAGATGTTGATATTAAATGCAGAGCCTGAAACAGATTCTGCTAACTTCATTTGCTTTTTAACAAGATATAACATGTTTTCTTAAGTTCTTAAGAATAGTTTCCAGCAGCTTTCTTTGCTGATCTTGCATTTTACTCTGGGTTTGTAACATCAGTTTCTCCTATTAACTCCAAAATTTAGTTTCTATATATATAAAATGACTTTAACACTATGCTTGTGTTAAGAACTAATAAAATAATAAATGGAATAGAAAACTCCTTCATAGTGAACTAAGTGTTCTTACTAATAATACTGTGTAAAATTCCAGTTCAGACTGAACTTTGCATTAATCTATCATGTAAAGTAAGATGAATCTAGAGTATGCCACATTTAGAGAATATTCAGTGGGTTTTGCTTTTAAATGTCCTTTAGGAAAAAACAAAGAGCTCCAACTTCACAGATGGGCTTTTCTTACTCATTTCCTCCTGGCATAAAGTTGGGAATGTCCTTTCCAGTATTGACATGAAAATTCTGTTTATTTTTCTTGATCATCAAAGGCAAGATAGCTTTGAGTTGGATTTTAACTTCTTTTCTTGGAGTTCTTTTCCCTCACTTTTCCTACTAGTTCAGCTTCAGTAGTGAGAACTGGAAGAGAAACAAGTATTATAGTGTGTTATCCCACAACTTTCAAATGGATAAGACAGACAGTGCCTTTTTCTCGAGAGAAAAGGTAGTCAGGTTTGTAGCATTAAGTTGTATTTTGTGTTAATGAGCAGTTTCCTTAAAGGCTGTTAACTTGTTACTCACAAGTCAAATTTGTTACAGTGCCAAGTGTCTTTGGATGTAAATCCAGGGATTTTAGGAGACATTGAAAAAGCTTAAATTGCTGCAGAGTTTGAACAATGCACTGTATTGTATAGAGAACTTTTATAGAAAAATGGAAAGCTTAAACAACAGTCTTCATTGTGTAACATCTAAAATTATGAATGAAAAGTTCATCCATATGTATTGTTTTTGCCTTTTTAAAATATCTGCTCTGCATGAAAATAGTTGTCTATTAATTTCTTCTTGAGGATTAATACAGATGGGCCTTTATATTTGGTTTTGGCTGAGTAGGCTGCAGAGTTTTAACATGCTGCAAGCAGACTGTGTGCCAAGCAATTTAGCGAAGTTGTTTACACTAACAATAATCCACCAGGACAGAGCCATATAATTCTTCTTGATAATAATATGAGGTAGTAATGAATGCAAATTTCTGGAGGAGTATATACAAAATTGGTGTTATACTTTTTCAGTATGAAAGAAGCATGAGTGGATTTGGTTTTAATTTTATTTTATAGCCAGCCGATTTTTTTCTTCATCAGGCAGTCTGTATCATCTCCTCCAAACTTCTTTACAGATCAGCATGTAATGATTGCTTGACAGAGAGAGTCATTGTTTCCTTTCCCTTTCAGTGCAACCCATAGGCTTTGGTGGACCGTTGACTGCAGCGCTGCCAGAAGTTGTTGTGGTTAGCATTATATCAAGACCATGAATTCAGTCACATGTACACTGTAAATAATACAAGGCAGTTTTAGTTTCTTTGAGGTGGTTTCCCTCGGTACTTCATCAATCAACTTTTTGTGAGCGAGCTAATGTTCTTGTGCCCACTTCTGTAAACGGGTGCAGCAGTGCCTGTGGCTTGGTGTGTCCTAGCAGGTATTTTGAGTCTTGGTGGGAAGGGAAGAGTGGCCATAGGTTGTCACCTAGCACAGATTCAGTTCTGAACAGGCAGTTCAGGTGTTAGAATTTTTTCTGTCAACTTGTAAAATGTTCTATTCTTAATATAAGCAATAAATTGGCATTGCTATTAAGATAAGGTGAGCATTTTATTGATTAGCAAGAAGCTCTTTAACATTTTTTTCTTGTGCAGCTATGGTGAAGTTGAAGTGAGGTGATGCTGGTTGCTTTTCTTCTTGGTAAAGGAAATCACCCAGAAATCTCAGTGAGATGGAGACCTGTCAACATACATTCTAAGAAAGGATCTACTAAGAAAATGTGTAACTACTTTAACTATCAAAGATAGTTATTTAATAGGAATAATAAACAGGAATTTAACTATAAGTCGTGAAAAGTAGAATGAGGGAAAGTATGAAATGCAGTTTTGAGTGTTTCCTTTACCTAACTTTTATGGCACTGTTTTTTTAAAAAAACACTCATTTCCTTGAAGTTTAACTTTGTTGTTATTGATATGAAAAAAAGCCTGTTCAAAGTAGTAGTCGTACATGGCAAAGTCTATTTTTTTTCCCCTTCTAAAATTTTAAATGATCCTGTATTCCTAGTTTTCCTTTTTTCTTTAGAGAAAGCAGTGCAGTGTATATTGATGGAGACTGGTATAGAAAAAGAAAAGTAGATATAGCTCTTGTGGAGATGAGGGGGAATAATAGTTTTAAATAACCAATAAATTAATGCTTTCATGGGGACTTGGGCTGCAGTCTGTGTGGTGGACATTGCTGCCAGGGTCTTCCTTTGGTTCCTTTAAGACCTGCTCATACCCCTGTCTTTCACTCCTCATCACTTTGGTGGATTGGTCCATGTCTACTATGAGACTCTAGCAGTGTAATACAGAACTTTCCTCCTACTCTTCCAAACTCTGCTGGCAGGTTCCAAGAAATATCTTTGCTCTCCCAGGAAAAGTTTGGAACTAGTTATGTTTAAAAAGCAGTAGTTTTTCCTGGAAACCTATTTGACAGGGCAGGCATGGAAACCACTCTGTATTACACCTCCCTGGTTTGAAGGACTTAATAGTTATTCCTCAGCATATAAAAACAAAACAAAAAACAGTCCTTTTTTTTTCCGCACTTGTTTATGACTAAGTGTGAATTCATTCTAGTTAGAAAATAAAAAGAGATTTAGTAGATCAGCCTATCTTTTTGGGGAATGATTACTGACTTGTTTTACAAATGGCCCTAGTGCCTGTGGATTACCAGCACTGCTCATGGCATGGCTTGCTGCTTGGTTACCTAGCTGCTAGGTTTGGTAGGCTTCACTGCTGCAAGGAGATGCAAATATTTGTAAAATTTCAGAAAATGGTTGTTTTGTGGTTCCATATTCTTCAGTTGGAGTTTTCCTGTGCATGATGCATTGCTAATTTAATTAAATGGCCACGTGAAGAAAATTCAAGTTGTCTAATCAAAAGGAAATTGTGAATCTGAATGATGTAGGAAGACCAGAAAATGCCACGCAGGAGTTTGCCAACTGAATCTGCTCAAAAACAGGAGCTTTACAAAACATAGTCTGAGTATATTAAAAGGAAAAAAGGTAGGCATGGCTATGGCAGCTCCTTTGTGGTGTTTTTTTTTTTTTAACAGACATTAAAATGAAAAGGGCTGAGGGAAGTGCTGTATGATTCATATCAGACAAGTTTTAACTCAGCCAGTTTCTTGGATTTAGTATAAATATTTATGGCATGGAAGGAGACTTCTTTTAATATGCTTCCTTGTGCTTCAGATCTTTTAGATGTCCTGCTCAGACATCTGGTGTGCGTTGCTGCTTGTTTAACCGCCACCCTTTGCTTTTCACGCTGTGGCATCTGGGAGAGCCATTGCAGTGGCTCTGTGGTTGGTGCAGATGAGCCCGCGCCATGGTAGTGAGGCCAGTGCTGGCGCGGGCACTTTTGCTGCCTGTGGAGCATCGGCTCCAATACCACAGGCTGCAATTTCAAGCGGAGCTCATTGCTCATGCCTTGCCGGAGGCAGCATATGGAGCCGTCTGCCCAAACGCCGCAGCTCCAGCGCTTGCAGCAAGGGGCGCAGCGGCTTGACCAGTTCTGTTTTTTTTTTTTTTTTAAGCAGGAGTTGTTTTTTAGCACTGTTTTTGTAACAAATGTGTCTATTAATCGCACCTCCAGCTACAGCAAGAAATAGCAAGTGTTGTCCTTATTTACAGAAGGGAGACTGAGACAAATAGGAGCAGTAATTGATTAAATCCATCTAAGTTAGGGATTAAGTTGAAAGAAACAGTCCCAATGTTTTGATTGTAGTACTTTGCCACTAAGCATTACAGTGATCTATTAGTAACCTAAACACTTGCATAAAATATGCTGTTGCTTCACAATGTGCAAATAAAAATTACAATTGATAAGCTAAACAGAAAATTTCTGATTTTGAGCCTTGCAGTGATGGTGTATGCTTGGAATGCCTGTTTTCTGGTCAGCAGTTGCAGCTGAACAGTAGCTTTCAGATTAAACTCTGCTGTGATGGTGCCTTGTCCAGAGCGGGTTCAGAGTAGTGTCTTTTAAATTTGAGATGATGAAAGCTGTTTCACTGGAAATAGTTGAGTATTTTTAGCCTACAGGAGGACTGAGCTCTCACAAAGAGTAGTGGAATGGAAAAGTGTTAAGTTCCCCTCTTGGAGCCGCAGGACATCTGCAGGTCAGTGCTTTTATATTTGAGCCCTGGTGAATTGCATAAAAGGAATGTGTCCAGTGATGCTGGTAGTTAATTTTATGTTCTCTTCAGATAAAGAGTTGAACAGGATGAGAAACTTCAATTAAAAGCTGTCCAACTGTGGCTATGCAACATAAGACTTGGCAAAAGCCAAACCGATAGCCTATTTATGAAGCTGTGCTTCAAAACCGTTTCTAATTAATAGTATTACTGCCCCTGCAGTGACTGTTGGGTTTCATGAAAGACTGCCAGAGTGGTGTTTAATCGAGTGTCTACTCAGTTGTGGAGGGACACCTTTAATGTCTGGTGGAGGCTTCCTGTCACTCTAGTAAGCTGGGGAAGGCTGAGCAGAAGAATGTGTGCTCTGGAGTCCTTTGCAGATGATACCTGTTTAATTCAGAATTAACTGGGGAGTGACAACACAGTAACATGTGGTGAATGACTTAGTTCCTGGATCTTGTGGAACTAATATTTTCTGAATGGTGGGGCTCAGAGAAATAACTGATACATTTTTTTGTAACCTTCCTTTCATCAACATGTCTGCATTTCCCTGTTTTTCCTTTTTTGCTGGAACAGCTCAAAGCAGAAATGAATGGTTTCTGCAAGTTTGAAATAAGAAAATGAGCTAGAAGTCTGGAGTTAGGCTACTCAAAAGTGAGGGTCGAAGATGAAGTCCTACCTGAAGGTCTTTGAGAAGGACACTATATCTTTGGTATCGGTCACTTATTCCAATCCTATGACATTCAAAGTAACCAAAAAAAAAAAAATGCTTGTGCTCTTTCCATAGTTCTGGAAAACCTGCCTTTGGTGCCCAGCAACGTTGGCAAAGTGCTCTGCAGCCAGCACACAATGACTTGGTAGCAAGCACTGTCCCTCCCTCTGTCTCCCCAGCCTGAGCTTCCTTTTGAAGAGAACATTCATGACAAGTGATCCTGCAGCTTGGCCCCGTAAACAACCCTCCTCCTTGTGAAATCAGCTGTCCAGCTATGAGTTAAACTGTGTTCCCATCTATTGCTTAACACCACAGGGTTGTATTTCCTTTTATCTCCTTCAGTCTGCCCAGCTCCATCAATCTGTGTCGCCATGCAGCAGGGCAGGCTGTGGCAGTGGAAGGAGCATTACCGCAGACCTGCTATCCTCTGGCCTCCTGAAAAGGCACAGAAATAGGTCCTCCAATACCAGGCCTTCTGATAAGTAGAGTTTTCCACTGGAACAGAAATTTTCAAGGTTCTGTTTTTCAGACTTGTAGGGCTTATGTTGAGCTTGAAACCATTCTCTTCTGTAGTTTAAGGCACCATGTATGACTCTGTGTCATAGAATCATACACAGAGGTAACTACCACCAGTTACCATAAAACACTTCAGATCTTCATATAACAAATTGGCAAACTGATATCTCTCTTCTACATAAATATTGTGGTCTAAAGATCATATCTTTCTTCCATCTGAATGGCTCATGTACTTAGCTGTGTGATTCATAGTGCTTGACTTCACTGCCCAGTTGTCATTCTTCTCTTCCCCCTGTAAAACGGATTTTGGAGCCCATTTTGAAGGACAAAGGGATTTTGTTCTCCACAAAGGATCCCTTGTGGGAGATGGGATGAAATTGTCCTGACGCTCTCAAATTTAAGTTTTCAATATTCTGTCCAGCTTGGTTGAAGGGACTCTGTGTTTCTTAAATATGTGAGTCTCTGTCAAACAAGCTGAAATCACGCAGCAGAAAAATAAAACTAAAATGGAAATTTCTTCCGTCTTCTGCTAAATGCAGTTTATTCCTTTCACCTCAGTTTAGGAAGGGATGGTCATGCTGATGTTCACAAAGGTTGGAGCAGTGCTCGGTTGTGTCTGTCCATGTGCCTGTTATTAAGGCTTTCCTCCAATACCTGTCCTTTGGTGGCAGCTGCTTTTAGCTTTTGATGGTTTGCCCAAATGTTATACGAGAAAAAGGCAGTAACTGGGACTACTTTTCTTTTTATGAATTTTTATTTCTTTATGAGTTTGAGGTCATTGCATGCTGCTAATGGTAATGCACTTTGGGAACTTCTGCTCTCAGCTTTGCAGGACTTGCACAAAATACAGTGTTCTAGTGATGATCCTGTTCTCCTGCAGATCCTTCCCAGAGAGAACCACTTACCCATATATGCATGCACATATATATATATATATATAAAACTAATATATATTGAATGTATGTTTTTCTGTGTTTGTATTTTAAATATATGCATTAATATCTTCTCTTTTTGGAGCAGATTGTAGGGAAAAATAAAATGAGATTAAAAGAAACATTGCTTAAACGTGCAGTATCAGCTCTTCTTTTAGAAAGCTTATTTTTATTGATGCTATGTTTATTTTTTGCATGTGAAGCAAAGGAGAATAATGTGACAAGAGGTATCTGGAGCATGTTTATAGTAGATTATTATAAAATTATGTGGTATATCTAAAATGTTCTCTAATTCCAAAAAGTAGAAAATGTTTCTTGACTTTAACTTCAGATAGTTGGGAGAATGCAGTGCATCATATGTTGTGTATTTAATTTTAATATGAACACATTAAAAATGGATAATTTAGAAGACCCTGATTATACTTTTTTCATGAAGAGCATGGACTACCCAGCATAACAGGCTACAATTTAATGTATGTAACAGGATCTCATCTATCTACAATTACTAAAAAGCTTAAAACAAACTAAGGTGTGTAATCTGTTGTAAACCCATATCTCTCATTTCTGCATTGTATGTTTTATGATATTTAATTGGCTTTTAAGAACAAAAAAGTAAATGCTTCTCTGTCTGCTTAGGAAGAATTACTCAAGTTTGTGCTTTCAAAAACTGAATTTCCACTTTGTCTCTCATTTTCATTGCATGAAATTGCATAGCTGCAAATATCATTTAGCATGTTGAAATATTGCTTAAGCACTATTTTTTTTTTTTTTGCGCTATTCTGACCTTGCAGTGACTGGGATTACTTTTGAAATAGTAATAGGCAATTTTTCTAGCCTTGATTGTATCTCCTGAAAGCTGGGTAGTCTTTAATCAGTAGAGCTCTTGTGTCCTTTATGTTCCTCAGTAAGCACTTAGATTTATGACAAAGAACAAACATCTATATCTAGAAACCACTGCTCTTCTGAAAAGTAATATATGTAATGTGTTGACTAACAATGCTATATCGTTCATATTTTTTCTGATAATGTTCTGTACTACATTTTCATAAAATCTTATTATGACATTGAAAAAAAGATGTCATGTAGTCAGGTTTTAATCTGATAACTTTTAAAATCTGCTGATCAGAAATGTGACAACTTGTCATATAACAGTTTTGAAGTCAATTATACTGAATCTTAATAACATGTTCCTTGCTTAAACTTTGCATGGTTGCATGGACTTACTTTCTCTGTTAGGAATTATTGTACCAATCTCATTGGTTTTTATTTCCCACTTGCCCAAGTATATGAATCGCTGTAAGTATTCAAACCAGGTTACAGGTATGTGAAAATGTGCCACACTCCACACCTAGGCTTGGAATAGCTCTGCTTAGAGCAGCAGCTCACCTTCCATTTGAGCCTCTAATTTGTGGAGAAAAGATCTAATGATAATTACTGTTAGTTTTAAATAGTTCACGTATAATTTTCCTAGAGATGTTGGCAAGGAGGTTAAGAAGGGACTGTAGGAATAGTCCGGCTTTCTGCACCAAAAAAGAAATTCAGTCTTGAGTTGAGGGAAATCCTTCTGTGACATTGATTGCCTTTAAATATTGTCTGCAAGCTAACTGGAATTGTTTGCTTGTTATTTTTCAGCTTCAGATTACCTAAATTCATGTACTTCTAAGCAGAGTTAGTCAAATGGGGTGTTCGCTTAAAGGGAGAAGTACACATTTATTGCACAGTCTTGTGCTCTAGAGTTAAACCCATGTATAGAGTTAAGCTCATGTAATACCTGAGCCCCTGGTTGGGTTGGAAGGCAGCAGAGCCCCAGCAGCAAAGCTGCTGACCTGTAAAAATTGAAATTTGCCATCGGAAATGAACATATTTGAGGATTAGTGTTAGGACTTTAAGAAGCGCCTCTAGACTAGAGCATTAAAATTGTTCCATCCTGTTGCTTTTATGGCATATCTACTGCTCTCCAGCCTCCTGCCTACTTACCAAGGGGTGTTTCTACATTTAAGCATTATGCTTAAATGAACACATACAGATGGGTTTGTGTGGGTAATTTTAGCAATTTTATGCCTGTGTTTTGTATGGCATAGGGCATTTCTAAGGTTGATCAGGCTTGACCCTAACGTTGCCAGTACTCCTCAGCTCAGAGCAGCAATGTGTGGGATTTGGTTTTTGTTTGTTTGTATTTTTTATTTTTGAAACGGTTTTCCAGCAAACATGCCTGTTTTCTGCACATAGTATCCTTGCCAACCTTGTACCTAATGGTGGCTTCTCTCCTTCGGCCTCTTTCAACCCAAAGTGGGGGGAAAAGTTTGAGATGAGTGAATGCAGAGGTCCCTATTTTCTGTTCTTTGCAGTGTGAAGCAGAACAAGGCCCTTGCTGGCAGACTTGGTCAGCTGGAGGAGCCAGAACAGAAAATTCAATTTAAACACTGTGTTTTGTTTTTGGCCATGGGTTTTCTGGCATACATCTCTGCACAGTGGTAGCCAGAACTTGGTTCCAGGAGTAAGTGCTTTTCATATGTTTATAAATGGATGAGAACAGGATTTTGCCAATATTTCTGTAAATGTGTATGTGACTTTTCGGGTCCCTACCTTACTAACTTTTTGATATCTTGCAAGAAAGTTGGTGAGGCCTAACATCAAACATGACTGTTAATAAATTTGCAACTGAAAGAACTCTATTGCCTATCATGAACTATGCCTATCACTTTCAAGTATCGCAGCATTTTATGATTAGACTGTTTTCACTAATACTAACTTTGTGTTGTTCCTGTAGTTTATTCTTTTGTTATGTTCTCCAGGTGGGCAGAGTTTTATATGCTAAAAGGCAAATAGGGATTGCTGCAACTGCCTTTATAGCATTTAGCAGGGTACTTCTCAGAATGAATTCTTGTTTAAATCGCTTATCAAAGCTGCAGTCCAGAAATAAAATAGTGATGGGAAATGATCTTATATATAGACGATGTTCTGTTTGTTTGGTTTAGGGAGAGTTTATAGGAGTATTCAGCAATTATATAATTAATCTGTGGCTGTTTCTTAGGACATATTTTAACATGGCAGTACAATTTATGTCTGAGGAAGATGAATGGATTCATTCTTTTTTTGTTGTTCATACAAGTGAAGTTAATCAGCGTAAAACTATGTGCTTTTAGAGTGTCTGTAGCCTAAATATTAGATACAGATTTATTTTGGGGGGAGATCTCACAATTTCAGGCATATCATTTTCCTCACAGGGTGTGTACTGTGCTGCAAAGTATTACCTAAAAAAGTCAGTTGACAGCACCAGTATGTTAATTCTGTGATAGAATACTGTGTTTTTCTTACTGTTTTTAATTGCTTGCTTTGATACCTTGTTGAATTTATAAATTGAAGTATGTTCCCTGCCTGGTATGTGTCATTTCAAATTGTGTGATCTTTGTCCATGAACTGGAATTTTAATGTGACACCCTGATTTCTGTTGGCACAGCCTGGCTTGTGTGTAGATAGAGACAGCAGAAGACAAACATGTAGTAGTTGTGAATCTGTCTGTTTGCATTTAATCTCCTCATCATTATAGGAATCTAGGGAGACAGAATAAGAGGTTTTATTTTATAGTATCCTGTTCAGATATACAGCTTTTGTAAATGTCTTGGCTTTTTCAAAAGAAATGTTTAATGTATCATGAGCATTTTGATTTTCATCTTGGAGCAGTAGAGAAAACTGCCCTTGGAACCTGTCCTATTGGTTCTGGGGAATATCTGGGCCCAGGAACACAAGACAATGTCCTGTGCTCATGAGAGCTCATCTGCACAGGGGGACTGGAAAAAGGAATTAAAGATTCATTGCATGTTAAAGGCTGCTTAAACATTTATGCTGGTGACTTTATTAATAGAGTGGTCTGCAGCCCAGTAATTCATGCAAAGCCCTTAAAGTTAAGGACCCTGTTAATAGACAACACACAACTACTGATTTTTTGCTAAGTGAGTAAGTGTGTTGGGAATTGTGTTGCTGCGGGCAGCTCTGCTCTTCAGATGCAGGACAACGGTAGAAGGCAGAAGGGCAGTGCGTGAACTTTATTTCAGCCTCTCTTAAGGTCTGTGTTATGTAAATCTCCAGTTGGAAAGCCAAAGTCTTTTATTTTCTGGGTTGTAATTAATGCTCAGATATGTGGATTAATGGGAGGCAGCAGGAGAGCAGAAGCAGGGCAGGGGACGGGACCATGGATATGGTNACACAACTAATGATTTTTTGCTAAGTTAGTAAGTGTGTTGGGCACTGACTACTGACTGAAGAGCGGGCAGCTCTGCTCTTCAGATGCAGGACAACGGTAGAAGGCAGAAGGGCAGTGCGTGAACTTTATTTCAGCCTCTCTTAAGGTCTGTGTTATGTAAATCTCCAGTTGGAAAGCCAAAGTCTTTTATTTTCTGGGTTGTAATTAATGCTCAGATATGTGGATTAACGGGAGGCAGCAGGAGAGCAGAAGCAGGGCAGGGGACGGGACCATGGATATGGTAGCCACGTCTGCGTCCAGCCTGCAGTGCGCTGTGAGGTCAGGGGCAGAGGAAGCCAGTGACCAAAAGAGATGTGTTTTTTTTTTTTTTTTTTTTTTTCCCCCTCCAGTCTTGGTGTCTCCTGGAGTTCTCAGACATATTTTAAGACTTCTCTGGTGTCGTGCTGTCAAATCCACACTTGTAAAAACATGACTTTTGCTGTTGTGATGTTTATGTTCTATGAGTGTTTCAGGAGGGACACAGATACTGCTGACAGAGCTGCAAGAGAAACACAAATAATGTTAAAGATCCAGTGTTTACAGAGAGCTATCTAGGTGGTATATATGGCTGAAGATACACATGCTGTTTTTACAAGCATCTAGTTGAGTTTGCATAGGATCACGTGAATCGCTTTCAGTTTAGGTTGGTAAGTGGCTAAAATGAAGTGCGGGCTCACGAGGGCCTTGGTGTGAGGCAGCGGCGCGCGCTCCTGCAGCGGGGGATATAGGCAGCAGGGTCAGCCTGTCTGTGCTTTATCAGTCTGCTGAACAGTTTTATTTTTTTTTTCTTTTTTAAAGAGAGTGAGGGTGAGGGCACGAGTGTGAGGAGCAGAGCTGGAAGACAACAGCAGCTCCTGAGCGCCCGAGCAGCTGCTCTTGGGACAGAGGGACATTATGAGAAGCCAGACAAATGCGCGGTGGCTGTGCGGGCGAGCCTGGCAGAAATTGTCTGTGAGAGCTGCAGGAGGGACTCGGGGGATTTTATAGAATACAGTTGTTTTATCAGAGCGCTGCCCGCCAGTTGTATGATCTGAGGCTGGTTGCCATGGCGCGTGGTCAGATGGGGAGACAAATCTAGGCACTAAAGAAGCATTTTGTTTGGGACATTCTGCAGTGGTTTCTCTGTCTGGTTTGAATTCAAGTTTGGTAAGCAGGAAAGTAGTGGGAAATGAAGGAGTCTTATTTATTTAAATATAAAGCAATTTTAGCCCTAAGCAACCTTACAGGCCACAGGGGAACTTGTGATGCAGCACAAGGACAGCAGTATGTACATGCAGTTTCTGTCCGAAACCAGGCTAGAGCAGGCATGTTGCAAGTGTCGGCTGCTTGCTCGGGAGCCCTTCCCTTCAAAAGGGGCTTCTTTATTCCCAGCAGAAGACAGCAGTGCTATTTTTGCCAGAGTTTGCACCCCATGTCATCATTAATGTATAAATGCTGCTCTTACCATCTATAAAACAAAAGCTTGTGGGGTTTTTTTTTGTTTCGAAAAAGAAAAACTCAGCAAGGTAATTGCGTAATATGAGACTCATAGCTGTTGACTGGGGAAAAGAAGTTTCTAGCTTGCTTGCTAGCGAGGGTTAGAGACTTCCCACTTGAGTTGAATGTTGAGAGTGGCTGTGGCCTTGCCCTGAGAAATCAGGGCAGCTGATGCCCACAGAGGACTCGTCACTCTGTGTCGCACCCTCAGATGAGTTCAGGGCTGAGGAGCTGCAGTGGCATCAAAATAGCATCGACCATCACTGCCTTTAAATTTATCTTTAGATATTGGTATTAACTTATTTTTCATAGATAAAAATTAGGACAATTCCTTGGTGAGAGCTCTTAGTATGTTGTGATTTGCATGTTGTTCACTTTACAACATAGCTGGAGGTGCCTACTGGCCAAATCCAAAGGCCAAGACAGTCTGGGATTTTTACAGATATGATGATGATTTCAAAGGACAGGTCTTCATCTTGATAAAAGATTTTTGTGACATTAGGGTGCTTGCAGTGGGGAGGGATTTCCAATTAACCTTTTGTTGGAAGCAAGAGGAGGCAGCCTGGTGGAGCAGAGCACAGGTTTTACTTTTTCGAACTGAAATGGAAAGTTCCAGTTCAGATTCGGTGCCAGAGTCTTTAATAAAAATCCTGACTTGTGGTGTATTATAGGTCACTGTATATTTGCTAGTTTATGTTATGCTGACTAAATTGGCAAAATGTTTATTTTTACTGGTAAATATTCAGGAGGTTTGCTCCTCACTCCTCCTCCTCCAACAAAATAGTATTTGTCATGTGTGGAACTAGGGCAGCCTTCTCCAAGTTGCTGCCCTGCTGCTAATGTGAAATGTGTGGCAACACACAAAGATTGCTTTTCTCAGGCACCTTGGCTGTGCATGGAGTTAACTTTATCCTAATTTTAGTTCTGAAAATTACGGCTATGGAGAAAAAACTAAGTTCTCTGGCAGTGTAGGAAAAATACAAATTTTAAAGTCTCACAAGAAGTGGCTATTTTGGGGACATTACCAGAAAAGGTAACAATGATAACTCAACTTGTCTCCCAGTCTCTTATAAAGTTTGAAAAGCAAATTATTAACATCTTAGCTCTGTGAAGCCTAACTAGACTGTAGCTCTAAGGAGGTTTTGGTGAGTGTTGGTAAAAGGCAGCTCTGTCCTTTGGGCTACACCAGCCCAGGGTTTAACTGAAATGAGAAAAGTACTTTGGTCACTTTTTAGTAACAATATTTGAGGGTGCTTATATATAGGAGCTAATTGCATAATTTCTGAAATTATTTATACCTGACTTCGGCATTCTGAAAATTTCATTTTCTGCCAAGTGTCAGATTGTATAAAAAATATAAGCTACTCAGTGTGCCACCAATCTGGCTGGTCCAAAATGATCTGTGTTAGTGTTGAAGTTTTATGATTGTAGTGCTGAAGAAATGCATTATTTGCTCATGACTGCAAACATAGTGTAAAAACAGAGAGAGGGACATTTAAGGACAAATTTACACTTACATCAACAAGTTCCTTTTTTTTTTCCTTGATTTTTAGTTTGTGTAGTTATATACCAGACATGCTTGTTTTGGACAGCTTTTTATAAAAAGCTTAAATAATTTAAGATTTTCAGAGTTTATTCATACAAGGAATAATTTAAGAATTTCAGAGTTTACTCAGTTTTATATCTTGAGTATTTGGCATACATGTGAACTCCAATCCTGGAATTTAAAACCACAATTAGAAGCAAGGGAACAAAGTGCATTTTGGTGTGAATGCTCATGCTTTTCACAGTGATGTAAGGAGAGTTCAGTGTCAGAATGGCAACTTGTAAGGAGGAATGTTTCTGGAAAAACAATATTTATATTAGGAGGATGTTTTAGCTCAACTTTTTAACTCAAATGGGATGAGTATGAGTTAAACCCATTACTTTTTTTTTTTTTTAAACTGTTATTATGTTCCAGCATAAAGTACCGACATACATCTTGCTTAAATGTGCCTGCACACACTTGGCACAGCATGTGTCTTTTTGATCTTTGAAAGTTTTTTTTTTTTCTGAAGGAATGTTTTCAGAAAGCATCCTATTTTACCTGTTTGCTTGTCCTCTTCTTGCAGGTGAAGCCGCTCTAAGAGGTGAGCCCAGAATGCAGTCCCTTCCAGTATCCTCCGCTCTAACCAACCATCGAACAGGCCCTCCTCCCATCAGCCCCAACAAGAGAAAGCTCAGCATGGACCAAGGGGATGATGAGCTAGACTGTGAAAATGAACATGTTTCTAAAATGAGTCGAATATTCAATCCGCATCTGTAAGTGTCATGTTTTTAATACCCATGGTTCACAAAAACTATCTTTGTGGGGGTAAAATCCTGTTGCCTGTTAAACTGCAGGCTAGACTTGCCCTTTGTTCTTGTATGTATAGAAGATCTGGACAAAGGCTGGCCTAATTAGGTGACTTTTTGCTTGATTTTGTTTTCGCCCAACACCAGGTAACAGGAATTAGCCTGATTCAGCTATTTATAACAAAATATTTATACTTACCTTGCAATTTGTAAAATACTGGAGGTTTTATTCTTGGCAATTTGCTGATTTCACATCACCTCTGTGCTCTGCTAGTGGAGGGTGGGGAAGCAGAAGGAGGAGAAACAGAAGTGCTTTGCATTTTTCTGAGGCCAGGAGATTGTGAACCAGCTGCTCCATAGTCTGCTTTGACAACTGGGCAAGCTGCAGTTGTTGCTAAACATTATTTATACTACTGCACGCCAGCTCTCACAGTCAGACGTGGAATTTCTTGTACAGGTAAGGTGTTGATGAGCTAGGTGCGTGTATTGGGTAATCGTGAGATGCCATTCTTGTTGTGTTCTCACTCCTGGGAATGCAGGTCTGGTTGGCATGAAGTGCAGCCTGGAGAATTCCTCTCATTCTTGCCTGGAGGAAGTGATCGGAGCGGTTCAGCAGTCCGGGGTAGCTCGATGGCTGAACGCTGTTCCCTGCTGCCTCAGCTTGCACAGCCCTCCGCATTCCTCGCATTCCACTCTGCTGTGGACTGTTGTGTTCAGTCATAAGATGCGGACAGAGGTATTTATCCTCAAATAAATCACCAGAATGTTAGTCAGAGGCTGGGCCTGTAGTCTGCAGTCTTGGAATTTGTTACAAATCGGGAATTCAGCACTGAAGTAATGCAAGACAATAAAAGCTCACAAGCAGAGAGAGATTTATCTTTCTCTTTCTCCTAAAAAACATAACAATTTATAGCCTTTTCTTGGCACTAAAAATGCTGGTATTCGAAAGAACTGTATGTTATTTTTCTATGGCAATATGTGACACAATTTTATGGCATTTTTAAATTTTTTTCCAACTTTGTGAAGAGTAGGATTTTTCAAAATCCGTACTATAGTGATGATGTAAAGTAAGGTGGCAGTTACGTACATTATTATGGTCCTTTATACATTGGAGACCAGAAATAGAAATGAAGACTGAACTAACAGACCCACATTTAAGCAAAGTTCAAAACTAAAAGATATGGAGTTATTCCACATGCCCCCTTACGAGTATTTTGAACAAGTCTGGTGTTTTCCAGTGGTGCATTTTTACTCAATGGACTGCTTCTTTCCATGATTTTGTATATGAAATGTGCATGTTTTCATCTTATAATGAGAAGCACTGATTATCTGGCTAGTGTTCATGTGACGTGGCTCACTCTGCTTCAATTAAACCATGAGGTTCAGATGAATCATAATCTAACATAGCATACACTTTATTTTCAAAGTTTAATCTGGCTGAAAATATTCAGCCTTTATAACTGAGTATCACAAAAGCTCAAAAGTTTCTTTCAGGTCTAATATATCAATTAAAAAAAAAAAAAGTAACCTTTGGAGTTAAAATGTAAAACATCATATGTATCCTAAAATAGGGCCCTCTTTACCCTTGTTTTGTTTCGTAGTAGAATTGTTAAATTTGGTAAATAATGGGCTGAAATTTTTGCAGATTTCAATCACAATATCCAAGTATAGAGGATGCTGTTGGGTGACTAACCTAAATGTGTGCAGCTCTGTCCCTCCAAACTGGCATTAAGCATATTTATATTCTGGATTCTAAAGATGAGATTTTAGTGGCCATGTTCTTTGAGCCTTTCAGGTCACACAGTCCCCCAACGGCGTAGGAGGAGAGAACTGCTGATAAAACAACCCTGTAGGCGTAATGGCCGCAACCGGTGCTGCTGACTGCCTCTGGGTGCCACGGCATGGCTTTCGCTCCTTCCCCTTGCCCTGGAGGCCTTCAGGTGCTGTAGATGTGCAGCACGGACGGGTCTTCTCCACTTGAACATCAGTGCTTGGAGGACAGAAGTCTTTGTAGCCAGGAGCATCTCTGGCTCACACATGAGGGTCTTGGGTGTCCTGGTGGAATTGGGAAATAATTCAATAATTGTACACAGTGGCTCATTATAAATTAGTAGAGTGTTTTATGGTGTTAACTCCTAGGCGACAATACTCTAGCAGTGTACCAGGCATCAGATTGGGAAGGGATCCATTTAATTGCTTGATGTGTTGTTAGGAGCTGAAGGCCTCCGGCCTTTTGTTTTGGAATTGAATAGACTGAGATAGTCCTCGCTCAGGTGTCACTAACTCCCTGCTGCTTTAAAGTATCATCTTTGATTAGGTTCTTTCAGTGTTGTACTCAGGTATGCTAGCACAGCAAACCTGGCTCCGGCGCTTTGGAGTAGAGTGCATGACACTACTATCCTCCTGCTGAGCTTCCTGCAGTGGGGCCTGGGGAGCTCTATGCACACAGCAAAGGGGACCCAAGGTTCTGCTTTTTGAAGGAGCTAATTCTCCGCTTTGCGATAACGAAATATGCCTTGCGGCATTCCAGATTCAGTTTTTAAAATCTGCCTGTGGAAGTGCTTTGCTTATTTATGCTAGTGAACTGGATACTCCTGATATTCAGTATTTCTGTGATTATATAGATTATACCCTTAAACTCCGCACTTGGGGGAAAAGGAGCCCCCCCTACCACACACACACACAAACTGCGATTTAAAACCTTTCTGGCAATGTTTTGTGCTTCTCCCTGGGCATTGCAATATAAAATTCCTCTTTTTTATTTTTTTTTCTTTTCATTCAACATTTTATTTTCTCTCTCTTATAGGCTTTGCTTAAAATGCATTTACTAAGTGTGTAATCTTGCTGAACTAAGATGGACTTGCACCACACTTTATTTCTGATGCTATGTAAAGGAGAGGCTAGTTTATTTTTAAGCATCATGTTGGAACATGTTTTTGTTTTCATTTGACTTTACTAAAAAATCACCTGCATCTGCAGAAGAGTAGTTAGGAACTTGGTTTATGTAAGAATTACGAGCGCTTTACATATGGCTGCAGTGGTGGGGGAGCTAGTTCCATCTTTCTGAACAAATGGAGCTCCTTTGTAATATTTCCACAATTTACTTAGTATTTCATGGTAACTGTGGTGTAAAATGAACTGTAGCTGGGTGTTGTGGTGCAAGGGTAATGGGAGTGAAGAGTGGTGTACCTTTAAGTGAAGGTCTCCAGCCTGACCTATGTTATGTGGGTTTCTTGTTTGTCAGGCTGGAGGCATTTTCTCATTTTCACAGTTCAGCTGAAAACAAAGGCCTCCTTATCCTTGGAGGGAGCTCTTAAGAGCTGACATCAGCCTTTTCCCAGCAGGCAGCATTTCTGCCTTAAGAGTCCTTGCAGGGAACTCAGAAGCCCGATAACAATTTCTTCTCATTGCATTTGTTTGCCAAGTAGCAAATAAAATAAATGCCAAGAGCACAAACCTTTTTTTTTTTTTTTTTCTTTTAAGGAATGACACTGATCCCTTTTTGCTTATCCAATTTTTACTAGGAACTAGCAAGTATGTAACTTTTAACTGTATTTGTACAGGGAGCAGTTAGGACTGGTGCTTTATAATGTGGTATTTTAAAGAGTTTGCATGCCAACAGTTTGTGGGGTGAATCACTGTATTTAATCTTAAAGTGAACTGATGTCACTGACATCTTCCAGAGTATTCAGATTTTGTGCTATTAGTGAAATTACCTATGAAACTGACCATCTGAATTTATATTGGAAGGAAGCTAATATTTTTGTTAGCTTGTAGACTGAAAGCTGGCGGTTTGGGTTTGGAAGCGTGGAGAGGTGCAGTGCTGTGAATTGTGTATTTGCCTCTGGACTGCAATTCCTGATTACTTTAGTAGCACTAGGTTGGCAATGAAAAACATCTCATGGCCAGAAAATGCAACATATAGGTAGGTGTTAGAAGAATAATCATCTCTTGATTTGCATGACCCAGTTTGGTTTATCCTTGCAATAAAGGACAAAGGTCTGCCAGTTTAGCTGTGTCCTCTTCAAACTTGTTGCCTGCAAGTAGCTCAAAACAGGCGGTTGGGAGTAAGATCTGAAGTGCTTAGTGAAGGGCAGGCCTCAGGACCAAGGAGGACCTGGGGGACCTGTGAGGAGGGCCTGGTCACCCTCCTCCTAGCCCAGAGTGGAGTGGTTCAGATGTTGCACAGAAAAGCAGGTCCCCATTCTGGTACTGGCTGGGACCAGGCAAGGCCTGGAAGTGATTTCGACTTGGGCCTAAAGGTTATCTCAAAATCTGCAAATACTGCTCCAACTGCATGTGGTATTAAGAAATATATTTACACTGTCATTTTATTGTGACACATTGGAATTAAAAAGGTATCTAGTGTGCACACATGACTCGGAACTCCCAGAATGTGCTTTGGTTGCGTGCTGGCATCGTCAGGAGAAGGTACCTTGGCATGAGTTTGCCTTGAAAGTTTTTTAGGATTGACCTGGTGTTTTCAAAGGTATCCTACTGAAGCAGAAATTCTCTATATTTCTAGTATAGCTGTTATAGTGGTCTCTTGCTGATTACATTACCCCAAGGGTTACTGAGCAAGCTGCTTTCCTAAAATGTTTATTCTTTTTTTGCTGTTCATTTCTGAATGATGGGGGGCAGATTTTCGTAATGCAGATCAATCATTATGCAAACTTCTCATACAGTTTCTAACAGATGTACGTAAAATTGAACCTCAGAGCTCTCAGTTAATCTTTAACAGTATGTGAATTCTGCAGAAGTTGTTACCCGAGTGAGAATTTCAGAAAGTGCCTTTCCACCTGGAGGCAAGTTGAGCCCATGGACAGTTTCAGTGCTAAAACCTGATGGCTGCACATGGATATTTAGCAGAAAGACCGAACTCGTTCAGACTACAGCTGTTTGCGCAGGTAGCCGGGCTGCGTTGGCTGAGATCTTTTTCTCGCGCGTGGCTGTGGGCCGGTCTGGCCAGATCCCCCAGGAGAGGAGCTCCGCTTGCTCTTCCTTCTTCATGGAAGAGCATGAGGTGTCCAGGGGTGTTAGTTTGCGAGGTCCCCAAGCAGCCTGGTGAGCCGCATCACCCCATGTGGATGAGCTGGCGTGCGTCCGGCGGGCATAAGCGCCTCTTCTCTGAGGCACCCGATGGGATGTGAATCCCCTGAGCTCCTGCGCTGCCTTCTCCTCATGCCTAGGCAGGAGGCAAGAGAAGAACCAGTATACATTAAAAAACATACTCTAGATGTACACCCTAAACATATGGAAACAAAGGTTTAATCTTGCTTCTTTTTATTTAACCATTTTCCCAGATGTTTCCTGCAGTTTGACAGATGTGCCATTTACTAGAGAGTTGCACTCTTGAGAATCACAGTGTTATGGACACGGTTGCTATAGACAATGACTCTGTCAGGGTAAGATTTGGAATAAAATGTTACGTTAATTTCTACTTGAGTCCTACGTTTTTTCCCCAGGCTGTGAACGCTGGCCGGACCCATCTGCTTTCATTTTCTCCCATGCTGTAACGCGCCCCAGCCCCAAGCTGGGGCCTTTAACTCGTTGCTGCAGGACTGGGAGTGATGATTCTTGCACAAGGGTTTGGGCCTCCTTGTGTGAATGGGGGACCAGGGCAACTGGCTGTCTCTAACCAGCATCTTTACACTTCAAATAAGTACTTTACCAGCACTTCTGTCCCAGTATTTCTGTCCCCCAAGCCCCCCCTCCATCCCCCCCCCCCCATCTTTTGGTACTTGGTCAGAAACAGTATGGAGAGAGAGGGAGGTGGGGGGCCACTTGCCGTGTAGGGTGCCGTGGGTGGTGGTAAAGTTTCTCTAGCGTGGTTTGGGGGAGAAACTGGTTTATTTAACGCCTGATGTGGTGATGCAGAGTGGAGCAGCAGAGCAGGCGGGTAGGCGCCGCCGGGGACTCTTAGCGCGACAAGGCGGCCGGCGCCAGCTCCGCACTGCAGCCGCTCGCCAAGTTTGTGAGGCCCCCCGGGCGGCAGTGGGAGGACGCGGCCGCCTTTGCGCGCGCTGGCCATGACTGCGCTGAGGTTAGTACTGGCCCCGCGGGGCAGCGCGGGGGCCGCCGCCAGCCCCTCGAGGGAAGCCAAGGAGCCTCCTCGCTTTGGGCGCAGGGCTCTGACCTCAGCCACGGAGCACTTTCCCCCGTGGAAAAGTTTGCAGCAGTCGCGTGTGCTTTGAAATTGCCTTGATGGAGGCTAAGTGAGGTAGCCATGTCCACAGGACTCGCTGCAACCCAAATGGTCCTTTGCAGTTCTTACATAATTGCCATGACAGTGTAAACAAGCTCTGCAGCTCTCCAAGATTTCTCATGCACAATGTAAATATTGTTCCTAAAACACAGTGGCATGCGAACATAGAAAGCAGCTTGTGTTTGTTTGCTTGTTGTACCTGTGGGCCTGTGTGCGCATGGGAACCGCTTCTACACACCCCATTGCCCTGAATGCATTGCAAAATATCTGATTAGGAAAAAAAAAGGGGTGGGATTAATTTTATAAGCCATGAGAAAAAAAATCCAAAACATCTGGGGAGAAGTCTGAGACCCCCTAGTTACTGCTTCATGCCATCCTAATGCGGCACAGCTGGACGGTTACTGGAAATAGAGGTAGCTGAATGTTAGTCAAGTTACGGTCGATCCGTGTGTTGCTGTGGCAGCTCTGCCCTCACTGTCATGACCTGTAGAACATGTTGAACATGTTGAACCTGTAGAACACAGTGAGTAGGTTGGAGGTAGGTTGTATCCCGGTTTGGGCATATACGTGTGCGTGTGTTTACATTTGAGCTGTATTGCCATGACTTGGTTTTTGCAGCCTGGATGAGCAGCTTTGAATATTCATAGATCAGCCTTCTGAAAAGGCAGGAAGCAAAATGCCAAAACATTTCTGCCCGTGATTTTCTTTTCTAACTCACTGAAGTCTCTCACAAATCAGCAGTTGCTTAAGCTGATGTTCATTGCAGAGCTGGGCAGCTTTAGCTCAGGCACCTCACGTATCCAGTAACCATTAACTGCTCCTGCTGTGGCTGGGGTGGTGGTCAGCTTTTTAAAGTAATTATTTTACTGTGTTAACATGAATTGCTGTGCAAAATAAAATGAAGCTGCTACTGTACTTAGAGTGCTTTTAGAGATGTCAGTAATTCAAGTTTTATTAGCAATTGCAAACAGTTTCAGTAAAGTATTAAAGAAAAGTTCACTCCTTTTATAAAACAGCCCATGAAAAAACTCATTTTTTAAAGTCAGTTGATTTAACATACAAATTTCAGTCTAAGGCTTGTTGAGTATTATGAAATTCCTGACACAAAGGTGAATGAACATGTTCTTTTTGCTCTCGTTGCTTCACCTCAGCTAATAGAAGGTTGTATAGCTGATATAAACTGTAATTGCTAAGTATTAATGATCTAGGCCCTTTTCTCTCTTAAGAACTGTTCAAATTCAGGAGGACAAGGACACTTAGACATGGTCAGTCCCAGCACTGTGACCTTCTTTTCTGTGCGTGGCTTGTGGTGTTAGAGATCTCGCTTGTGCTCTCAAGTAGTTGTGATCTGGTACTTCCCCCACTATCAATCTGGAGAAAAAGTTAAGCTGCTCCTCCAGTCCAAGAACCTACCTGACCTGTTCCTTTATGTGACTGAGCTGACTAAAAGCCCAAAATCCCGGAGACTTGGGATAATTCCACCTGAATTAGATGGACTGAAGCTTATTCCCCCAGGCTAAAATAGTTATGACAGGTGTAAGTGCTGGAGGAAAGTACTTTTTAAAATCAAAAAGTAGAAAATGTTGGAAGTGGCTACCTGCAGCATGCTGTATGAAAATGTAACTGGCATTTTTGATTTTCCCTAATAGTTCGGCACATTTTCAGCAGAATTTCAACACCACCAAGTTTTCCCAGAGCCTGCAGAGCAGCCTGCTGCACCCTGGCAATATTGAGCACACATGTATGAGGCTAATCTTGTTGCATTAGGACATGACCCACTGCCGTGTGTATTTTATATGCAAGCTTTTGCCTTGCATTGGCTCACAGTTTTCTCTGTGTGATCATAAATAGTTTTTACAGTATTTTCCAGTGACTCAGTATAAAAGGTTTCTTGCATGAGCCAAGTTTGACTTCAAAAGGATCTCAACATGGCTGAATTATAAAAGCTACACATGACCCAGCATATGAATTGGTAGAATGCAAGAGGAAATGCCTGCTAGAGGTGTTTGGGTGGGCATTGTGGTTAGGTATGAATTAATCATTTGCTGTCTCTTGACTTTTTTTTTCAATAATCCTCTGACCTCGTAGCTGTTTTCCTGGAGATCTGTTTGCCCTTTGCTTATATTTACTGTCAGATTCTCCTTCCTACTCTGATAAATCTGTAAAAAAAAAAAAAAAAAAAAGGAAAAAATGTTTGAGTGTCCCTTTAACTTCATCTTTTATCATTTGCCCTTCTGGATGTTTTTCCCCTTTCTCAAGCAATTCATAGCATCAGGCAAGAAGCATTTTAAACCTCCGCCACAGGTATTTTTAGTTTCTCTGCCAGCAGTAACTTGCCTTTCTAGTTCCTGTCCCACTACACGCAACAGCCTGACCTGCACTGTGGATGTAAACACAGGAAGCTGGTGAAGTCACGGTGCAGGCTGGAGAGCCAGAAGAGAAAATTCTGTCCTCGCTAACGGATTGGCAGGAGGTTCAGTAGCTGTTGTCCTTGATCTTGAAAAATCCCAGGCAGAGCAGACGTGGTCAGCTGGTAGCTTCCACCTGGATAAAGTCTAGCAAAACTTTGAAGAGATAAAATGTTCTATGCTTATTACTCTCTTGAAGTCATAACATGACGATGCATTTTAGGATTTTTTAATTGTTTATTATTTCAACATCTTAGTATACTTGGGCACTTGTCATTGTGGTAATACTGATATGCCTGCAGCTTCCCATTCTTCCAGCTTTACTTTTTGAGATTTTAGTGATATACCCATTGGTGAGTGAGTGTGTGTGTGTGTGTATATACATATATTTTATTATTATTATTTTCCTGAGCAGCATATTTACAGATACCTTAGCAGAATGAAGGATATCATTTGCCATTTCAGAAGATTTCCAGATATTTATGTTCATGTTTGTGATTTACATCTCTGGTATAGCCTCGGATAAAACCTCTTCAAAACTTCATGGTCCTTATAAAGTAAGTTCTCAGGAGCGCTGCACAAAACTGGAGGGAGCATTTTGGAGGCTTGGGGCTGAGCAGGCGGCTGTGGAAGTGCAGGTTGGAGCAGCAGGGGAGCTGGGAATATGGAGTGTTTTTATTTTCTTGTTGAATTACAGTTTGAGGATTTAGGGGTCGGCTGTGGTCTGTCTATACCTATTGCGGTCAGATAACTTTGTCATCACTAGTGGCTTGTTGTGCAGATGCCTGTATTTTAGCACTGAAATATTTTTTCATTTAGTAAATCCCAAAGTCTCACTTAGGCCTGGAATGAATGCTAAGCAGCACAAAGTGCCCAGTACTACCTTTTAAAGCAATTTTATGAGTATGGAAATATTTCTTGGAACAAAAGGAGACCAAACAAAGCCCAAACATTTCTTGTGAGAAAAATAATAGAGTAGGGTCTGAGATTGTATTAACCTATTTTACTGTATATCAGAGCTAGATTTGAGCTTTGTGGGTTGGCTTTTGGCTGAGATGTTGCAGGACGTGGATGGTTCCCTTGCGTATTTTCATCCTTGGGAATGTTAAAGCATCAGGATAGGACCTCTTTTCTCTGAATCTGAATGTTTTTGCTTGGTGCAGGCAGTAATTAGACATTTCTTCATGATTTTTACAGGTTATTAATTTTATTTCTACTGTGAAATTTATCCCCTTGGTTGATTACATGTGCAAGCAACTTTGCTATCCAAGATTTTAGCTCTGAAAAACTGAGTGAGAATGGATTTAGAAAGCCTGACCTATGTTCATAGATAAGATTATAAGATTATTTCTTGCATATTTTTCCTGGTTTTATTTGAAGCCACTTCTCATCCTGAATGTTTTTCCATTGGTGGGAGCACTGAAGTGAAATATTTATCAACTGAAATGTTGTGAAGGCAGGTGACAGCGGGGGAGAGTAGGAGGCCACAGGCCTGCGGCACTGCGGTGGGCACAGGGCACGTGCTCCTGTCAGGCGTCTGCTTTGGGGCTCTTTGGGATGGAGTACAAAGCCAGAGAAGAAAGAAAAGGCTACTCAAAATAATAGGAAAGAGAGGCAAGCATCAGGTCCTTTAGAATGGGACAGTCAGAGCATGAAGAAGGGGCAGGGATTAAGTGGTGGCTGTTCAGCGCAGGTCTGGCTGCTGTGAGTAGAGGCTTGGTTGAACTGTGAGTACAGGCCTGGTTTAACTGTTTATATTTTTTTCAACGTTGCAAATACTTTGGATAATCAGATGATACACAGAGACTGAACTGGTGATATTTACTTGATCTTAGTTCATTTTAGATTAAAAAATTTGAGTAAGGAAAACTTAGGATCTTTTCTCTGGATCCTTATTGTAATATCGTGGAATGGCACCTTACATTCATGTTTTCTCACCTCAAAATAATCAAATTAATAGACATAAAGAGAGACTTCTGCAGGAAAGGATCCCCATCATACTGAGAACAGATCTTCTTGCAGTTGATTATAAATTCTAAGGTACACCTCAACAAAAGCAGCGAGCCGCCTTCAGAGCTCCCAGTCTGTGAGCGAGTCCAGTAGAACATGTCAGAAAATGAGTATTTTACAGGGTGGCAAAAATCCTAAAATCCTATCTGAATCAGCTGACACAAATTAAAAAGTTTACTTCAGCAGTACAGTAACCTGTATTTGTATGAGCATTGCAGAGGCTAATGAGAGCATGGTGTGGGCGAGCACTTGTGCTGCGCACAGGAGAAAACTGCTCCTGCAGCACGCTGGCCATTCCCTGCCTCGGAGGTACCAGGCGCTCCTGGTATCGGCTCTGTGGAGTCCGTGCCTGGCAGCGAGCGCACGAGCCCGGCCCCGTCGGAGGCCTCTCTTCTCTTTCCCTTCGGGAGCTGGCATTTAGGCTGTTCCTGCAGGACTTAGCACAGCTTTGTGCCAGGAAGAAGAGCAGCCGTGCTGCAAGGGTGTACCAAAAAAGGTAGGATGAAAAAGAAAGAAAAAAAAGATAAAAAGTACAAGTAAAGGCCACTTGATTTCCTCTACCTTTTTAAGGGCTTTCTGCAGAGGATGGACACATTGCTCTCAATTAGCAGACAGACATTATTTAGAAGCAGAGTGGAGCAACTTGCAGCTCGCAGGCAGGATGTGTGTGGTTTTGGTATGACATCCATCCGAGCACATGATGCTGGGCAAGTGCTGGAGCCTCCGATATGATTCACTGGGGAAAAGCACAGAAAACAATGTCTGTTTTTCAAGTGCTGCAGAAATGAATTTAAGGTTGGTGTCGTGTATAATTTTGCTAAAATAAACCTACAAGTAGCTTAAATCTCTGTTCAAAGGGAAGTGAGGTGGTGCACGTGGCTGAGATGACGTGGTCCCGCCGCAGCCTGAGGTTTATTCGGGTTTTCACTGACATGAGCTGATAGATTTTTCAGCCAGTAGAGATGCCAGCGTGGTCAGCTCTGCAGATGCAGCCCACAACATCCGTGGTGATTTTCAAAGCAAAGGGGTTCTGGGGGATGGTAAAGCACAGCCTGTTTGGACAGCTGCATTTATCTGTAGTATATATTTTGAAATTATCTTCTTTCAAGTGTGGTCAGAAAATCCTTCTTTGCAATTTTCTGGCCCTTTCTTTGAACCATGAGGTGCATCACTGCACCCAGCCAGGGACCTGCCATTTCTAACCTACTTCACTCCAGTGAAATACAGGTAACACGTGTGGTTTTTGGTTGCCTTCCAGACAAAGCACCTAATACCAAAACAGGAATGTATTGCTTTTCCAAAATAGAACTTTAATAGCTGTAGATAAACATATATATATATATATCTGATGACTTTTCTCAGTAATAAGAGAAAAAATACAACAGGAAACTGTCAGTTGCATAGAGGTATTTTTAATAGAAAATTATTCTTAAAGGTACAGTTTAAACTCAATTTATTTTAGTAATTTGAATTTGGTGAACACATAAATAAGTTTATGCACTTGTTTTATAGGAGTAGTCAGATGTCTGTAGGATTTGCTATTTATATCTAAAGAGCAGTGACACAGAAGTGCTGTTATGTTTTCACAATGGTAGAGCTGTCATGTTCCTTCACGATACTGTAAAATTTTGAGTTGGGTGCAGAAAAAATAGTATCTGATATCCAAGTAGAAGCTATAGACTATATATCTTAAGGTAGATTAACTGAGGACTGTGTTTTTGAGGCGTGTGCCCTGATCCGAGCTGCAAGTGGAATGGTCCTAAACTGGGCCAAGGGAACTCTTCACCAACAGAGAGGGTGGGTTGGTGTGCTGAGATGGCAGGGATGACTCGGTAGTTTGTGATATCTCTAGGGAAGGACGGCTGTTCTTCCCAGCCTCAGGCTGGTCCTATTCTCCTTTTTGTTAGTCTCTTGCTCCAAAATTCACGGTAGAAAGTTCATTCATTTGTTGAAGCAACGGCTACCAATTCAGCAATATTTGGAGCTTTGAATATCTATTTAAAGGAGAGGAGCAGCAAAATAGATGCTGTTGTGTAGAGGACACACAAATGCAGTGCTTAGAAATGGAAATCCCAGCTTTAACTAAAAAAAAATACATTTTTAGTTTCATTTTACGATAATTTTTTGGCAGAGAAAGTGAAGTTCTTCCATTTTAAAACAAACTTCTGCTTACTAAAAGGAAAAATAATTTTTGTGAATAGAGATTTTTTTTTCTTCAAGGTAATGAAAAATGAAAACCTACAGCAGCTGGATTTGGTTTTGCAGTTTGCAGATTGTTATTTAAATTGCACTACAGCAGATAATATTTAGGTGAAATATAAAAATCTGGCTTGCAGCCACCAAAGATGCAGTAAGAAGCATGAGTCACCTCTACACTGTACTGCCTTTATCACTTGAGGAATGTTTTGAGCAATGTTATTTCATGTGTTATTTAGCAGGCTATCTAATGGCACAGAAGCCATCTACAGAGGTGTGCTATTTATGAAGCTGCTTTTCAAGGGGTAGTGAAGGATGACAGCTTGGTGTGTGTGTTCAGTGGCTGTTTTCAGTACTGTAATTTAAGTCCAGACTACTGTACTTTAAATATAGACTCTGCTGTGCTGCCATTAAGCCTCAGTTGTTAGCTCAGAGCAGTGCAATCTGAGACTCCTTCCTTCTGAATGCTGATACTGCAGAGTAGGCCTGTGAATAGAATTGGTACCAAAACTGGCAAAAGCCCTAAATATAACACTGTGAGAATGTATTTCCTGGTGGTTTGTGCGGGGCTACATTATGCCTCAGTCTGGCTTATACAGAGGGAATCAAGAAATGTCTGACTTGGAGAGAGCATCTTGAGCAGCAGCTGAGGGACCAGAAGCCATTAGCTTTTGTGGTCAGTTTGGCCCATGTGCAACAACTGGTTTGTGCTCTGTTACAGGGGCTGGCAGCAGTTACAGGGGTTACAGAACAGCAGTTTCTGTGCTCAGTTACAGGGGTTGGCTGCGGTGGGGACAGAAGGGCTGGCACTAAAGCGCTGCAAATAACCGTGCTTTCCTTGGGGAGATGAGCTGTGTCCTGAGGTCCTCAAGAGGCACCGTACGCCCGGTGTCACATTAACCCAAACTTGCAGAGCAATCCTGCTGTCTGCTTTTAACCGGAATAAGCTACAAGTAACTTAGCTAAAACTAAGCATTTATCCTAGCCTGGGAGGTAATTTTTCCGCAGCGTTTTTGTAAGTAGGCTTTGGGGTCCCTCCTGGCAGGGCTTCCCTTTCAGCTGTCACCGTTTTATGAGGGCCCTCTTGGATGCGGAGGTGGCAGTAGTTTGGGGATCAGTAGCCTTCTTCAGTACTGAGCAGTGCTCTGGCATCTTAAGTTATTTCTGCCATTACATAAAATCTTTATTATTTTCCTTTCCTGTCTCTGCCTTACCTTAATCAGAGCTTTTTGACAGTTGTTCCTCTGTGTTAATTTGTCACGGTATGTTAAAAGAAAACAAGGTGGGATAAGAAGTCATAAGAGCTTTTCTGTACCAGGTACCCTGTGAGGACGCTGCTGCTCGTGGAGTCCCATGCAGAGAGAAGCTGCTGCTTGGGGAACCACCTTTCCCCTCTGCTCCTTTCTAGGATCAGAAGGGGAATGAATTAGATGTGCCATAGTGAGGCACTAGGTGTTATGGCCTGAGACCACCTAAGTCTTAACTGGTTTGCTGCAAAATGTCCAGTCAAATCTACATTTGCTTAGGCAAATAATTACAAACAACTCTCTTTCCCAGTATTGATTAATTGGGTTTCCTTTGATTCAGTAGTTTCCCTTTAGTTGAGATTATGTTGGTGTTTAGAAACTGAAATATGCTAGGTATAAAGTCAGTATTATTTTAATTGCAGTGAATGATAAGCTAATAATGGGAGTGCATTTATTGAGATTTACTGTTGAGCAGTAATTTGAAATTATTCTTTTAATAAAAAGATTGTAATTAAGTGATTCCGAGAAGCACAGTACAGTCTGTTTTCTCCTGCATTTTCTACTCTGAAAATGTTGTTTCATGCCATGACTTGCTGCATTTTGCTGGTATCAGCCCATGTCCTTCTATTAAAACAATCTTTTCTTGACACTCAGCAGTACTTATAGGATATCGTGGGTTAGGAAAACAGTACTTTAAATGAGGATGTTTCTCATCTTAACCGACCAAGATCAGCTGCTACTGTAACTGCAAGTATCTGTTACTGTAATTTAGATAAGTATCTGAAGAAATTCTAGGCTGGAAAAAAAACTAATTGCCAGAGCTTGCAAGGGTCACTTCCCTTTGCAGGGAGATGGTTGGATAAACCAAGGGGACTCCAAACCCCTCCTCACAAGCCAAGCAAAGTGCATTACCTCATGTATCTTACAAGGATTTGGTATTGTATATGTTGTTATAGTTTGCCAAGGTTTTGTGACTTTTTTTTCTCTCTCTTTCATGTATAGAAACAAGCCTGCCAACGGAGATTATCGGAAGGAGCACCGAGAGAGGAGTCGCAGCCCCATCGAGAGGGCTGCTGCCCCGACAATGAGCCTGCACGCCAACCACATGTATGCCTCAATCCCGAGCTTGACCATGGATCAACCTCTAGCACTGACCAAAAACAGCATGGATGCAACCCGCACAGTGGGCATCACACCGACACTGACTTCTGTGGAACGGCAGCAGGTATTGGATTGTGTGTTAACAAGAAACTTGGGGTAGTTGTAGGAAGCCTTGCTGGAGGCTGGGGAACCGCAGTGGAGGCACAAGGAGGACTCCCCAGGCATAAGGAGAATGTATTGTGAGCTATAGTAGGTGGGCAATGCCATTCTTCAGGCAAAATATATTTAAAAATGCAGGAAGAATGCATAGCTCAGTATGTGAATAAACTGCTGGTATTTACATGTACCTGTCATAGATTTCTTGGCCTACCTGCTTTTTCAAGTGCTTTGCCAGGCTTGCTAATCATGTGTTTGAGTCGGGGAGGCAAAGGCTTAGTTACTCTGTGGTTGAGGGAGGCTCAGAGCTCTGAGGCAGGTGTAGGTGAAGAGGGTGCGTGCTCCTCAGCAGGGAGGAAGGCCTTGCGTCCCCTGCTGGGACTGCTGCAGACGAGGGGCAACATGAAAAGCAGCCATGGAGGAGAAGGTGTACAGGGGAATTTTACACTGCATTTGCCAAGTAAAATAAGGTTGAATGACCCTAGTGTTTTTAGATAACCAAAAGGTGACTTCAAAGTTCACCTAACCCACCAAAAGTCTCTAAGCTATTTTAGCTGGTGTGGGTACCTGAAAGCCGAACCTCTGTTGTTTACAGCAATATTGTATCAGTAAAGATTTTACTGAAAAGAAGTAGTAATGTTTGATAACCTTATACCTTCTCTAAAATGGTTTAGTTTTTATGTATGCTGGGGCAGGGGAATATTTGCTTGGTTGTTTGCTCACCTTTTTGTATGTTGTTGTTCTTGGGAACTGCTGAGATAATAGAGGTTATGTGGTAACGATTTCCTGCATGTTAGGATGACTTTTCCCTCACAAGTGCAGAGGAGAAGCACTGAGCTGTGCTGAGTTCAGTGTGGGAACTGAACTGGCTCCCGCACCCAAGTTCTTCCTTCCTTCCGCCTCTGCTATGATGCACTGCAGACGGGAAACACATTCAGCAGATAGTATTTCAGAAGCTGAGCTCTACCTGCAATTTAGGAATATTTTTTTTCCACTGCAGTATATATATTACCTCCAGTGTTGCAGGTTTTCCCCATGGTTGGGTACATACATAAATCTTTGGCTGGCTGTGCCCAAGCGCCTGGCTTTGCGCTCGCGCTGCTGCTGTGCAGCGCTCGGCACCGCGAGCGCCCCGTTGCTGTTGTGCAGAATGCCTCTCCTGAGCTTGCAGCGTTCAGCGATGACAGAGGAGGAAGGGACAGGCTTCCGCTGACAACACTCATGCCCTTTGATTGTATTGCTGCTCGTCCTCAATCTGGCAGCTCACAGCACTGACACTCTACTATTTTAGTTGTTTGATTTGGGCTGATTCCTACTGCCCATAACCAGATTTCTCTCTGTTTTGTTATCTTTGACATTCTGAGCCAGATTACAGTCTATTTTCTTGGGGAAATAGGATGTTGAGGTAAGACCTTACTAAGAAATAATACAAGAAGGAAAGAATATGAAAAATAAGAAGCCTTTGCTAAATTTTTAGCTTAAACTAACATGTTAAGTGGGATTTCATCTTATGGTATGTTTCTACTTAATAGGATAAAAAAACTTTAGGCAGTGTAGTGGTTATTCAGCAGCTATAGTCACTGTTATTAAATTCTCAACTTCTCATCTCAGTAACTTCATATAAACATGCCCAAGGCATTCTGTAAGCTGCCCTGTCCCATCTTGGCCTCTATAAAAAAGAAAACAAATATTGCTGTCCTTGCACAATTTGCACTGCAGTGAAATCAAATAATCAGCATTTTTTTTTAATTTACTTTTTTTTTTTTTTGACTTTGCTGTTGGTGCAGTAAGATATAAATAGAATTTTTTTTCCCCATTGTGCCTGGACAAATCATGTTAAACCTCCCCTCTAAAGTCCATTTATGTTGCTTCTATCTTGCCCTTACTCTCTCTAGACTGAAGTTCCACTCAGCAATGAAAGCTCTTTCCTTCTTGATTGATTTTGCAGATGGTTGGTTGTGATTTCTGTGGGTTTGCTGTTTGCTGCAGGGATTTGGATAAGAAATTAAAACTATGTTAATTGCAACAATTCTGTTAATTTTTGTAGACATTTAACATTTAGACACTGAGTGTATGAAAATGAAGTTGTCCCATCTTAAATATACTTAAGATGAAAAGTACTTAAAATATTTGTGTTATTTCTCTTTAGTCACTTGAAGAATCTTGGGCCTTTTTTAAGGCTTTGTTTCAATATAATGTAACGATTACATGATAAACAGCTGTAGCAAGTGTATTTTACATTATACTGTGTAATGTCTAGATGGTGCAGTTAAGATTGTGCGAATACCTGTTTAGGGGAACTGGCAGGTGCTGTTGAGAATATGGAAAGGCCGTATTCCTTAATGCTGGAAAGGCACATGAAATGCAACAGGAAACTACTTCCATGCAATACTTGGTCAGGAGCTTTTCATGTTTTGTATTTTAGGGGCTTATTGGTTTCTGGCTGAAGTAGAGCATTAATCTCAGAATGCTAACTTCTAAATGAAGAGTGAGGCCATTAAAACTTGTTTACTGCCAAAGAGACAGATAGCTGTGGGAGTTGTAAAGCCCTTTGATTGCAGGACTCAGACTTGTGGACATATAAGAAACAAGTCCTTGCGCTGATGTTAAGTTCTGCAGACATAATGAATCTGAAGTGGAAACAGGGTAAAATCTCCTTTCTGCTTTCCGTGATTTGCCTTTATGTTGTATTTTTTTCTGGATGGTTTTGCCCCTTAAATGACTAAGAACCATTACAGAAAGGCATTATTTTATTTAATGGGAGAATAAGTAGTATCTGAATATTTGGAATTTAATATGCTCTATTGAATTAGACATTTTACAGGTGATTTCATTGCTTTAGTGATGCAGTTAAGCTTTTGTACCTCTCAGGCACTTAGGCAGTGGGTTAGAAATAGCTATCATGGCTCTCGCCTGTTGCCTTGTGGAGTGACAGTTGTTTTCCTTCCTGGCAGAACCGTCCCTCTGTCATCACGTGTGCTTCTGCGAACAACCGCAACTGCAACCTCTCGCATTGCCCCATTGCCCACAGCGGCTGCGGCTCCGCCGTGCCTGCCTACAGAAGACCATCGAGCAGTAAGTGCAACTCTCTCTCGTTAAGATTTTCTTGCTAGTTTTAAAGGTGAGGACTCTGAATATAAAAAAGGAGCTGCAACACCATCCACTGCCCTCCTTGTCCGCCTCACCTATGCAGAGGCACAGCCCAGCACCAAGCCCTGCTGCTGTCTTACTCTGAGCATCAATCTTAGGCCACTGTGGGAGGTACCATTTCATGAAAGGCTTAAAAAAGGAGAACAGACAAATAAGTCATGATGTTTATTTTTGTCTGACAAACAGCAAACAACCACGACCCGCAGAGATCCAGCCAGGCTATTATTTTAGGTGCTGTAGTTTTCCCAGTCTGCCATTCAGCTGTGAGCAGACATTTATGGTTCGCATGCAGTCTTAAAAATCTCCTTTGCAGTAGCTGCAAACAGACTTCCAAAGCACCTTCCCTTCCTACTGTGAAGGGCCAGCACCTGGGACTCTGAGGCAGCTGCTATCAGCAGGCACTGGGCCTCTCACCTGCAATGCAATTAGTGCTTTTCATGAAACCTCGTCATGAAGCACCTAGAAGGAAAGCTGGGCTTATTTCTCTTCACTCCTCTCTGTGTGATTAGGGGAAAATGGAGTCTTTTTCATTTCAAGTCCTATAGCTACTGACTTGTAGATTTGCATGCTCAGAAGTGGACAGGTTCAATAAAATGGGTGGGAGGCCTCATCCTGCCAGACTTTTTCAGCAGATGAAATGAGTAGGAGCAAGCTGGGAACCTGAAAGGCTGCAGTAGGGTGTTTTACCTCCCCTCTCCCCTCCTCCAGTATTAATATTATTTAAGAGCTTTGATGTATGAACACTGGAATAAGAAGCCAAAGTGAGTTTGGGAACATCCAGGCCCTGGAGGAGGTATCACTCCTGGGGAGAAAGCTGTAGCTAGAGATTATAAGTTTTCTAGAAAACTGCTCTTGCTTGAAGTACCCACCTGTATTTTCATAGGCTTGGGAAGAGCTGTAAATAGTTTCAGGAACTATTTTTCTCTTGTCACTTGAAAAGGTCTGTCTGCAGGATACTTGCATTAATGCTTTTAGGATCAATCACAGCCTTTCAGGAGCATGAAGCGTTAAGGGCCGAGCCTGATGGCTTTAAGCAGTTCTGAAAGACTATGTCTTTTAGCCACACAGCCTGTGTGTCAAAACTGTAGAAGCACAAACCTCTCATAATTTAGTCAGAGAAATTATTTATTACTCTTACCTTTCAAAACTTGTTTTCAAAGGCTTTTCTTTCTCTTGTAACACTATCGTGCTATTTAAGTGCCTCTACCTAAGGCAGAGGTAATTATTCATGTAGTTTTTTGGCTTTCTCCTATTATGAACATGTCAAGTGAGATGAAACCCTTTAATCAGCTTGTGACACACAGTAATTTAGGATGAGTCTTCTTCCCATCTGCCTCGTACTAGCAGATTTGGGAGCTGATTTTAGAGAACTGTTTTGATTTGTAATGCCATTTAAACTTACATTTAAGTTTTCTGTGATTGCTGGGGGAAAAGGTTTCCATAGAAATCAAAAATGTGGCAATGCAAAAAAACTATTATGGATCTGAGTGAGAACTGTAATTTTCTAGTGCCCTGAAATAACTGAAATAATATTTCTTCTGCCTTTTCCCCCATCCAGCTACCACTGCCTGCGATCCCGTGGTGGAAGAGCACTTCCGCCGGAGCCTTGGCAAGAACTACAAGGAGCCTGAGCCAGTCGCAAATTCTGTGTCCATCACAGGATCAGTCGATGACCACTTTGCCAAAGCACTTGGGGATACCTGGCTTCAGATCAAAGCTGCGAAGGACGGCGTGTCCAGCAGTCCCGAGTCGGCCTCCCGGCGGGGCCAGTCTTCCCCCTCCTCCCACATGGTCAATCATAATCACTCGCCCTCTGTAGTGTCATGAAGAGAGGACCGGTGCCTTTGGGAATCTGCATGGTTTGACTGAGCTTTGAACAGTGCTTCAAGTAGTAGTGGGGAGGGGAGGTTAGTTTTCAACACATGTTTTTGTGTACTCACTTTTTATTTGTAAAAGGGTGCCCTTAAAGATAATAGCAGGAACTATTTCATAAAGATTCATATGATGTAGCATCCTTTTTTCTTTTCCTGCCTCAATTACCAAAGAAACCTCTGATGCAAATCTGCTGCCCCTTTAAAAAAATGCACGCTAATCCACAAAAGCCATTACTCATAGTTGGTTGACCCAAACGCTTTGTGCTTTACTAGCTTCTTGCGACTAGAATTTGTCTGGTTTGCTTACATTGCTTTTTTTTTTTTTTTTTTTAAAATATTTTTTATTTTTTTTTTTTTTTTTTGTTTTCCCCCTCTCTGTGAAGTAATTTTGTATGTATATACTTGAAAAGAACTGTCATGTATGATTTGCACTATTGGAGGAAGACTGAAGTTGCATAGCAACTTTCTGGAAGATGCTAATATTTTGAGGGCAAACTGCTGAAAAAAGGGTTTAAGAATGACATTTCTATCAGTTTGATTTTTTTTTTTTTTTTTCTTATAGCAAAACAGCTTTGGAAGGGGAAGTCTCATACAGGTTATAGGTCTTTCTCTCTTTAGATTTCAGGTGCTTAGTGCTTGCAACTGGACTGCATACCTTACAGAACACGGGCATTTTTTTTCCTAAACACTGCAGTTTGTTAGAATAGAGCTGAGGTTGGAGGGTTCAATAGTGCTTAACGATGCATGTTTTATGAAAAATAGCTGGTATCTATTAATGTATAGACAGTAAGAATCATAATACTTATTAGCTTTTCTTCAGAATTAGTTTATTTTTGTCAGTAACAATCCTAGATATACTTACTGCTGGTACAGTTGTACTCTATGATATTTGTATTTGATATTCACTTTAGTAGCAGCCAGCAAAAGAGGACAGCCTCAGGACAGGCCTCAAATGATGCAGTTTAGAAATATATGATGCATGGTACAGGATGCTATAGCTTTGCGCAAGACTGACTAATTGTTTCTGTCTGCAGCACTGTCTGCTTAACAGGAATTTGCTTCCTAAACCTAAGTCTGTGTAATCCACCCTTAACTAGCTGCAGAGACTGCTACCATTACGTATCTTGGCTGGACAACAGATTGTTACAGTTTGTGAAATATGATCTTTAAATTTTTGTTAAGCTTATTCATAAACCTATGCCAAGTTGCAGCATACATTCCTCCATTAGAAAACTTTATACAGGTATTACTGCATTTATTATCATTTGCTATATTAATAGCTACTAACTAGAAATTAGGCAATAGAGGCAGGCATAAAACCACAGCTGTGCTAGTACTAAGAGCTTCTCTTCTTGTTAAATGTAACTACTCTCCCCAACATTCCATCTTCCCAGTACAGGTGCAACTAGTTGTTTGGTTTTTTTTAATACTGGGTTACCTGAAATGATTGGTTCAGTGTAGAAAGTTAGAACTAGCTGGAAGATGAACTACATGTGATGTATTATGGACTGTGTTACAGTATTGGGTCCATTGTGGCTTTTATTTTAATTTTTTTTTAAAGTTAAGCTAATGAATTTGGAAAAGGTGCAGGGTAGAAAAAGATCAGGAGATTGGCTCTTACTCTTGTTGAGAATGTGGCTGCTCAATTTTCTCAATTTTCTTTAAAGATTTAAAAAAAGAAAAAAGAAAAAAAAAAAACCCTAAGCCCCCTGTTTTACACATTTCACTACCATCTTACTGGGTAGTCAACGCTTACCTGCTTTGGCATTCAGTACCCTACTCTCTGTAGGAAGATTGTTAAAAGAACACTTTTTTATATAGGTAACTTTAAGACCATCGTTACGCTGTGCGTAAAGAATGTACAGAGAAATTTGTAGGTATTTTTTGAGGAACAATTAATTTGTTAATGATATGTAGCTATTTAATTTTTCCCTTTCCTTTATTGTAATCATTCATTTTTTTGTTTGGAGAAAAAAGTTGATCTTTTTTTTTGTTGTAGATTTGTCTGTAATACAGTAAAAGTGCAGGAACACAGTTATTCTATGAGAACACTGCATTAGCATTAATAGCCACTAGTTTGTTATTGCTACAGGCTACTGAGCATTGTAACAGTAAAATACTAATACTGTAGATGGACTCTGTGGAAAATGTGACTCCTATATTTCTTTGTAAAGACAAATAACAATGTTTTTAAAGCTAGTATTTTCAATAATAGCTGTTTTACAAGGTTACATTTACTTATCTGAGATAGGTAAATGGATTTGAGGGCAATAAAGATTTAATGTGCTAAGTCCAGTAAAACATATATTAGACACAATTATGTCATGAAAGCCAAAGGGTTGGGGGGAGGTGGAAGGAAACTAAACTGAACTCACCATCATGCTGCATGGTGACGTTTCTTCACAGAGCCAGCTTCTCTACAGTTCGGTTGGAAAGAGTCTGTGTTTGTAAATCTGTAATATACCATTCTTTTATGGCCTTGTTCCACCTGGAAAAAAAAAGGGGTTGGCAGGCCATCTTTTTTTTTTTTTTTTTGTACTTAAAAGTAGCCTTAAAGAACAATAAAGTGCTCTTAAATCACCTGTGTGTGCATAGTGGCCTGGGGGTTCTGGCAAGAAAGGAAACTGACTGCTGTCCTTTGGAAGCTGCATGTGCGCAGAAAAGCTGCATCTCACATAGGACTCACTATCCTGGTGAATGTCAGAAAGGTCTAGTCTGTTCTCAGTCTCTAGAAGTAGGGGATTGTGTCAGGAAACCATCTTTACAACTACACGGTGAACCTGTTGCTGCTGGACAGCACATGGACAGCTTTAGAAGCGCAGCTCTAGCCCCTGCACCATGGGCCAAATTCCCCTTGATTGAGGCTTCTTGAGCATTTGCTCAGTGCTCCTTTCCACAAGGAGCTGCAGCAGCTGTCCTGCTCCTGAGGTAGCACCACAGTAGCAGTTCCCAGACAGTTACTGTTTTGGAAAAAGTCAAGCAGCGCTGCAGTGCTTGTGAGGAGACGGCATCTTCACTGTATTGTTCCTCAGCTTCTTGAAGTTTTATCTTAAAATCAGAAATTATTCCCTAAAGACAACAGCTGCATTTTAAATGCAGCTAGTCATGTTCTTGTGCTTTGAGGATGCAGCATTTCAACAGAAGATGATTCATATGTGACCAGAGCCAGCTAAGCCTTAGAACTAAGCTTGCTACTTACCTGCTTTGGAGGAAGTCCAGGTGAATCAGACAGGAACTTTCTGAGACAGTTCAGCTTTGAAGATAGAAGAGGTGTTTCCAGAATTAGAAATGGAAATCATAAAAATAAAAAGATATAAAGTTACTACTGTATTGTATATGAAGTGACTAAATTGTCTGGAAAAACAAAGTAGGCATTAAATGCATGTACACTGTTAAAGGGGAATGACTGCTTTTGGGGTGTGGGAGATTCCATGAGTGTAACCCATCTGAAAAACATCCCTCTCTAAATACGCATAGAAAGAAACCTAAATCGATGCTTTAAGACCCTTTGGGAAGGAGGCCAACTACAACAAGTCTCACACGCCTCTCAGTCTGCTCTCTGAAGGGAGCTGGTTTCCTTTTAGGAAAAAGTCATCCCTACATCAACATTTTGGGGGCAGGATGAAGCAAGACAAGCAGCACTGCTATCAGTAGCTTATTGTGTATTTTGTCCTCTGCCTGAGAAAAGGAAAAAAAAAAAGCACTTTCCTTATAGTCTGGGAGTCTTCTAATTACCAAGCCATCACTACAGTCATTTTGCACAAAGCTGGACCCTATGTACACGTATGTCATGCTATTACCAACACCTATGCTGTGTGCAATAGCTTTTACCTTTTCCTGTGTGTTAACGCAGTTTCAAGCCATGCCTTTCTACTTGTCCCCTGCATTCTTCCTGTACATTTAAATTCAAACAAAGAATTTTAATTTTAGAAGATAGAGTTAAAAGTGCAAATATACTGGGGACTGAGTTCAAGAACTTCCCATGTGTTTCAGTGAGTACTTTCCATAAACACAGCTTTTACATAGTTCAAGCTGCTTTAGTGGTAAAAATGAATTTACAGATTCAGAGGCTTGACTGATGGACAGTGACAGTTTGACACAATAGTAAGAAAGAGAGGCAAAAAAAAGGTTAAAGGGAAATTCCCCAAATACATTGTACGTAGAGATGCAGTATGCCTGCTTCCTTGCCAAACCTGTATGTATAGCATCACTGGTAAGTGAACCTAACAAGCAGACAGTGCTGACCTAGTAGGCTGGAAAGGACCTAGGACAAAGTTTGTTTCAGTTAAAAAAATTAAAACACATGAAGCAGGAAAAGGAATTTAAAAGAAAGGTGCCATCTCAGTTTTGATCTGGATGCTGGAGCCTTCATGCCCAAGTCAAACACAGGCAGATGAGTCGGATGGCTGCAGAGACTGCTGCCACTGCTGCAGAGAACCCAGCAGGGATCGACTATGACTGCTCAGCTGCTCACAGAGATCCACACTTCAAAACTGGCACGGCCACAGCTCTCAGTTGTAACCAGCTGAGCATCGCGCGCTGGGGCTGCAACCGCCAGCAGCAGTTGAACCTGCAACCGCCAGCGGCAGTTGAACCGGCACTGCAGCTGGGCGGGAAGTTCAGAGGGGCGCAGGGGAGCGTGGGGGGTGGGAACAGCTCCAGATGTTCCTAGGAGGCCAAATCAGTCGCCAGCAAAAAGATGTAAAATTGTCTTTCTGGCTTGTTCTGAAGCCTTTGCGCAACAGCAAGTAGAACTCGCTCCATTCTGCGTAATAACTGCTTAGATGATAACAGGAACGAGCCACGATGCCTGCAAGAATGACGACGTCTCCTATATCAAAAGCCATGGCAATATGTCATGCTGCACAGCACGATCCTGGCAAAAGCTCCTCACAAGTGTTATAAATGTTATCTGCGTGAGCAAACTACTCACCAGAGCCGGGCTCGCCTGCGGGTGCTCACTGCGACCTCACCATCCCTCTCGAGGGTGGGTGCAGTAAGACACGAGGCTGCAGCTTCCTGCACGCAGAGGCTTCCACTTGTGCTGGCCGGGGACAGCCAGAGCCACCAGGCTCTGCGCGGCAAGGGGGGCTCTCCCCGAGCACACAACGCTGTTACACACTGCACTGTGCTGCGTGTACCTGCAACCTCTAGCACTGACAGGTCACCTGAGGAACTACACGAGTAATTTTAACCTCTATTTTTTATACAATGTAGTGCATATTTTATGTTTTTTTAATATAATATAGTGTATTATTGCAGTACATTGATAAGAGACTTTGAGTCTTTTTTTGTTTGTAGGTAAACTGCTAACACTACTCGTTCTGATTTTACATCTTATTTGTAAAGCAGCAGGCGTTTCATAACGCCAAGGAGAACATCTGCCTTCTTTCTATCGCAAAGACAGATGCAACAGCATCTGTCAGCACGGAGCGGCGTCAGCCTCATGCCAAGTCCAAAAGCTGCTTATCTTTAAAGTGTTTGCTCAATTTGGACAAAGCTTCTGCAAGCAGAACGCTCCTGGTAGAGTCTGCTCTTCAGGCTGCAGTTAACATAACTTTCTGAAGACAGGAAAACACAAAGCTCAAATCTGCTTCTGGAAGTATTAAAATAATCTGAGTTTTTATCTGTATTAATGACACATGAATCATGTACTAAACCTAATATATACAAAAGATATATCACTACAGTTATCTTGTATCTAGTTACTTTTGAACTAAGTTGAAAAAAAAAAAATACATGGCTTTTTGTTTCCAGAAAAAAAAAAAAGTTTCAACTAGCTAAAAAAAAAAGTCTTTGTTCTTTACTGATTCACTACAGCACATGGCACTCTGGGATTTTGGGGGTTTTTGCTGTTGCTGTATTTTTTTTTTAATAATGGAAGGAACTAACAAAAACTTAGACTTTAAAGTACAGTCCTTCCCTTTTCCTTCCAAATGGCAAGTTCTTGGGCTCCTGCTAAGGCTACTGAAAGTCTCAGGCTATTGACTTCTTCAGAAGCAAACACACGTACTCAAATAGCACCAAAGGCAATACAGAATTCTTCTGGGAGTTACACCAGCAAAGTCTTTTTGTCTAGCTTTTTTTGACGATCCTTTGTTTAAGCTAACATTATTTTTATCCACCAAACATTTTCTCAGGGTGTCAATAGCACCGGACATTGTTCTTGCTGAAGGGGACAGTTGTTCTGCTTTAACTCATGTAAACACCAACTTCTATTCTGCAACAAAACACAAGTAACAGAATCGCAGAGGGTTAAGGAAACTCTGAATTCAGGGCTTACCTCTCCGCGCGTGTGGAGCACCAGCAGCGGCAGTGCCAGGGCCAGGGGCGCGCAGCAGCTTCAGGCTCTGCCCTGCAAAGCAGCCGCCTTCGTTGGACGCCTGCAGGAAAGGAACAGGTGGGAACAGGGGCTCCCAGGCTCTGGCTCCCCCCCCGCCGCCCCGCTCAACGATGGCCACTTCATGGGGTGCAACCCTAGCACTGTCCCCACGAGCTGCCATCACAAATAACTGAAGACGAGGGCAGGATTCAAATGGGACAGACAACAAAACAAATAAACAACCCCTAAAAATGATTAAAGGAAGGTCACCAGGACCTTCTATACCCCAGTGGTAGCCTTGGTTATTCGTGTGCAAATCTCTGCTTTCTAGTGGCTCTCACATCATCCCTGGGAATCTGAAAAGAAGAATCTGAAAGAAGCTGTTTCCTTTCCTGCAGGGCCAGAGAAGCACAATAGCCACTGAAACCAACAGTTATGCTTGTAAAGTAAACAATATTCTTATTTTTTCCTCAAATGCAAACATGAGCACATGTATGTACATGAAGTATCATTTCCTTTCTGCTTTGAGAAATCCTTGATCATACATCAAGAAAGTAGAAATATCTAGTCTCGGCAAAAGTAAGAATATGCAAAACATCCTTTTTGGCATAGTAAAGATGTGGCTGCCTGAATATTGGCTTGGAACACGCTACTGAAGTCTCAACTAAAATTTAAAAGGCAGTTTAGCTCTGAAAGGTGTAGGGCACCATGGGAATCTTCCAAAAATTGGAAGTCACTACCGTGACTTCAACACCCCTCATCCGTTCAGGGCTTCCCCAGCCAGGATGATGTGAGGTCTTGAGCTCTATGTCAAGGGTTTTGGGAAAGCTAGGGGGTAAACCCTCAGCCCCTGCAAAGGCACCATCACACAGAGCACTCCAGGGCTCTTGTTTTAAAGGCTTTCATGGCAAGATGAGCTTCACTCATAAAAAATGATGCTTTTGTTCTTGCCAGGCTTACAAATGCACTCTGTAATTTGAGTCAGGCTGTGACCTTTCAGGATGATGCAAAATCAGCAGCAATAAATCAAACAGTGCTTTCGCTGACATGTCTGTAACTTTAATGATTAATCCAACAAATACACATTTTTTGTTTGGAAATAGAGGAAAGAGGAGTGTGGGATTCTCCTCCAGCTTTGCCCTGTCGTAGCTGAACTCTGGAGGCAGCTTTGGTCTTACCAATTCTCACAGGAAATGTGAAAAATGCCTGGGTAAAGGCTGACTTTTAAAGTCAAAAGCAGATCCACCCAAAATAAATCTTTAAAGAATGAGAAGTTAAAGGGATGAAGAAATATTTTCTTACATGGATGAAAGTTTCTTTAACAGTTGTCTCATGACAGATTCTCATCTCCTCTGCATCCCATCCTTCCACAACCTACTCCCCGAGTGAAGTATGTGCATTTTCCTGCCACAAGAAGTGTCAATTTCCTCAGCATAGCTGAGCACTCACACTGCAGCAACCTACCTTTCCTTTTAGTGGATATTCCATGAGTTCCTTCCCTTTCTCCAGAAAAGGGCAGTGCTCATGAAGAGGGTCCCAATGCTCTGCCTGCAACCCGTGCAGGAGGTGAGTTGTCTTCAGAGACTAAACTTGACAGTGTTCAGAAAAGCAAAATCTGCCTAAGATTCATAAAAGCAAAAGCATACTGTACAGGGTCATACAAACAGTCCATTTTTTTACTATCTCCTGGGAGAACAGAATTACTCATATTGCAATCAGATACAAATATTCTGCTTGTGTTTTAAAACTCCCTGACATTCTTTGTAGCCAAAACCTGCAACTTTTGAGATAGTTCTTTGAACTAATTTTTAAAAAAACTATAAATAAGGTTTTCCTTTGAGTTATGAATAGTACAGAAATCCATAGTCAGAATATTGATTTCCAGAGCTCAGGAGAAGTGAGAATATTCAATTCAATTAACTGCCCACGACTGAATATCTAATGCTGCTATACAGATACAAAGGCAAAATGAACAGAACAGTGTTCAGAGCATTTCACAATCTTACTCATCATGCAATTATTTTGGTTATAAATTACATGAAAAACTGTAATATGCAATTACAATATCTATAACATTGCTCTCTCATGGTGTTACCATGCTATTTGCTAACAGAACTTACAGGAAATCCTGTGTGAGGAAATACTTCACTAGAAGTTTTCAGAAGCAAAATTAAAGCTAAAATCATATTTTCATAAATTGTTACATTTGGAATTATGTTCTTGATCCATTTGACTTCACATTTGAAGTTTTTCTGCACAGTCACAAAACAGATGTGTTCATTTTAATATTAAAGAAAAAACAGATTCTTGGGAATTGAGATCTACAATAAAAAAAAAACAAAACAAAACACAAAAAAACCCCAAAAAACTAATCTTGAGAGATCAGCAACATCATCTTCATAGCTGAGAAAACTATAAGCTACCCAATTAGCCACACTGATGATAAGCAAAAATCCTCTCTTCTCGGAAAAGAGAATGTGGTACAAAAGGTCAATAGCCAAAGAAATGAAAAACTGGAGTTCTTTGGAGGATGAAAGGTAGTGACAACACCTATGATGGGAAAGCTCCCAACCTGGCACCTCCTTGATCCATTGTTTCTATAGCCTCAAAGGAAGAGAAGCTCCCTACAGCTGCCTCTCCTGGCTTTCTCTGGTGCTTTTTTTTGTGACACTTCTGTTTTCCTTCTGCTCCTTCATATGTCCCACTGGAAGGGTTGCTGAGGAGGAAAAGGAAATATTAGCATGGTAGGATACACGAACAATGGATATCACAACAGAGATTTGGAGCAGCAAAGAACAATTTCAAAGGATTTCAGTCTATTAGCTTCTCTCTTACAATTACAGCTTCTTTACTTAGGATTGTACACTCGCTCATGCACACTCTCATTTATGAGAGCTATTCTCATGGCACCTTCATTCTTCTGTTCTGTTACCAAAGCCAGCGTGTGCCTGCCTTTTGCAGATGATCCACACTGCCATTCAAGGGAAAACAAACTTTAAACAGGAGTGCAGGCCTTGGGGAATAAAACTGATATAATTTCCAGCCACACACACACTGGATCACTAAGTTATATTACCCATCACCTTATCAAATAAGCTAACAACTCAGTCCGAATGTGGAGGTGAATCCCTTTGGGACTAGTACGCACTTAGTGCAATACAAACAGCTGAACTTGTAGCAATCAGGTTGGTAACAAGAAATACAAGACTCTCAAGACAACACATCTTTTTTAAAAAGTGCACCCAACTAACTCCTTCCTTTTCTCTTATGCAATAACAACTCTGTTGTCATCCCTCAATATTTATCTGATTTGCTACACAAAGTTTAATGTTCACGCTGGTAATCCTATCTTCCAGTAAACATATGAAAGAAAGAACAAAACTGAAACTGCAACCAATTAAAAGGTAACAGTATATTTATTTCAACTTCTTTTACACACACACACATTTTAGAAAATACATGCTTAATATCAGATTGTCTTTATATTTTAAATCACAGTCCTGTTAGAATCCTGAAACCCATCTGAAGACATCATCAAAGAAGTCTAACTTGGAGCTCTCAAAGTTGGCATCCAAAAAGGGAGGGAAGAGAGTTTCACTAACCACTTCTGAACATCATGATCAAGCTGATCACATTAAAGGGCATTAATAGGCAGTGTTGGAGATGAGACTTTTTTAAAAAATCGCAGTACTTAATCATTAATCACAAAAAAAAACTTGAAACTGTGAAAGCCAGAATGCAACATGATGTCTTAAAAAATACCTACAGCTGGTGTCGCTCACATATCCAACAACAAAATAATTTAAAAACTGTAACTTGATCATATTCTGAAACAGTGTACACTGCTAGTGGCCGGGCAGATTGCCTCCTCCTGCCCCTGACATCTGCACCACATTCCTGTGGAGCATCTCAGATCGACAGATAGATCCTCATTCTCTGTCGGTTTTTGAGCATCACAACTCTTGACATGATCTGTCAGGATCTCTTAATGACATTTCCAAATACTAACATCAGGAGGCTAAATTAAGTAACAGAGATCATCCCTGCTGGCAATGCAGCTAGAGTAACCCCAGCAACAGAGAAACTCTGTACACACATCAGTTGACTTGCTGCCTGTTTCTCCCCTACAAATATGACCAAGCACTTACGGAGAAGCCTATTTTGAGCTTGCAGTGTTTGACTGCTAAAGACAACTGAATTCCTTTTCAATAAAGCACAGTTAGCAAGAAAGGTGAAGTAGCTTAGCGGGCATTTTTGTGAGCACGAGTCACACACATGCACGGGGCTCTCGGTACAAACGAGCCCACTCAGTTCCACGCGGCGGCTGCTCCCGCAGGGATTGTGGTGCAGAACATGCAATGCTCACTCCAACTACTGCCCTGGAGAAAATCACAAATACTGTCTAGCTCAGTATACGGGAAATATACAAGAGTACAATTACAACAAAAATGGGGGAAAAAAAAGCCTTTTCACATCTGTGTGACCAAAATACTGTCCCATTATTACGTTTGACCCACGTGTCACCTCAAAGGACAGCACATCTTAGTAGTGCCAGTAATAACTAGTGCTTTAATTCATGGCATTTGAGTTTAATATGAATTCTTCATGTAGAGCCCACAGGACCCCCCCCACATATTGGTCTTTCAGAAAATGAAGGACCCAAAGGAAAAGTAACAGCAACATTAGATAGACAGAATGACACTCATAAAATTGAAATAATCAGGCTACCGACATTACTAAAAACAAAACTAAAACCCAACAGGAGATTCAGAACCTTTTTTAGGACTTTCAACTCAATATCTCATCTAAAACTTTCCTTTAACTATGTGGTTCATGATAGCACAGACTAACCCAGTTAGAAGAGGGACCTTAGCGGTGGCAGTCACAAACCCCACGTCCCTGAACACGTTATCCTGCTCTGGGTTCTCCCTTGAAGAGCAGCCCAGCGGCCTGTCCACTCCTGGGCCCCATCTCCAGCCCCTGTGCGCTAAGGTCCGAGTCTTGCAGCTGCTACTGCTCACGCAGAAGGACAGCAGCTCTCTGTGCATGACAGTAATAAATAAATACAGCACTTTTATGGCCTCTCCCTTAGCACTGTGAAGAAAGACCTAGACAGACATCCGACTTTTCACATTAGTCGGATGACGAGAATTCCTGACATTGCTCCTAGTGGATCAGCAGCCAAGTCGTGCGACGACGTCACTGGGAGCGCTGCCCAAGACAGAAGTGTGGCTGCTGGCTCTCCTGCAGCCGGCCCCTGTGCCGCGTGCAGGCTCCAGCTCGCCTGAGCCCCGGCCTCCGCTCCAAGACAACACGAACAGGACAGGCAGCCCAGCTGGCTGCAGGCGGTCGCCCATAGGAAGGGACCTGCTGAACCCGCCGGGCAGCTCGTGACACGTGACGCGCGTGACCCACAGTAACAGGGAGAGCGGCTAGGGCTGAGGTGGAGCCCGCTGTCCGGCAGGATGGAGACACATTTCTTTTGTTTGCAATACTTCCAAAACAACAATGGAAACTTAACTCAGGCCTTTGTCTCTTGCCCTTCCCCCGCCCTCAGCAGTGGACTAGGAAGGCTTCATTACAGCTCTGCTAACAGCTACATACCATTGTCTGGTTCATTCATAAACAGCTTGAAGAGAAATGTGCATCTCCTGTCTGGAGTAAACTTCAACAGCGGTGACTGCAACAATCCACAAAGATAAAACACACTCAGTGCCCAAAGCAGCCGGGTGACCTCAGATCACTGCAAGCCCTCATGCCGTGCCCCTCGCCCACACGCATATTGCTGCAGGCTCCCAAAGGAAACCCGGCAGTCCCTGCTCAGGCCAGCAGCAGCTGGACCAGGAGACGTCACTCCAACTACCTGCTCACTGAGTCACAGGATCTCGAGGAAGTGCTAAAACCTACAGGACTGCTGGATAAATGCCAGACTTCGGAAGACTGGATGCACTCGGCAGCCCCCTGCGCAGCCTCGTCACTGGATGCATGCTGCTCTTTCCTGTGAGCTTACTGAGTATTTTATTAACAAATAATCTGAAGTATTTAGTACTTAAAATGCATATATGTGTGCATGTGACTTGTGCTTTCAGAGGTCAGGTACATTGTACTTCATATCAATGTAAACACCTGTTCAATAAAACAACAGTAGGAAACAGTCATTTATACAGCTATGGTCAATGCAAAGACAGTGTGTGCTCCAGGCAGCCAGGAAACACAGCACATCTGTTTTTGAAGCTCCATTTTTATCCCCAGGCTGAGGGAGGTGCCTGCAAGAAGCTGCAACTGCCAAGGAGCACTGCTTAGATTAGATGGACAAGCACACGTGAAGCTCATGCAAACAGGTACGGGGCACCTGCCATGACTGTCACAGCAATAATGTCCCTGACCCAGAACAAGCTGCAGTTAAGCCCCTCCAGGAAGAGACTGTAATCCCAATTACTGAGGGAACAACCAGAACTTCAGATTACAGTGGGTTTGGATCCTCATCTGCATCTCTGTCCTGGCATGAGATCATCTAATTGAAAAATGAAAAAAAAAAAAAAGAGGTGCCTTAAGGTGCAAGGTACCTTAAGGTACTTAGCAGAGTCGCTACTCAAACATATTGCTATTAATTTAACAAGAAGCAGCTTCATTTAACCTTTGGTAGTGCCAGTTTCCTTGGCCAGGCTAAAATAATTCTTCAGTGACTCACTCAAAAGATTTCACTACAACATGGACGGAACTCTAATCACTGGTTGGTGAAAAGAATACAGGCTGCTGAGTTTCAGCTACTGTATTTAAAAGAGGCCCAAGCCACACCTATTTTGGGCCAAACTATGTGACCTTTACACAGTACCAGGGTCAGAGCAACAGATTAGTTCCTGGGAAAAACTGAGTATGGAAAGCAAAATTACTCTTTGACAATTATCTATTTCCTATTTCTATACAGAATATAGCTGAGGAATTAAGAAAAAGAAGTTAAAAAGGCAAGAACTCTCAATCTCCCTGTGTCACCTCTGTGGTAGTTGCTGCCACAGAGCAGGGAGTCCCGCAGTCCCTGTGTTAATCAATATGAACTGACCAAGATGAATCACTCTCGCCTGTGCCAGCAGGCCAAAGGGTATCAATAAAAGCAACGAGAAACTTAAGAGAGTTTTACCAGTAAATTGATTTTTTAAGACCTCTGATAAAGCTGCACAGATGAGAAAATGAACTTTCTTAAATGATTACACTAAGTAGTGGAAATGACAATGGAGAGGGAAAGACAGAGAGAGAGAGAGAGAGAAGGAAAAAAAATAGTTGAGGATGCAATGTCAAAAGATTTGGACAGACACAATAACAGTCTTGGGACATCTTCCAGACTATGTTTCTTAGGAAGTCTGCTAAAGTTTACCATGTTACAAATGTTTATTTAATGGCTCTCTTTGGAGTAAAACTGGCTATTTTTTTTCAGAGGAAAGTATTGCATTACCACTTAGAAACAATTTTTAAAACTGGATATTAAAGTTTGAAAAAGCAGCAAGGCAAAAATCATACTGTACAGCTATTTATGCTCTCTTCAGCTTTTTTTTTTTTTTTTTTTTTTTTTTTTTTTAATGCAAAGCTACAGTACAGCTAACACTGAATCAATAGACTGCAGGAAATAGCTGTTTGCACTGTATTACAGAACTAGCTGAACTTGCTTTGCAGAAAAGAAAAGTCTCTTCAGCTGGCAGAATAACAAGAAAGTTAATTAGACTGTTTGCAACATGTTGCAACAGACTATCTTTTGAAAGAGCATGAGCTATCCCTCCAATTCCCATAGAATAGAGCTAGAACTTTCCTTGAACTCTTAAGATGGTTATACTCTGAATCAGAGTAACTATATACAAATACCTTGTGGGATCCCTGTCATGGCTCTTCATCAAAATACACATGCACAGAGTTCTTGATCAACTGCTCAAAAACTTTATCAGAAGACTGGAGATCTTGTCACACAGGAAACCTGCAAACTAAACTCCACATTATATTTGGACAGTCTGACTGGTTTCACAGGCTGACTTAAAAGAGGGAAAAAAAATGAAGAAGAGTTGGGTGTTGCGTGAACTCTTCAGAGAGATGGCCCACACTATTCTAGAACACTGCAAAGATGAATTAGCTATCAGCAATTCCAATCAGACTGATAAATGTACGTTTACAAAGATTTGTTCAACTAGGAGGAGAAAAAAAGAGCCAAGAGAAGATTCTACAGCAATCATATTAAATAGCTAAGTAATACATGAGACCCATATCAGCAGAAGTTCTCTAGGGGAGTATAAATAAGAAATTTAAAGTAATTCTTTAGTATATATAGAAATTATTCTATTTTGCTAAAACGTCTTGTTGCATATATTCATGGTAACTAGCCAAATCCCATACAAAGAAACACACTTGGGAAAAATGCTACAAAGGAAGTGGAATAAGAGCATCAAAGATGACAAAAACGAAATCTGATTTCTACATGCCTAATATAAAGGGGCTGCCCTGAGTGAAATATATTCCAGAGGGACAAACAGTAATACAGGTGAGAAGTACTTAACAGCAGATTTTGAAAGGAAAGATAAGAGTAAGGGCTTAAAGCAGAAAACAAAGCACCTGAAACAGAGGATCTTAAATTCCTTATTTCTATGAATGCAGTGTCCACAATAAATTCTGACTTTGACCAGCAAGCACATTGCAGGGATAGCACAGAACAAGAACTGCAGTCAATAGACACATAAAGCCGAGGAAAGGCTACAATTCCATGAACTTTCAAACGCTCAAGAACAAAAAATATGTCTCTCCATCAACAACTTTAGTCCTCCAACAGTATCAAATGACTCCCCAGATGTGAGATATATAGTTACCATACTTGCCTTCTGTCACATACAGTCCCCCATACCAGCCCCACTGCTATATAATGCTATTACTTGTTAGAAAGTCTAACAAGAGCAACATCCTCTTCCTCCTTCCCTCTTTCCACTGGACTGAATAAATATGTTAAGAGATGAAGTAGAGACTAGGTTTTACAACAAAAAGAGAAGTTCTGGCTTTTCACTGATGCCTAAGAGGTCACAGCAGCACAAATAAAATTTAACTTCTACCTCCATCCTGAAGGAAGCTCAAAGTTTAGTTTCTTCCATTAAGCTTCTATGACAGATGAAAGGACTGTGCTGAATTCGTGCTTTTAAGTGCATACAAGACAGTAAATAGAAGTGTTTAGCTGTTAGTGGTATTTGAGTGTGCTTCGATTCATTTAAAAATATTCTCATTACTTCTCACTCAGTAAATGCTTAGAAATCGTTGTAAAAGCAAAATAAGAACAACTCTGATTTGCAAGGAGAAAGAAAATAATATTGAAGTTAGATAACGGAAGTTATTCCAAGTCAAATTGAAGTGTTTCTGAACATCAGAGACATCTGGGAAGCATATGTACAGGAAACAGCTCAGCCTGAAAGACTTGTATGTTACTGAAATTACAGAGGTAAGGAAACATCATATTAACCCTGAGTTTTGAACCTTCGGGTCTTGTATACTTGTGCAGTTAAACGTAAGTACTTTCAATGTAAAGATACAATGCAACTTCAATAGGCTAATCAACGTTGCACATATTTAAAACAATTAGTAACATTGATCATTAGATCAGGAAATTTCAGGAAAGGTGTTTAGTTTTGAAGTTTCAGATAACCAGAGCCACAAAAACTAAAGACTTTTTATTCCAGCAGATATAAATACAGATCTCTCTCATTAAACTACCACGGCTTCATGATTCCAGATGGACTACATGGCCGGCAAAATGCAAATCATTTAAGATCATAAGTAGTTATGTGCATTAATAAAGTCTTTTCAAAGGGACACTGAGTGCTATCACCCTTATTGTTCACTACCAGCCCATTTAAAGATATTTCCCATATGATTACCAGTTCTTTTAAAATATATTTGATTCATATATATTTCTATCATACAGTTAAGTTAAATATATGAGATTTCTAAATAAATGTAAACATGGTTAATAGGATAACTAAAAGAAATATAAATAATAACTATTTTTAGATACTTCATGCAAACCTCGGCATGTTTCAATAATTCTTCTTTCATGACCAGAATACGGGAGTTGAAGATATCCTTGATTTCAGGTGAATGTGACCTGACAGAACTTCCTCTGATGCAGCATAAGAAGAAAGTAGTGTTATCTGAACCAGATATTCAGAGCTGATGTTAAGGAAGAAACTAAAATTATTGGATTGACTAACTCATTCATACATATGAGAAATAAAGACTGATGGACAGTTTAAATGTTTTGACTTTCTTTCAGAGTGATTTAGCCCTCAATGTAGTCCTCTACCCCCACAATATAAAGCCATAAAAAGGATCTCAAATATGATTTAATATTTCTAAAATCTATGTAAAGATAAAACCCAGGACATTCAGTTTCAATTTGATATTAATGTAGTTGATACTTTACTTTTTTTTTTCCAGTTATCCTTTAAACCCAGGGATTCTCAAGCTACTGCTTGTGCACAGCCATTTCAGTCATTGTGAAGCTATTTCTGATGCTGTAAAAACATAAATGCTTAAAATCCTACCAAAGGAAAATAGAACTAGTGCTTTTTTAACAGCCACAAAATATTGCATTACAGCATCTAAGAACAGCATAGCTAGAGATAGAGTAAAAAAACTGTTTACTCTGGTGATGCACTTCTCTATAACCTCCGACAAAATCCATGTTTTACCCCCAAGGTGATTTTGACTGTGTAACAGATTCTTCTCTAATCTCCAGGGGAGCCCAAACCATGATATCAACACATTTTGGTCTTTTCTGTGCAAATATAAGCCAAACCACATTTTATCTATAGCATGAAATTGGAAGTCCTTACAGAGAATAACATCTCCATTGACACAGGCAAAAACATTCGAACTGTAACAAAGGGAACCAACTCTACTCTGTATCTACTTTGCAAAAGCAAGCAATGTGATGTAGGCTGTAGGTAAAGGTTCTTTAATTACCTATTCCCAGTCTCCTTTAAATAAGGATGCAGTTTAATTCCCAATAGCAAAATATTCTTAGCCTTAATAATAAATTCTAACTGAAGAGATCCAAATCTTGTAGAGATAAAAAAAAAAGACAGACATGCTGCTTAATCAGGTCTATCAGCAAGCAAAATAAAATCTGGGACAAATAAAACACTGAAGTCTACTTAAGCAGCATATTTTATATGTAAGTCATATTTAGAAACTAAAAGAAAAAAAAGGCAAGAGGAGATTTAAGCATAACCACATTGCTTCAGTTATTTACATAATAAAAAATGAAAATGTGGAGAATTACACCCACAGCAGCCAGCTTTTATGGTGAAGATATTCATGTCAGACTATGGATTATATTTGTTTGTATTTCTAACAGTCAGAACAGGTAAGCAATCATTAACTTGTCAAATAACAGATAAAGGCAGCACTGCAGTCCAAAGTAGGTCATCTTCCACCTTATTCAGCTGGCTTTCAGACGGTTTCATCATCACTCATGTCCCAGATCTGCAACAAAAAAGGATGTGTTATTTCACTTTGGAGTTTAAATATGTTTTCAATATACCTTTGTGAAATCAGTGTTGCTATTTAAAAGGAAAAACATCATTTACAGACTGTTGACTAGAGCCAATGGAGCTTAATATTCAAAGCAATTCAGTGTTTTTTTGTGGTTACTTAAACAATCTGCTCACCAAATACTCTTGAAATCTTTCTGGTTTATTTTAATGCATACATTTCAGCATTTGTTCCTGATCTATCAATTTGAATATTTGCTATTCATTATCACTTACAGCTTGCAGTAGAGCAAGTACCTATTTTCTTTTTGTTTGCTGACTCATTGGCACATACTTAATCCAGAAAATAACTCATAATAAATAGTGCACTTAGATTTTTTTAAGACATGAATGAAGAAATAATGGTTCTCTAATATTTGATTTTGCACCCAGTCAAATATTAAAATTTCATAACCAGCAGCATAATGATTAAAAAGGTTTGTGCAAACTTGTTCTTTCTTGTTGTTTAATACATTCAAAAGCCATGTACATTACTGCAGTAGGAAACAATTATATTTTTACTTTGTCCATGTTCATTAGGCATTCCTAGATTGTGAGGAGGGAGCGCTAAGGAATCCTCAAACCCTGATCCTACTAAAATGAACATTATAAATTCATATCCATTACCAGGGAGGAGAATGCATGATGGTAAACAAAACAAAAATACATGGACTATCAAGCACAACTACAAAAATAAAAATATAAGCTTATTCTGAACACATACTACAAGACGTTTTCTTTCAAAATGATGCTCTCTACTTTTTTTCCTTTTCTTTTTTTAAAGACTTTTTTTTTGAGGCTTCACTCATTGCTACACTAATGGCAAATACCCTCCTTCCACTTGGCTGGACTGCATTAGTTTGGGATCAGGACAAACTACCATGGCTACATAACCTGAAGCTGGATTTGGCTCAGAACCATTTGGTTCTGACCACTTGTACAGCAAACTCAGCTCTGCCAGCAGGAAGCCAACAGTATGTAATCACTCCCTGAATGTCATTTGAGCCATTTTAAAAACATTCGGAGTTCAACAAAAATTGCATATTTAGTAGAAAACAATGGAGAATATAGATATAATTAGGGTATATCAAGTCTTGGTAATATTGTCAAGTTTTTATATCAGATAAACTAATTCTGTTCATAGGAGTAGCTCACTTAAGCAAATGTGCATTCTCCTCCCCAATAAAAAGCCATTATGTTACACGAGAACAAAAAACGACAGCCTAATATTTTTTTCCAAATATTTCAATTTGCATTACATCTTGCATTTCTCAGAGTAAAAAGAACATGGATAATTTGGCCCTTCTCTACTTTCAATTTATTACAAAGACAAATTTGCTGTACTTTGTAACACTGCATTTATCAATTAACAAGCACAGGCTTTCTGCCCACAGACCAGGAATGCCAGTGCCACAGCAGCCCCTGCTCCGGAGCGCGGGCTCCTCGCTGGGACATTATCAGTCCTGTTGTTCTTGTGGAAAATCAACTCAGTCTCTCTCTCCCAGGCTCTACTTTGCTGGCACTGAGCTATTCTCTCATTTCACATCCTGACCACTGAGAAAATATCTATCAAGAGACAGACAGAAGGGCAGCATATTTTTAGGCTGCAAATTCTTCAAGGCACCAAGCAGCACTTTACATGTGTACAGAGTTGCTGCTTGCTCTTCAAGCATTACCGCTAGACAAATACTAAGCACAAACCAGGACGTTTCCATACAGGCAACAGTGAATATTTACCTGTAACTTTAATAGATTTTATTATAGCAAAGTTTGTATTTCTGGAATTTGAAAATATTTTGAAAAAAGTGATTCACATCTGACTCCCAGAAACTATTACTCACATTAAATCAGGCATTCTTATGCAGTAAGTACTACAGACTACATAAAATGAGAAGTCTGATCAGCAAGGTTTTCTCAGTTCCTAGAAGCGCTGCAAAATGGTGGTGCACATCCTTATGGAAAATACTGAAGGAACAGCTTGTTTACAGAAGGAAAAAAGAGTTTTCATCCTGCCTAGATGAGCAGCTTGGAGCTTGCCAAGGCAAATAGAAATGTCCAGCTCACCAGTCAGGGTCAAGGATGTGGAAAATAAATACAAAAAACAAAACCTTTAAATAGAATGTACGGTATGATTCAAACTGGCAAAAAGCAAGAAATCCAAAGTTCAGACTGATAGTCTGTCTTCGACTAGCCCACTCTAATTTTTGGAAAAAAATAGACAAAACAAAAACCCCACAGATTTTTAACCCTCAGATATCCTCCTCTCTGGCAGAGAGAAACTCGTAAGTACTTTTGAATATGCACCGTGAAGGGATTCAAAGGTCAAAGGGAAAGAAGGCAACCAGGGGTCCTAGCAGTTGTCTTTATATGAGGATACTTGATAGAGAAAAGAATTGTACCTTAGCTTTAAAAAAGCAAGCTATGTGCAGTGAGGGCAAGAAACTGTCATGTGTTAAATGTCAGCGCTGATAACTAAATTATAATATCTCAGGCAATAACAGCAATAAATCTTACCATGAAAATGCATTTAAACTATATAAGTACACAAACTTTAGCAATTAGTGACATTTCTGGACCAAAAATCATGAAATACGATAAGTCATAAAAGACAACGTACAAAATAACTGCTTGTTTTGCCAAGCATCCGATGTCTAACTCAAGCTGTGAACCCAGATTCTGTTTTCATTTCTCTTCTGTCTTACAACTAGTCAATCAAACTGCAGCTACAGCTAATAACAAGGGAGGTTATAAAACTGGAAGATAATAAACCAGCTGTCAAACTTAACGGTGTTTGTACAAACCCGGACTACCCAAATGCATGTTTCTTCAAGTACCTCTTATCTATTCAAAATTCTGTGCAAGAGTTCTTAAGATTGCAAATTATGCCTCTTTAGGAAAAGAGAAGAATTTTTGCACTTGTCTTCTGGAAATGACAAGTATTATTCCTTACATAATAGAGAGGATGGGAGAGATAAAAAAAAAAAAAAAACACTTTGTGCATTAAACCTAACTGCTCCCAAGTTTCCAGTACAATAAAACCTACTGAATAGAGAACTTTTCATTTCCTTCCTGCCACAGTAATATCTGGCACCTGAAATTTAACTTCCATGACAACAGGGCCAAAACGAGAGTTTCCGATCACAGTGGCTTTTCTCCTTAGGGTTAGAATAGATCTACTATTTATCTTACAAGCCAACTTGTAAGAGCATAAACGTGTCCTTAAATGATTTTAGATCAGTTTCTTCCTGGCATGAATCTAGTAGCAATCACCACAAAAATGGTTAACAAATGGTTACCCCTTTCTGATAAAAAAATTATAAGCTTTGGCACACACGAGGATATAAAGAAATCAACTTTAAAAAAAATCAAAGCCAAGGGATTTATTTAAATAGCAGGTGGGGAAATACTGGATTTTTTTTTTTCTGTATATAATGTTTCATCCTAGCAGTATCATGTTAGAATCCCAACTATTGCCTGCTAGTTCACAGGGCTGACAAACTCCTGGAAGCCCCCATATCTGAACCAGTTCTTCTTTTCTGTCTCTGCTGAAAACTAATGGTCTCCTAATGGTTTACTAGCAATCCAGCCTAATCCCTTCAACTGCTTGCTTCCTACAATGACACAGTGTCACCCACTGATGGTTGTTTCCCTTTCAAATCTTGCCAAAATTCAGCCCAGAAGGACAGTAAAATCGAGCTGAGATGCTGCAGTATTCTCATCTTGATCCCAACCAACAACAACTATTCTCTGAGCTTCTCTTGCACACAAAACTCTGCAGCAGACTCATAACCCTTCTCATACAAATGAGCCACCTCACCTTCAAACTGCAAAAAATCCCTCTCTCTATCACTCCACTTAGATTATTTACTTCTATTTGTAACCTTTTTCTCCAGAGCCTACGTTTCCTTCAGACCAACTCTTTTGGAAAATATCCTCTTCCAAGAGGAGCTTAAATATGCTGGGTAACATGTGGAGTCAGCAAGCTTCTCCAATTCAGCTGTAGTCAGCTCATACACTGGAAGCCAGGCATTTTCTAAATAACTTGCAGTACTCAGACCTGAAGGTTTGGAATACTTTTAAAGATATATTTAAATACAGAAAGAGAAAAAGACAAGTAAACAGAACAGAAAGATTTTCTCTGTTTACACTGTAAATTTTTAGATGGACAAATTCTTTTCAGTAGCATGTTCCAGAGATATAGAGAGCAGCACTCAACTGTAATTACTCCCTTCCTATTTTACAGTAGTTTTCTTATGTACTTTATCAATTTTACATGTCTCAAATACATACTAACAAGCCAATAAAAGAAATTTTAAAAAATGCTTACTCTTTTTTTCTGCTGTTAAAATGCCACAGACATTTCCTTGCATTGTTTCTTCTTATATGAATAAAATGCTATGGACAGAAGCAATTACAAAACCAATTTCTGATCCCTTCCAGAAAAAAAAAAAAAATCCTTTAAAGGTTCCCTAGGGATGAAAAGGCCATTTTTCTGGGCATAGTACCTCACTTGGTGCAATGTGGTTTCCCTAAGAGCATTGTATCTACTGTGAATGACTTTTCTTCAGTCTTCTAAAATCTGGAAAAAAAAAAAAGAAGTAGACAAAAACAAACAGCCCCTGCCCCCACATACAAACCAACTAGATTTGTTGTTAATTTCCTTGTTTTGTGTAAGACGCTCTACTTTTACTACTGCCAAGCACCAACAATCTAATCAGAACATGTGTTTGAACTAAGGCAAATGAATGTAAATACTGTTAGAGTATAATTATTTCTGATAAACCCTTTGATTTTTTTTTGTAGAAACTATACTGGATCCATTAGTAAAAGGAATTAAAAAACAGAAACACAGTAAGGGAATGACTCCTTGCTCATCAAATTCAACCTCTGTTCACTCAGCACAATATCACCCAGGATTGCATTTCCCTTCATAAAATCTTTTTTTCAGAAATCTAAATGTTAAAATAGTCAAAGGTTATGCACTTCTGTCACTGACTGTTAGCCCTGCAGAAAAACCTGAAAGTCTATTTCTAGCATAAGTGACAAAGGATACTTTGCTCAAGAAGAATTAACTTTACAGAGTCAGTGAGAACTTCTTGGGTTCAAACTCAAATCCGCATGGGATTTCAATAATTACAAAATTAATAATTATAAAAATATACACAAATTAAATGGAAAATCTTATACCTCACTGAAAACACTGTAGGATAGGAAAGTAAAGATTCAAAATTTTCAGTCACCTCTCTTCTTTGATGTGCTCAGAATTTATATTAAGGCTAAAAATATATATGTCTATATATTACTAAAACCTATTAAAAATTCACAAAGTAGACATAAACATATATTTACTTTCAGGGCTTCCACTGACTTCTACCGGATATCCGTATCATAGGCATAAATTCATCTCTTGGAATAACTATCACATCTGAGGCTATGCCATTCCAGCCACACTAACTTTATTTGTTTTGCCATAAACCAATAGCTCACCTTGTTCCACTACGTCTTAATTCAGGGAAATCCACAGCCCTTGTCTAGCTCTTGCAAGCCAGCTTTCAAGTCATACAGAATCAAATGACGACAGTTAATGATTAAAAAAGATCAGAAGCTTAACTACACAACCTATTCAATAGAGTTTCAGAAATAAACAATTCAGACAAACAATAAAAGGAAAATGAAGCATAGGGAGGAACAGCCAAGGTACATTCAGAGTTAGAAAACTAGCCCCGTTTTCTCTGTACAGTCCCAATAAGGAGTTATATATTCTCCTCATAGCCTTCTCTTGTTGAGACTGAACAAATTCAGTTCTCAGTCTCTCCTCCTACATCATGTGGTCTACATTTGACTCATTGCAGCACGTCAAGTCTATTCACTTACCTGACACGTGGAAGACTCAAAACATCTAGTAAAGTTCATAACTCTACCAATTTTAAGTAGACATTCTTCATAAAAACAGAAAAATGTGGGATGATACATCTATGTATAACCATTTTTTTTGGAAAGATCCTACATTTGAGAAGGAAATGTAAATCTTATATCAATAAACAAGACTTACATGTGATGAGAAAATACAGAGACACAAATACCAGTGCAATTTTGGCTAGCACGTAATCCCACCATATGTCTGGCTAGACTATATGGAAATTTTAGATTTTATAAAGGTTTTTTTGTGTATTTCTGTTTGGACACACAGAAACTTCAGATAATGAAGACTGTCAGGTAACTAATAAAAACCATGCCTACAACTATATACAATTCCATTAGCTTGGTGTGAACAAAGTTACACAACTCACCTGGAATTAAAGGGGATTCACAGTTAGGAAAATGTAATATTCTGAATGAGTGGATGGGTGAGGTATGGGAGAAGAAAGGGGAAAAACAGGGTTCTGTAAACACTGATTCGCATTTGTATTGGTTAGCAGAGAAATAAATAGAAAGCAGTAGCAAAAAGCTTTGAACATTCCGGTTCATATCAAGAGAGGACAGACCACCACCCACGTTTATCTCTACCGAACTCAAACTGGGCAGACCATTCAATCAGGGCATTCGTAATCCAAGACAGTAATGACTGTTGTTTAATATTCAAGTTTGGTGCTAAGAGGGTATTATGTGACTCTTAGGATTCTGTCACTCTTTTCTGAATTGCTTTTGATCAGTTAAATTCAACCTCTACTTTGCAAATACTTGTATGCATCTCAGCTAGCAAATCCCCATATTTAATACCCACCCCCTTTCCTTTTTAAATGTCTTGCTAGGCCGGTTTTATAGAGTGCAAACCCACTTCCTCCCCTATTGTTCTTTTTCATTCCCAGAGCACAGTAAGAAAACAATATTCTAATTAGCTGCTGGCTCTGTGCACAAACCTTATTCAAACCTGATGGCACAAAAGTGTTCAAAGATGGCATCACCATGTCGAGCAATTTGTTTTTCTCAGTATAGCAACTTCACCCATTCAAAACCAAATCCATTCTGTGGGACTTCATTATTTGGCACCCAATGGGAAGCATTCTCTGTAAAAAAAGGGGAAGTAAACTCAGCCCCTCCAGTGTAAACTATCTGGCACAAAACAGTCTTTTTATTAAGTCTATTTAGTCTAGACAAACTTAGAAAAGCCGTGTTACTGACAACTTTTCTACAGTATCAGAGTTACACTGACTATGCAACTTGCCATGTGCTGTAATGCACAGTACACTGCAGATGTGCTGTAGTAAAAGCTTCCAGTTGCTTATGAGCCAAACAGCTTGTTTTGGCTCCAAATGCTCCTTCCCCCCCATATGGGACCACTTTGATCTTTCTGCCTATGATATGAATGCAATTATATTCAGCTATGGGATCAACAGGGACTGCAGAAAGAACACATTAATCCCACTGTGAGTGACAGTGTGAGAAATTACTTTTAGAAGTTTGATTGTGAGGCTGTGAATATAGTTAGGTCGTTTCTGAAATGAGAATATACATCAAGCCTGTTAAATGAGTTTTCCATAAAATTCATCTTAAAGCAGGCAACAGATCTCCTGCACTATTAACACATGTTTTTCTTCTTTGTTGCACTATACTTACATTACCTTAAATATCACCTTTTTTTTTTCACCTCATCATTACCACCTCCTCCAAAGAAAGAAGGAACATATATTTACAAAATTATTTTGCCTCATTTTGAATAATAAAGTGTTTTTAATTCAAACATAAAAGTGTAAAATATGGCATGGTCCTCAGGCCTATATTCCCCTGCTGTGATACCTAGCCAGCTGGACAAGTCACAAGATGGCAGGTTGCAGCAGTATTCAGTTGAGAAAACCCCTAGAACACAAGCTGCAGCAGAAAGCAGGGCTGGCATCTCACCAGGCTGCACTTCTTCTGTTGTACAAAGCCAGACCAGCTCAAGCAGCAGTTTGATGATATGTTGTGAATGATATCTTCTTTTGGGGCAATATTCAAAACTTACACTCTGATTAATACTTAGGATCATCCCATACTTTAAAAACAATTTGTTTTTCAGTAATAATAAATATTAAGGCAATTACCTCATTTTACTCAGCTCATAAAGCTCTTCACTTCCTTACAAAACTTACAAATCTCCACAGAGATTGGAAGCATCAAGTGAGCGCACAGAAGAAAACTGAGGTCTGAAATCAACAAAACTCAGAGGTATCCTGTAAAACTTTAAGCTGTTGCTTGCAACTCCTTTTAAAATAATGACATTTCTGATGTGCGCTCTCCAAATGTTAATTTAAATGTTTGGGTTTAATTTTAAGAAACAGAAGATTGTCTTGAATAACCATGACACTGGCTTTAGGCAGGCAAAGGACATTATCCAAAATAAATGTCTTACAAGAACTACTCTGATCATGTATGTCTTTACTTCGACAATATATGATGCACCTTCTAGATCTTGTTTGCTGTAAATGGATGCACTTTTGCAGCACTGTGCCCCCCAAAAGCTATATTCTGGCCTGTACCTCCATAAAAGTTCACCTCATTCTTAAACTCTGAATCCCCTGTATTTTGGCTCTGAAAAACATCCTTACAGAAAAACAGAAAATCTGAGGTATATTGGGGAATTGCATAAAGGAAAACACTCAAAAAGAAAATAAAAAACCAGCACACTGTAGATTTCTTTCCAGGTGATTATTTTTCCTAAGCGTCTTACTGGGAGCTCAGAGAAGTGATACAATTTTCTACTTTCTATAGAGCAAAGCACATCCCTTGAAGTAGTCTTTCAAAAATTTGCTACTTTATTACAAAACCTATTTGAACCCTATTTGTCTCTCTTGGTATTTCTCTTCTAGTGGGATAAAAAAAAGAAGTTACAATTCTTCTCTCCCCATAACGAGTAACAAAAAACTCAAAACTGAGCTTCTGATTTCCTCAAAACCAGAGATAATGTTATTCACCATTTTTATTAGTAGTAACAAAAGAGATTTTCTAAAGAGCTACCCAGAAATTACAGTCATATCATGCCCATGGTGTGTGTCTGAGACTATGGAATTGGGGAAAAAGACTTTCAGAAGACAAAAAAAGGAGTTTGGTGTCTCCACAGCTGTGAGTGGGAAAATATTAGTTAAGCACCAGGTAGTCATTTCTCCTTCTGAAATCGCTTCCTTTTTTTTCTCCACCCTGCTAATTTAAACCATTTTGAATACTGGATTACATTCTGCCTGTCCTTGGACAATTTTAAACTGTTTTAAACACATTTTTAACATTGTCTCTTCTGTCCAGAGGTCCTTGTGAAAGACCACATCATCTTATGCATTAAATTCCCTCAAAATTTCTCACTGTTCTGAGAGCTTTGCTAATTGCATCAATTCCATTCACAGCAGAAACTTATCATTAAAACCTATTATTTATTTTACCAGATACAAATCTTCTGTTTGCTTGCATTTACCCAGTAATAATATACTCTCATGTATCTCAAACTCCTTGTCTTTGACTTTACATTGTTTGTTTGTTTTTTATGTGAAGACCGAGCCATCTCCTAGCTCCCGCTTCAGACTACATCTCATGCTACAGTTAGGGAAAGCTTCAGCTGAGCACTCATTTCTTAGGCTATGAGAAAGCTCATAGGGCTTTCTCCTACACTGCCCTATCTCCAGGATATGAATCCTCAACCAAAACACATACAGTTGATAGCTTGATGGCTGTTCTTCTAAACCTGATTTATCATCAGATATCAAAGAAACAAGTGATAGGCTAGTTGCTGTTGAAGCACAACCTAATTTGTTAGTACGACTTCAAACTATGTAAGAAATTAATTTATTTCCCTTCAGCATTAACACACAACCGTTAATACCATGATTCCTGTCTAAGCCATACTCTAGCTTTGTTTTGCATATGGAGTAGTCTCCAAGTCACAAGCTGTCAATCTTGCACTGATAAGACCATGTAGTCAACAAAACTAAGCATAGCAAACCTTCATAAACTATTCTACTCTGCACAGCTGTAACTGATGGATAAACTGGCTCAGAGTTACAGTTTTTTTTTTTTTTTAAATCGGTACTCTATATGGAAGGACATTCCTTCAAGTACATAAAAGTCTTGAAAGCAGAAGAAAAAAAATCTTCCTGCTCACATACAGTTTACCTAAAGGAACTATTTCCTTTAAGAATTAGGTCTTTTTCGATCATCTGAGGAAGAAAAAAAGAAGTGGTTTCTTCCTTCTCCATTTACATACATAAAATCCATTTACAATAATATCTCAGGTTTGGATCTGTATGCTTAACTGTCTAAAGCAGTTTCTTCTGAGTGTGTTCAATACTTTATATCCAACAGCTTCATAATTGTTTTTAATTACTACTATCGATTAAATAGACATGAGAGAAGGCAGCCCAAACAAGAGCAGATTTGTTGGAGAAAAACACTGTATGTGCCTGGCCTGACATCCTACCTCAGTAGACAAATCACTATGCAGCCACTTTCAGGACAACACTATTTTCTCCCACTAGAAGCCACCCCCATTAGTGGAAATAGATGGTCCAAATACAGATCTATATCTACTTCTCACAAGTCCGTGAGCCTTTGTGAATTGTCCAGTTCTTTCTGAGTCATGATGGCAGGAAAATCATCATGGTTATCAATAAGCATCACTGGGTGTTCTTGCTTTCTTTTCATATAAAGCGAAGTTTGGTTTGCTGACCACGTAAATACTGCTCTCACAAAATCAGAAAAAAAATCAGAAGACTGGATTTTTTTTTCTCTCCATGCAAAGGCTAAGCCGCTTCTTGAGAAGTTCTTGAATGATTTCTACGATGAGGAAAACACAAACAACTATACGATTTTTTTCAAAATTTGAAAAACTCCTCTACCAGTTGGGAACAAGCTGAAACTTGCATGAGGTTCTGCACACGCTGGCAACTATCTTAATTGTTCTGCACAAGCAAAGTCTGTTTAGTCATGTCTGTTGAAGTGGGAAGGATATTACAACATACCTATGCAGTCTGTTTCCACACAGGTCAATCAGTTCTTGAAGCTTGTTTAAACCACTTCCCTCCAGCCAGAACACCACATACACAGACAACATTACACAGGTTGCCCATATATCTGGCTAACATACAAGTAATCTTTTAATAGAAGCTCGTGAATGAGCCATCAAAGAAACAATCTCGGAGTCCTACTAGCCAGGCAGTGCCAACATTCCTATGCTAATGTCTGGGACAGATTTTGTAAGAGTCTAAGTATGCCCTAGTGCAATTTCAAAACAAGCACATTTACTGTGGAGTCCCCACTGAGGATAGCAATAATGTATTTAAAATGCACAGCAAATCACAGCACTCCATGATGCAAATGTGAGGTGCATCTTATGCCCCATTAAATAAGTGGGTAGGATTTCGCTTTCATGAAGAAAAAAAAAAATGAAGTATTAGGTACAACAGAGGGCCAAACATATCTTCACTGATGTCACCAAGCAGCAGTCAAATTCTGATGTGGGGTAATGATAACACATCAGTGATAATACCTTAGAAGTAACTGCTGTTTGCTTTATTCAGATTAGCCAGGCAAAACGGGATTTACCTCTAGCCTGGTTCTGTTCCCACACAGAGAAGAACCGGATTCATATGGAGACCAATCACCAAGCTGGGCAGCATTTGTTCTAGAGGGTATTTTTTTTAAATCATGAATTCACTGTTAAAAACAAGAATTAAGTCAAACAGTAACAAATCATTCAAAAACAGAATAATAATTTCCATGTTATTCCAATAACAGAAGTTTATGTACTAGGATTAAAAGTAGCATAAAAACTTATGCAAAGTTAGGTAAAAAGTCCAGGTTAGGTCAAAAGTCAATGGGAAGAAGAATAATTATCGCACTTCTTCATGTTTGTGAAGAGTATCAGGTGAGCTGAGCAATATAATAGTGGAGATAGAGTTATGCTCCTTGGTTTATGTAGTATATGCTTACATTAACAATAGCAATTTTTGTTATTTTGAGTAGTAGCAACTTGGATTTATAATACTTATCAAAAAGGCAAAATAGATGCATCTCAAGAAAGGGTAGTAGATAAATTGGTGAAATCGAGTTTGAAGAGTTTGATAATTGTTGATGGCAATCTGAAAAATGAGTTACGGAGTTGTATCACAAGTGCTTCATAGAAACTCTGAGATTAAAAACATCATATTGAAAAATAATACCTGTGCATTTTAATAGCACTACAGATGGGAAACAATTTTCAGGAAATGGAAGTTTTCAGCTGACAGCAGCAGTGACCAGAGTTCAAAAGAAGACAGAAATAAAACAATTAGGAAAAACTAAAAGTTAAGTCACAAGATATATGGATGAAAGCACATCAAAAACTTATGGCAACGGTTAATATAAAGGACACAGATGTGCTGGAATGCAGAAAACAAACACAAAGCCAAAACACAGACAAATCACTTCATGAAACACACGTGGTCCAAAGGGACAGGGCCATATGGGACTTAACGAAACAGAAAACCCTGGAAACGATAAAAGTGCCATGTTCCCTGACGGAAGGCAGGTTTCAGTACTGATCCTACTTTTGCCTGAAGAAGCGTCCAGATAATGATCCAGTCCAACTTCTTTAAGAAATATAGCACAAAATCATTTTTTAAGTTTAAAAAGCAGATTAAACAATATAGATGTCTCTTGAAACCTTTGATCATAACCACTCATTTTCCTGTCTTAAGGATGGATGGCAAAGGGCTACATACCAACTGACCAAGTATGGAAAGCCCAGCAGTTGTCACTTCGATGAATAACCACTTTGGAGTCGGTTACTGAAGTCATGCTCCCAAGGGCTGTACATTGGGAATTCCAGCCTCCTCCTGAACCTAGTCCTTGAAAATTGCTTTGTCTGTTTTGGCCCCAGGCTGCATATTAGAAATGATAATAGTTCTTTCATACTCAAAGCAAGACAGTTCGATTGCCAGTGTCAACATGACAAAGTGCTGGTGGCTACAGGAACAGGGGGAGGATGCACGAGTGGGGGGCAATGGAGAATGCAGTTCGCACTAGGCAAACAGGAACAGAAATTCTCTCTCCCGCGGATGTCCAGACTTTCCCAATCATATTTTTTACTTTCTGTATGACGGCTAGACTCAGAACAGCTGCTCTGGCATTAATTACAAACCAAACTCATTACAATTATTCTTACAACATAAAGATGAAGAAATGTCCCTGGAAATAATTTTAAGCCTTTGATATACTTTCAATGCTAATCTAATCAGAGCTTTACTATTTCTTTCTTTTTTTTTCTCCCCAGCAGCAGTGAAAGAAAATTAGCAAGAACAAAGAGAGATTTTTCTAGAGACAAAACCCAAATCCTATGCTTTAGGCTCATGCACATATATACGGCAATTATATTTTTTTTCCTCACACTAAGTTAGAGTGAACATATTCAATTTCAACAGCAGTTCCACTTCATAATAATAATAATAAAACTTACAATTTTTAAAAACAATTAAGGAAGCATATATGAATCAAAGAGATGTCTGTAAAGATACCTGTAAAGTTCATGTTAATGGGATTTTTCACAGCAGCTAAATTTGAATTAGGGACAGACACACTACACATAACTCCACTTTCTGGTTGAGAACTGGCACTTAAGAATATCCACAGTATGACCAAATAAGAATTTCCAAATATAATTTTTCAAATCACCAGTAAGGTGTATATGAGAATTCAGCAAGAGCCAGAATCTGAAGTACAAACACTAACTTATCTAGTCACAGATTGCAAAATTATTCCACTAGCTACCAAGAAAAATTTTACATTGGAGGCATTATAAGATGTACAGAGAACGCAATACAGGAATTTTCAAAATTCAAAGTTCATAAAAGTACAGTGCCAGTTTGAAATTTTGTATGTTTGTCATGATTTTTGATGAACAGAATGCATTTTAAAGGAATGCAGTCAAAATATTGTCAAGAAAAATCCAGATAATAGTCAGTTTTAGATTTTATACTTTAAACACATAAACATGGCAGGCAGATACTCAAATGACAAACTCAAACTGACCAAGATTTTTTGTCATATAAAGCCTGAACAAGACTCTTAATAGCAAAATCAATTAGTTGCCTAGATGAGTGCTTTAAGATACCAGAAAAAATACTGTAATCTTAAATTTTAATTTATAATCTGTACAATATGCTCTCAATTACTCTATTTATATAATGGACAATTTCTATTATTTTATTCCCTAGTGCTTCTCCTTTTTTGGACATATGTTTCTACATACATTCTGACCCAAGGCAAATCAGCTGTCTTCACAGCTGAATGAAATTCCATCCTCTGGCTCAAAGGAAAACATTTCTTCTTATGTTTAACTATAAAGAAGCCAGCCATCAACAAGCAGGAGCCTTTACCTGTAACTGGGGTTTCAGGATGCTAAGAACATTCTCCCCACAAATAACTGCCTATTCTCATTTGGAAATACAGAAAAATAAACTTGTCTACAAAACCATGCTCTTGAGTCTGTTTTAAAAAATCTCTGATAAGACTAGGCCTTCTCCTAAACACTTGATAACCAAGAGAGGAAATTACTGGAGCTAATATATGTTTTGCAAATAGTTTGCATTTAACTATACTGAGGCTTCTGAATAAAGCAGGAGTCTTGACTTATGTCGTGACTCTTGTTTACAGCAGTAAGAAGTTACCATCTGTTAGCTGAGCGTCAGTAGCAAACTTCGAGTGCAATCCTCATTAGTACTTCATGACATTAAACTTTAGACTCAGTTTCAAGTTACTGCAAATATTGGACAGTCTTCAAAAGATGCTGTCCGACTCTCTTCTGCACCAGACCTAGCAATCACATAACTAACTACACATGAACTGTCAGCAGAAAGTAAAATCATTAAAATCAGCATTATTCATTACTGACTTTTTTTTCCACTGCTTATTTGCAACTCTATTACAGCAGCACTCCAGGATCCCTGTCATCTTCTACTAAGACATGCTCAAAGTAATCTGAAATTCGTTGTTCATGGTGTTGCAGCCCTTGGCCTGTGCAGGGCCTGGGGGTGGAATCAGTGTGAGTTTTTTATAAAGCCTCGCTGATGCCACCACCACTGCTTTTCAGGCAACCTGCTCCAGGTCATTCTGCTTGAGCAGGATTGGACCAAAAGATCTCCAGAGATCAACTCACTGAGATTCTGTGAATAAAGATTTATATTTGGGCAATTCTTTCCATTACAGATTTTCCAGAGAAATTTTTTTAGCCAGTACTTGTAAGACCAATGAAAAGCACCTGAAACTGTCTGGAATATAATAAGCATCTAATTATCAGTGAAAAAACAGTTTTCATAAGATCATCACTCCACCTCTGAGCTCACAATCCTGATTTAGTCCTGGCCACATAATTCTCTCCAGTCACCTAAGTCATAAATATATCCAATTTAAACTCCGGTGGTGGACGTGATGAGAGGTACCCTTTGGCAGAGCGATCAGCCTAACAAGCTCGCTGTTTGCTCACTCTTGCCCACTGCTGCAGAATATCAGACTTCCAGGAATGGTCAATGGTTCATGAATCTGCACTGTGAAATGACTTCAGAAATCGACCTGCCTTGAAGAAAAAAAATAAAAAGTTCCTAATTAAAAAAGAAGAATCATAAAAAAAGGAAATGAATAGCTGAGAGAGAGGTGAGAGCGCAAAGCAAAGGAGAAAGTTTTGGAGCAAATGTTCCAGCTTCAGCCAAGTCACAATTTTTCAGCTTTTCTTTCAAATGTAAAAACAACTGTACATCAAAAGATACTCTGCTTTTCCACCTATGTCTCACAGAAGTATCTAATATTTTCTCTACAAACCTTGCTATGTTTCTTGTTTAGACTGCCACAGCTCTATAACCACTAGCTAACTGCTCCACATCATGAATTCAAGAAAGATCCACTGAAAGTTTTAAAAGACAGGAGCAATCAGTATTTGGACAAGTGGAACAGAGTTTGTTAACGATGAGTTGACAGTACTTAATGGCATAATGAAAGTCTAATGAGAGAAATCTTTAACCCTAGTCTAACTTCTCAGAGAAAATTAATATATGGATTCAATGTTGATTCAAATGAAGAAGCCTCACTTAACACTTCCCCTCAGGTACTTGTTTCTGTCTTCCAAACAAACTCTATCAGACATGACCCTCTGGTTCATGAGATAAAATCAGAATGTGTCTTTTGGTGACTAAGATCTTAATTCTGTTCTCTTTGAAGTCAACTGGAATTTTGGCATTTATTTAAACGATGAAGGATCAGATCCCAAGCTGTTTGCGCAGGAGCTTTGGAAGAATGCCAGTCTTAATAAAATCAATTAAAGTGTATTTTAAAGACATGGCCAATGAAAATATTTATTCTCAGTCTCATCTCAGTATTTGGCACGTCTTTCCAGCTGAAGCGCACAGTGATGCTCCTTGGCAGTGGTAATACAAGGCTGCAACATGTTCTACAGATTTTTATAATAAAATCTTCTTGTTAATGCAAGCATTCAAATCAGGAGCTTGTAAAGACTTAGCAGTACCAAAATGCTATTCTCATTTTCCTTCTCATCTTCAGTAATGGGATAATGCCTTTGATAAATCAGGCACATCTAGATCTTAATCCTACTGTTGGAAGAAGTTCATGAACTCACCAAGGTTTTCCCCTCATGAAAAGTAACCTCTTCTACGTGAAGATAAGCCATAATATTTATTTTTCAAAAAACTTGTTCTGTTACTTCATTGAGAAGCAAGGAGCCAAAATAACTGCTTAGAGTACTATTACTGATACTCTCTTGAAATACTAAATAATAAACAACACAGGAAATACGACTTTAAAAAATGTGGCTTGCTATCATCAAGTTTTTATATTCTCAGTAAACAACATTTTCAAAGTTTTTTAGAATGACAGAATTAGAAGATGAGGTGTAATAAGGTCTGTAGGGTTCCGGGAAGAAGAGAAGACACCAAATACTTCCTATATATACCCAGTTTGATGTATATTGATCAAATGAATGCCTACTGCTACCAACTTACAACTTGCAGAATTCCTCCGTGAAAAAGTTTGTAAAAGATGAAAGTCCTGAATCCCTAGTAATCTCCATTATATATTATTGGAATATTTACATGCAATTTCTGTAGGTTTTTGAAAGTTCAGATTACCTACAAATGTTTATTTCCATACCTTGCTACTGCCATTACAAGTGCAGAGATGTCAGTTCAGCATATATTCTCCACTCCTTAAATAGTACAGTCCTTTTAATATCACCTGTTGATTATGACAAGGCTTTTTTTTTTTTTTTTCAGAACAAAGGACAACTTTTGCCTAGAAACAGAGAATTCAAACCAAATTGTCAGGTGTAAACTGTTCTGGGGAAAAAAAAAAAAAAAAAGACTTGTCTCCTGTAAATCCATGGTTATTAAGAAATCAGTGAGTAATACTCCTCATTCTGAAAAGCTGCAAGGATGGCTGCATTGCTAAAGAGAAGCAATTGCTAAAGAGTAGCAATTGCTAACTTAAGATAAGGAACGTGTATTTATTCTGTCTCAGAATATTTAGCAGCCTCAGTGTAAGGGTAACTCGGCAAAGGAAGTAAGTGCTCTTTGTTGACCTGTCAGCAATGTGTTTTTTTACATTAGAACTTCCACACAGCTTTACCCTTAAATAGTTTTCAAGTATATTTGTTTGCCTACTTCTTTCCATGATAAACATATGGGTATTTTAATGAGTTCTAAAAACTGAGTATATATCATCAAAGTCATAAAAGTTTTTGCGGCGAGGAAAAGGACTTCTGGTTTTAATTATTGTATCACAATTAAATTATCTAATGTCCATAAGATCTGCAAAGTCTTGGGAACAATGGTGGGTGGCGTTTCCTGGAACAGGGCGATACAGCTTATGGCTGGGAAGTAACATGCACCACCTCTTTTTAATGTGCACTCACACAGTTTAGTCCACAGTGCCAGGCAAGAACTAAGGACAGGAAGCAGAGGGACTTCTTGTCTGTGTTACTATTCAGAGAATGGAAAAGTTAATTTAGCAGCTTGAGGCAAACAGCTAAAAGTAGCTGAAATCAATTATATTTGTTTCTGCAGAATAGTGCAGAATATTGCTAGGCTAGGCAGGACCAGAAAAAGCATAAATAACTGATTTTAACACTGCTTTTATTTTGACATTAAAGGAGTGCAACTGAAAATTAGTTAAGAAAAGTAAGAAACTTCCATCATTTTTTTTCAGTTTTTGAATTAACATATGCATACATACAGCATTTAGATGCTCAAATTAAGTGCCAAATAGAATTACAAGTAAATTAAAAACCATTTCATCCTGAATCCCCCCAAGATTTAGTAGCACACATTGCCCATGCTTTTCATGATTACTGCACTGCACGTTTAAAACAGAGCAGCTTCAACAAGTCTTGCATAGCTTATTCCCAACTATATTTTTTTAAAACTTACTCGCATGCTAGGAAAAACAATCAAATGCATATTCTGTTTCTACAAGGCTAAGCTACAACCAATTTTCAATTATTCATGTTGTGAGACTGAGAAAGGGAAATTCAATTATGCTCCCAGAGCATTCATAAATTAAATGGATTGTTCAACTTTGCAAAACTTCTACTGAAAAAAATACTGTTACACATTAATCACTTAGAGAATAAATATAAATTGTCACATTTTCAATCTGTTTCACCATTAATTCAAACTTGGAATTTACTCCATAAAATACAGTGTTTTAGAACACAGGAAAAAGGAAAGATATGTATACTGTAAATTGCTGGAATTGTTAGTTTAGCAGATGTTAAACCATGACCTTTTCATAAAAAGTTTTTCAAAACAAGTTAATTCATTTTGCTTTGAAGTATATGACTTTATGAAAAACAAGGTAGATCACACATGAAATTACACAATTACAGAGTTCACCAAAATTGCTACCACTCAATCAAGACACTCTTTTTTTCACTTATCTTAAAAACCGCAAGATATGAGTCAGGTTTCAAACTGATCAAGTAAAGCTTCCACCTTTTTACTCTATATGAATGCCAATACCAAAACTTCCTTTGTGTTCCTTCTAACATTTTTAGCTTGTTCAAAAATTCAAATGTTTATTACTAAACATGGTTTTAATACAGTTTAGACATGTTCAACAAAGTTATAAGCTGTACTGTGCCTAAGTGCACAGAGGAGCAATCTGAATTCAGCCATGTCATTCAGCACAACTATTTTTAAGGCAAATCTCTCATATGTGGTTATGCCTGATAGTTAACCTACATGAAAAGCGAAGACAAGCCTGAATAGCAGGATTAAGGCCAGCTACTGGCTACTTCCAGAGATTTAGGCAGGACAGTCCTACCATGCCTAAACATTGGCCTCAACTTGATATAGGTAATTTTATATTATACTATTATATTATACTATTATATTATACTAGAATTATGAGCATCAACTCATAATGAGCTCAAAAGGGGAATAGATGCAAGAAGAAGAGGAGAGATGCGAACAATATTGCACAGTAGCAAATTGTTTTGGAATTGCAATTATGTTCCAAAACTGTTTGTCTTGATAAAACAAAAACAGTAGCTTCGCTACAGGGGAAAACAGCAGATCTGTCAGACCAGAGTGAGTTCTTATTCTATCAAACCAAACTTCAGCAAAAAGTACCTTTATTTAGTGTGAATGCTCTCTTCAATTTTAGAAGCTATATTCATGAACAACTATGTGGACCTGTCTGCTACCAGGGTATCCTATATTTAAAAACAAGTAGGTTGGAAAGTTTCTGAGTACATTTTGCTATCCACAAAACTAGCTCTCTTGTTTATTGCAGCAAGATCACCTACCCTTCCACTCTATCAACTGTGAATCTATGAATTAAATGTATTTTTCAAATGATTTTATGAAGTTTATATCATAAAAGTTATTATGAAACTGGACACAAGGAAATACAAAAAACGAAGTGAAAAAATAAATAGATGTTGCCTGTTGTTTATATATCTGTGCAAAACTTTCAAAATATATACTATGCCTCATGTTCACCTACGTGGTGAAGCATTAGAGAGACCTCACTAACAATAAAAGCCACAATCACTGCTTTATTACTAACCAGGAATATTTACAGAGAATTTTTAACACACTTGAATATTTTACATTTAGTAGTCATGAACAGCCCTTGAGCCCTGCAATGGTGATTGAACACCTCCTCCGAATATATATATATAGTAGCCTGCTGCCTAAATTCAGTCTTTTGCAGTCTCACGTGTCTGCATTCCCTGCTTACAAAAGGCACAGAAAGTCAGAGTTGTGAGTGTAGTCCTCTTACCATAATTTCTGCAATATTGAAAAGCACAGACTGTAATCAGTTTTAGAACAATATCTATTCTTCAGGATAGTAAGAAAAGATGAAGACTTTGCTATTGGTAACTAAATACAAAATCTTGAGGCTTCATCACATTCTTTTTGCATGCTTTTGGCATTCTCTTGCCAAGTCAAGACTATGTCTTTGTCTGTAAAATATAAATGCTTGAGGCATTCCCTCCTGCCCCAACCAATCAGCAGAATCATTCCCATTTGGCTTCATACAAACAAAGTCTGCATGGTTTATAATCAGAGCTGCTTCACAACGTGTCCCTTTTCTGTAAGGTAACCTTTAGCTCAGCTAGAAACTAGGTTTCAATACCTATTCAAAGATATGACTTCCCTATAAACAATACCAGAATAAACACCACAGTAAATGAAACAAATGACAGGTATAATCTTACGTTTTTGACTGGAAGGCAAAATTCAGTCAAAACAGACACCTTAGAGGCTGTTTAACTTAGTTAAGATCAAGGCCAAACAAGCAAGGGCGAGCTCTGAATTATTTTCTTCCAAGTAAGACAAAGGAGTATCTTTAAAACAAAATGACATTTGAAGGTTGTTTTTTTTTTTTATTTCAAATACAAAAATCCAACACATTTAATTAAAAAAAAAACCCAAATGCAGGCACACAGTAAACAGCTATCCTCTGATTGCTAAATTTGCTCTATTTAATCAATTAAAATAAAAACAGCATGAAAGCACAAATATTTCCTAATATCAACACTTATGGAGCCTTTTAAAAGATGTTTTAATCTCCTTTTTTCTTTTCAAAACACCACAGCCAATAGAGGCTTGACTTATGTGTAAACATATTCTAATACAGCAGATGCTGGCCACCACCTACCTACCTCAGCCTGAGAAGCATGTCCCCAGCTGCCCACATCCAAAATCCACCCAATCCCTCCAACAACACATTCCCTCTCTACAGCACTTTCCTCAATACCATTCTGATGCAATTCTAATGTAGAGATAGCGAGGCAGCTACCTACGCAAACCGCAGCAAACCCGCCTGCACCCGGCAGCAGCAGAGCCAGGCCCAGGCGCTGGGATCTCCTGGCTGCCTGGAATTGCACACCTAGGAGCACACTGTGGAACAAACAGTGGCGGAGGATGCAGAGGAAGCTTCAAGCTATCTCAGATGACTATTCAAGACTATTGCTTCCCCGCGTATACTAGCCAGATACAACTACAAAAATTTTCATAACTTAACTGCAAGCCTTGCAAGTCAGTTTACTTTCTCGTGGTATGTCCTTACTTGATTGGTCTTAGAGTTGCCTTGATATGACTCTTAGGCACCCATGGGAACAAAGACAATCAAGGGCTACTGTTCTGTTGCAGAGCTGGAAGACATCTGTGAAGGCACAAACACACAAAATTCAAGCCAAATCCCTCCTCTTTCTTGTCTTATTCAAATATTTGATGAATAATAACATACTCAGAAAATGCCATTCCCTTGTATCAACTAACCACTCAGAGGGCAAGATAACCTGCTTCTTGCAGGTTCGGTTTATTTGCCTAACATTTCCAAAGACTCACAATATATTGTTTAAATCATGCTATAACACTCAACAAACAGCAGCCTGTACCAGTTCAGCTCCTGCATTAACAGCAAAAAATCTCTTCAGAAAGTAACTAGCCCAATACATACCATAGTCCAGCACCAGCCCAGCATATGCAAAAATCACTGTCCAAATTTGCACTTAGTGCTATTTTTACCTAATAAATAGGTAAAATACCTAAAAATGAGGATTTTAACATATTGGAACAAAATCTGACTGGTGAAATGAGAAAAAAAATGATTTAGGCCGCTTGCAAGACAATTTTTGTAGTCTTTTAAATCCCTTCCTTAGCAACAAAACACAACAAAGCATAAATACAAAGCTAATTTATCATCTACCTTATTTCACTGCTTAAGTTTCTTATTTTCTCTTTCTCTTTTAGTCAATTAAATGTACCAGAGTTCACTATAAGAAATAGCATTAGTCGATCACCTAGAATTGAATGATAATATGGAGGTCTGATCTGCTGAAGGTAAAATTTACTTATTAAATTTATTTTTATATCAGGGCAGAGGAAAAGCGTGAGAACCTTTCACAAAGAAACCAGTTTCAATTGAGACAAGATGACTGGGAAAGTGCCAAGAAGTGCAAGACAATGCAATTAGAAATTTTGCAATACCTGCATGCTCATTTATGAAGCTTGAATTTCTCTTATTTTCCTACGGAAAAGTTAATGAAGACGGTTGAGAAAAGTCTGCTACATAAGCAAAAGTCTTCAAAATGTGAATATGCATTTTTTTTTTTCTAAAATCTAAATTTCTAAAATGTTAATTACAAATTAACTCATAAACAAAAGATACTGACTGGCAATGGGTAACTTCAAGAGCCTGAATATCTCAAGAGCTCCTTGCATGGAAGAATTCTGATAGAGGCTAAGGAATTCCTCAGGGATCACTTTTTAAAACAATCTCTCAGCTCTGATAATCAACAGTAGCACCACAATCATCATATACATTAACCTGGTGAAATCTGCCCTAATTCCCTTCCCCGTTTTTACAGAGCAAGGCATCTGGAGTTACACTTGTAAAAATACCTCCAAGAAATATGTATTTTTAAACTTATGAATTATAAACGTAGCTCTTGCAATAGTATGTTGCACAATAATTGATGGCATGAAACAAGGATATCTCTAAATACTATTAAATTTGCTTTAAATAGAAATGCCTAAATTTAATATAAATAACTGGAAGCAGAAAACCGTATCTGCCCTTCAAAAAGAACTACAGGAATAAATTAGCATTACTGTAACAATTGTGAAAAGTCCAAGCCTAAAAACCCAAGTTAGTTATCGATACATCATAACAGCAGCATTTGAACTAGAATTCTTTAGACAGTCACGCAGTAATGCTTTTCAAGAGGGGAGGTTTGTAGTAAAAAGCTTTGTGCAAAACCACATTTTATTTGCATAGGAATGACCTTAGCATAATGTGATTAGCAACAGACACTATACAGCAAAATAAAAACTTTCCTGCTATTTGCTAAAATTATGGCTTGAAATATTCTTTTTCAAAATTAAAATGAATCAAAGTATAACTTAATTCACCATGAATTTTCTGTTGTTATTGTCAGACTGTAAGTACCAGTACCAAATCAAGTACATATGCATTTAGAGCAGGCACAGAAAACAGAGCAGCACTGAATCCAAGCTAACTAAGCTCATTGGAAAAAAACATCTCTTTCACTGGACTATAAAAATAAATCAAAAAAGAACACATCTGGATAACAAAATGTACTTTCAATGTCAGAAACTTGCTTCTTTGTAATTAAAACTATCATAGGAAGAAATCAAACTGCACACTCAATTTTTATTTCTTTTCTCAGTTTCTTCCCTGTGTCCTGCTTTTCTTCCTGGACATCCTCCAGCTCCTATTTGGACGCTATTCCCACAAGGAATATGAACCAACAAGAAAACCTCTGTTGTCTTGGGATGTAGTGAGGAGAAGATATAATGAAAATATCTTTAAGTGTATCCTCTAGTTATAAATGCTACAACAACAAAGAGGAAAAAAATCACACGACAGAGTGTGCGAGAGCGTGACAACACAGTACTGTTCGGACGCTCCTGCTCTGTTGCTACGACCACTGATTTGCATGCATGACACAACCTGATGTCACTGGCTCCTCTACAGTTTCGTACTGAAACAAGGCTATATTAGCATGAGACAATTGAGTTTTAGTGCTTTTATATTTATGAATAATATCCAGTTATATCTCACATGATCTATGAATAGCGGGTGGTAACTTATACATTACTTAACTTCAGTAGACATTTGGAAATAAACTGAAGCTGATGAAAGTAAGGCTGTTCAGCTGGGTGCTTCAGGTACTTCAGCTGAGATGACTGGCTAGAATGCTTAGGAAAGCATGAATACTATATACTAGCTGCAGTTTCACAGCCTGAACATTTCTTTTCTGTCTTTCTCTGATGTTCGCTATCAGGTTGCAGCTTTGGTTTATATGCAGCCTTCAGGACACCTAACTTAGCTGTCACCTAAGGATTAGGTATTTCTGTATGATTAGAGTATTTGAAAAAAAAAAAGAGCAAATCAGTAAGGTAGCTTGTTTCACATGTTTTCTGAATCCTATTTTAAGGATTGTTGCTTTCCATTTTGTTCCTGCTTGTATCATCTATCAGTTAAAAAAAACACAAAGGTGAAGTGATAAGAAATGGATTTTCACCACCTGTGCTGGGTCTTTTCCTACATGACATCAGCTGGATCACTGCCTTCCTGCTCAGAACACTGCACTGAAAGCAAGGCCCAGCATTAGAAGCACTCCTCAAAAACTGAACTCAGAGCAGTCAGCATTTCCTGCAGATATGTTCCCAGGGCAGTACTATGGGAGAACCCTATCAGAAGTTCTTCTCTTTCCCCAGCCTATTTCTAGCAAGTCACTCACTTTCCTCTGGAACCCCATGCAGAACAACCTCTCAGTTTTTCCCCTGCTTGAAAGCTGCAGCTCTAGAGGAACTGTACTATGCAGAAAGGCTTTTTTTCCTTAGTGTGGCTGCATCCTATGTCTTGTTTTAGAAAATACTGGAATCCCACTCTGCCTCGTACACAATAATACCTAACTATTGCAACTCTCTGAGCAACTTATTAGCTAGGAGACACATCGACAAGCGAAGACAAGAGAAGCAGAGGAGCTTGTCTGCTGTCACAACACTGACTTTTAGGTACCCAATGCACTGCCTACGTTTAAAAATCTATTTCACATGCCTTTAATATTAATTGCTATCTTAAAAAATGAAATTCTCCCTTTCCTCTACCTCTAAAGGGTCTTAGAAATCCTGGGAAGTGAACAAGTGCACAATTAGAAAGGAGTAATTATCATTACTATAAACGCAAAGGTGCATCAGTTCTCAATTTAGAGGAGTTCAAGTAGTCCAGCTTGAGCCATAGTGAGTCACAGCCATAGAATACAGTAACTGAACACAGAAACACCTCCGTTTACTTTTTCACTATCCACACAGGCAATGTTCTAGGTACTGAAGAAGGAACCATATGAGCAGCTTTCTCTCTCATACCCCACTGCTCACCACACTACGTGAGCAAGCCTGCTGCAAAGCGCTGCTGCAGATCCAGCTCTAAGTAAGAACTTCCCTGCTCTTGGTCATATGAAGGAAGGGATAAACATCTGGTTGCTGGAAAAGACTTTGTGATATTTGGATTTTGTACCAGCAAACTACTCGCACACACTGTGGCACATCATCACATGATACCGCCCTTCTCCAAGAAAAACCTAGTAAAATGAAAATACTTCATTACCATGAACTCTTGTTTCTTAAAAGTTACATAATTACGGTGCAATCTCTTATAAGATCTCATTTATTTTAACTTTAATTATTCACTAGCATTATAGTACTGGTTCATAAAATAAATCTTTTCATTATTTTTTTTCCTTCAACGCATATATTTTGTTTACCACAAGCCAAACTGTTATTTCGTGTAAGTGAAAAGAAAACTGGACTGAATTAATATGATATAAACCATTGGCAAAGGAAGCACAAGAGCTTGCCATTGAGAAAATTAGATTCACAAGAAACACCTTTTACTTTTTCCAAAGTAAACAAACTTTTAAAATTATTAAAAAGAAAAAAGTAGGAAAGAAAAAGAGATTTTTCAGGTAATTCTGAATGTCCAAGATAAGTTATCTCTGAAAGACCAACTCCAATTCTGCACCAAAACACCAGGATCACTACACTGATTAAAGACTTAGAAAGTGATGAATTGATACTTTTGTTCAGGTAGGTTTGATAAATTTCAGTCCATAATATAATCTATCCTGGTCTGATAAAATATTCTATTGCTTGCTTCACAGATCAAGGGAGAATATATGTTTAGACTCTCTGATAGACAACATGCAAAATTAACTGTGGAGTAAAAGTTAATTTCAAGATAGAAATTTGTCACATTTACAGTGTTTGCATCCCTTTAGTATTCAGCTAAGGAAGAAAATTATTTTCAATTAAAAACATACTTGTAAAGTTTAAACCGAAATGATTTCAGTAAGCAGCTTGGTCGCACACACAAATTTTGCCCTTAAAGGAGATCTGCAGGAGGATTTCCAAAAGGAACTTCAAGGACGGAGGTGTCAGCAGATCAGGTAGACTCAGGCTAGTGGGAAAATTCACTGTAAAGCTGCTACACAATGCATATTTTTCTATTATCATTAACGTCAAAACTGGTGGGAAAACTGATACAAGTTACACTGAACTCCCTGACAATAAACCCTACAAGAGCAGAAATCCAAAATGGGATTGGATTCAAGGAAACCTCGTTGCTCCTTTTCTGCTGGTAAAGCACATCGCATTCTAAACCTAAAATTAAAAATGAAAGATGTGAGAGCTTAATAACAAATGGAACTGTCCTTTTATCCCTGTCACAGCCACAAATTTAGTTATTATGCTAAAAGTCACACTTCCACAACACAGCAGAAAAAAACCCCATAAGATTACAAGCCTTAAATTTCTCATTATCATAAATACTTTGCCTTTCAACTCCTTAATTTCTCCTCTTCCAATAGCTCTAAGATGATCCTACCAGGTATAAACATGCTCTCTTTTAATTACAAAACTGGATTACTGCTGTAACTGATTCCCAGTTTCAGCAAATTATAATCAAGTAACCATTGTGCATAGCAATCATATAATGGCTGAAAAACCATACTAAAAAAAGCTTTAATGAAGAATGCTGGAACCTTGCCAGAATTTTATGGCACTGTGCTCAAAAGCAAAGACTTAAAATCTGCATTGAGGAGATGTTTTTAATCCAGATGGCCTGAATTAAAAAGGCTGTGCAGTCCAATTTTGATCAAAAGTTAGTACAACATGAAAGTAACAAAATTCCCCCAGTAAACTACTGCTAATTACTTCAAATATAGCATGTTGCATGTTTCTTTTGCATCAGGAAGAACTTTGCAGTGAATCTGTTATTTCCTCTAATATTGTACTTTGGTGCTACCCTTTTTTGACAAAAATCTCCGAATTGTTGAACAGCAAAAAAAATCTACTTGCTGTTGTTTATCTGGGAAATTACTTTGAAAATTAAAAACAGTACAAAAGAGTTTGCAAAATTAATCACAGATTATTTCAGATAAGTATGTGTATATATAATTTTACGTTATAGCTGAGTAAATTACAGCCTCTGTAGCAACAAGTTGGAAAGGTTTCTGACTTTAACAAAACTTCATAATTTTACTATTAATATAAAAGAAATCCAAGTTTCAATTCTGGCCACCTTTCCTCTAAGTCACTAGTAGCTGCTCACACACTATTTAGTAATATTAGCTTTCCCAGCTCCATATCTATTTCACCAGAGAGCACATAAGATTTTCTAGTTTGTATAAACCCTCCTGTAAAAAAATTGTTTATTAATCATTACGGACTTGTCGTTGGATGTGCATGAACAGGCAGTTTTCTGTGCCGCTTCCGAAAGTGTTGCCTTTGATGAGTCCAAACAGCTCACTGCAATCAAGGCTGCTGAACCTGTAAATAGCTGAACAGTTTTGATTCTCTCAAACTAGCATCATTCTTTAGCAACTAGGAAGGGGAAATATTACATGATTGAGCAGACAGCAATAAGATTTTGTCTTTTAATGCCTTGTTTCTACTTCTGTGAGTTTCACACAAACACCACACTGGAGAAGAACATATCAATGATTTCTCAACTCCTTTGAAATAAAAATCCGTATCTTTTGCAAGGGTTTTTATGCTGTTGAAGTAGAAGCCCTGTAGTTATTTGTCAACAAATTAGAAATCAAGGAATCCAGCCGAGTCTAACTCGCACAAAAGCAGCACCTCTACTACCCCCTCAAAATATGCAAATGACAACTCAGTTTGTACAGCTACTATTCTTAGTCTGAAGCTTACACCCATTTCTTTGATCTTTTTTTCTGAGGCCAGGCCAGCAGTAAACCAAGATATTAATCATTCCCTCACAGTTACAAGTCAGGAAAACTGGTTCAGACAGAAGTAAGTAAGGATCTCTAGTGAGGAAATCTATTTAGCATAGACAGTGTGCAACTCTCAACATCTACAGAGTAGTGTCTCTTCACAATGTCAAATTAAAGGAGTTGAGAAAAAATTGCTGAGAATGAGTGATAACCACTTCAGCAGAAGAGTAGTAAACCCCAGGCAACAGGTTCAGACTAGTTGCATAATATTTTTGCATTTTTAAATGTCAGAATTTCCCATGTCAGCTAGCTCAGGATTGGTGAAACATTACTGAAATTAATCAAAATCAGAAAAAAACAATGCATCGGTTATTATAAATTGGAATTATAAATTATCCTTCTGGTGATAACAAGATCTCTTGGATGGTCTGCAGAATTAGCAGCAAAAGCAAACCTCATCCAAAAGCAAGAGAGAGCTGTTCTGGGCATGCAAGTGCTATCCCTCAGGCAATAAGCAAGTCAGTGCTGTTAACATGTGCCCCCTTCCTCCCTCAAATTTTTAACACAAAGCTCTCTGCAATATCAACAGTCCCAGGGATTCTACTGTACCAAGAGCTGCTGCTATTGCATAAATTCTGCACCAGTTTATTGTGACAATAAAATGGAAACTGTCACTTGCAGCAGTTTGCATGAGAAGATAGTATTAATATAAATATTTTCAGAGTAGACTAATCACCAAAAACAGTCCAGAAAGAAGCAAGAAAGAAAACCAGATAAAACCATTCATGTGAATTTACTAAAGAAAAATACAAGCAGGAGAAAAATCCATACTTGCCAAAATAATTGCAAAATGCCAAAGGAAGTAGAAAGACAGTGGCTGCCCAATATTATGGAGCTCTTCTGGCTATTCTTCCAGAACCTGTGCAGATCCATGAAAGGATACCATGCTTTTTCCTGCATCCAATTACTCCTGCTAATATTGTATTTGCCAGTCCAAATAGCACTTACACATGTTCCAAAGCTCTCTGTTCTCTCTACTGATACAAGAGTTCCATTATAATTAAGCTAAAGATTTTAAAATACCATCCTGAAATAAATACCACAGAACAAATTATTATAAAATACGCATTAAAATGTCCCCCAAATCTTTGCCTTCTTTATTTGTGCAATGCCTGCAATTGTTTTTAAGGGAGTCATAAAAATTCCTGACTCACCAGGAGCCCATTCATAAAGGCAATGAATTTTCAGAAGACCTGATTTTTTACGCAACGCAAGAGAAATATTTTTGGATACAAATTAAGAAAAAATGTCCTTTAAACTAATAGTTTTATTCCTTAAAATGAGCAAAAAAACTTGCCTAAAACATAAACAATGAAAAATAAAAAAAATAAAGACCACAAGTCTTGTAACTTCAATACAATACCCATTGTCCGGACTTTCCTATTTCCATGAAGAACATCTGCTTTTCATTTTGGATTAGAACATTCTGCTAAAATTACTAATATGCTAGGATTTAAGTAAATTTAATTATAAGATTTCAAGGCAGACAACTTTAGCTATGATCGGATCACTGTTCCATAACTGCAAATTCATATTCTAACTCTGGAAACAGCAATTAAAATCTAATGTTGAAGCCTGTTGAAATAAGTTTTGATGATCTCAGAGTGAACAGTAGTTCTCATCAGAAAAAAAACACCATATAAAATGCAGACCAACTGGCAGCATTTGTCACTCTTTAGCCAAGAAAAATTTGGCTAGCAACTTGATATCTTTGTAATTCCAAGAACTTCCAGTATTTTTCTGTGAAGAGACACTCACTCACCAGAGATAAAAAGTAGACAGAGAATGTGCTCAAGTCAATGGTGAGAAGAACAACCTAAATTTCTCGCTGGCATTTCACTCATTTGGCTATTTTGATTAGCACAGAAAGATATGCAGAGATCTGAGCTGCTAAGAACAGTTAACAGCAAAAAGAGGTCTTACTCATTTTGCCTAGTGCTGGGCAGTGAAAATGTATATGGGAATTGTTAGTAACATGGACATGCCCAAGCCAGGAACAAAAGCAGCAAGCATGTGACCTAGGAAGCTAACAGTTTCACTATAAAAGACTCTAAATTACAATCCGGCAGACTCAATCCAGCCTTTTCACGTGCTTCACTGTTTTAGGGAATGCTGCTAGAATGATAGTAATATTTAGAAGGAAATGTATAATATACCCAAAATATAAAATACAGAAAATGCCAATAAAAACCCCTGACATAAAAAATATATGAGCTGGAAACAGATGAGCTCATGTCTGAACGCACAAGAAGTCAGCATGTAAGGGCAGGTATCTGTTCTTAACAATGTATTTGTAACATTTAAAGGGAAGGGTAGAAACTGCTTTGTTTTTAGTGTGTTATGTATGTGGAGCATGGAAATTACATTAGATCAAATAATAGATTCAGGCAGAGGGAAGCAAAATAAAACAAATAAAAGGAGGAAAACCCTCTCCATGAGTTTCAGTTAGTGTTCTAAATGTATCTTTTGACATTCGTTAAATCTGTTAAATCTAACAAGACTTAACAGCAGATGGACATTAGAATAGTATTTCAGGTACAAAGTGTTGCCCACAGGAGCACAGGCAAGGACGACTGCCAAGAAGGAGCAAGGGATTGAAAGAATATTTCCCCCAAATGACTGGTAAATTACACTTGTCTCTCAACATTCAAGAAAAACAGGTACTGACAATTTCTTATTGCTCAATCAGAACATAATTATTGGAAGATGCAAGTTTGCACAAGAAGCATTGGAAATCAACCTGTACTTCAGATGACTAAATTAACATTACAAGTACAAAAAGGATAAGCACTCAGGTAATCAATTCTGCTGCGAATCCCTTACATGGCATGCTGTTCATCTCACACACAATAACTTAAGAAAACAAATGAGAAACTAATGTCTTGGTCCTCGTCTGAAGTGCTGACCTTTGAAAAGAAAAAGTTGAATAATTGCTCCTGCTGCATAACCCGCCAACAGCTTCACAGTAACTACTAATGTATTTCTCCAAAGTTCTCAAGTACTTGCTGAAAATGAAAGGGTTTGCAAGGATAAATACAAGCCCATATTAGTTGGTTGCCCAGATTTAATGTGAAAGAAAAAAAAAAAAAAAGGGAAGTTTCTGGGGTTTTTTTGTTTAACATGACAACCTTCTCACAAAATGCTGCAAAGTGAGAATCATTTATGAATTAATAGTTGCATGGTTTTCTGACTAAAAACAATACACACACACACACACAAAAAAGGATACCATTGAATAGTAAATTATTTGGAAGTATTCCTGTGTCAACTTTAGTACTACTGTTATAATAATACAAGCATAACAAATATCTAGCACTGCTTATTCAAAAAGATGGCCATTAAATATACAAAGCAAGCTTGGAAATCTGAAAGTGGAAACCACTACAGTTTATTTTCAAATCACGCAATGTGAATCCATATCGACTGAAAATAAAACAAACATGATACGAAGCAGGAACTCAAACCTAATCCAGAGAGGTACAGGAGAAAGTGCAGATGCCACAGGAGATGAGAGAAAGTGTGGTGAAACAGTTAACAACACAAGGTGCTGAGTAAATGGACAACAAAGTACAATTTCATCGCTGAAATGACAGCAATGACACCCATTCAAAAGCCAAATCAATACTAAGAATCACCAAAATAACTCTAATGGAAGGTTTAGACAAAACTATACTGGAATAGGACTTGGGTATTTTAGTGAATTGGAAAAACATAACAGAAGGATGAGACCTTTTGAATAGCTAAAAGAAAACATTTGTGGCCCACGAATAAAGAAGTCCAGCATCCTCCTCCCCCATCTTCCTTCTCCCCAAAAAATCACAGTAAAAGAGAGACTGAGAAAGTATCTAAGAAAAAAATATATACATTTTTCATAGTTCATAGTATCGCATAGTATCAACCTCAGTGACTATGTCAGTTTAGGCACAAGGGAGAAAAGAAGCTGTTTGTGGAACTGCAATACAAACTGACTTAAAATACCGTTGGGTGGGATACACTGAGAAAAATGAGCTGAAAGCTTGCAAGACAAGATAGATTCCAGCTGTTCTTTGTGGACTAACAGATTTTTCCTGCTTGTCACTAGCATATAACATGGTTGGAGATCACTCTCAATTCTTCCTCTTTCCTCCTTCTGTAGAGACATACAAAGCAGACTGCTAGCACTTTAAAATTTTGATTCTGCAATGTCTTGTATCGTATGGAACAAGAAATGAAAAGTTAATATATCCCAATGTAATTTGAAACATAGGTTTTGCAAGTCAGCATGCAACATTTCACATTAGAAAATGCCTTCCACATTGTGGAAATGGTGATCATGCAGTTCAGAATGACACTTCTCTCTGCTGCTCTACCTATTAACTTACAGTTACTGTTAGTATAAATGCATACATTGCACCAGTGTGTCTCAAAACCACATAGTGTATAAGAGCATTTGAAAAACAGAGTCATTTAGGCAGGCTGTGACAGAAAGCACACTGTCTTTTCATGACATTAAAAAAATAGCATACTCTTAACTGTAGTTACATCACTTTAAAACACTCTGGTATATATTAAGCATATTACCCTAAGAAACTACACAATATGCACCTGTATTATTCCTTATATTTAACTACACGGAGACTCATACCACAACACAGCCACGTTAAAAAGCAGAAACAACATGTGTATAGAACAGTGCTTATTTTGCAGGGGAATATTTCAACAAAGTTGAAAGCTTAATTTAACAATCAAACAACATTTGGAGATAAAAAAAAAAGAATCATAGAACTGCTCTTGATGTAGTTTTGTCCTAAATACAAAAAGTTAAAAGTACTGGGAAAGAGCTTTTCCCAATTTACTGAAATCCAATTTTGTACTGGATATTATCCAGGTCTATAACTCAAAGGCAAAAGGGACTTAGTCATATTTTTTACAGAGCTAAATTCCTGAGTCATATTACAGGGGGAGAATCAAATGAAACTGAAGAACAATTTCTGCCTTTTTTTTATTGTCTTTGTTTTATTGTCTTTGTAAGAAACAAATGTAGTATGACTGCATTTCAAAACTTAAATCCCTTTCATCATCAGTTATTGCACATTTCTCACTCATATACTAACAGTCACAGACACATAACCTCAGTTCTGTGGCATGACAATGCAAGAGCAAATGATTTCTGATCAAAATTCAACACTGCAACAAGTAATATGTAATTAGCCAGATGCTAAAACCATAATCATTTTGAAACAACTTTCCAGTTCTACAGACTTCATATTATGGAAAGGAACGCAACTGACTGGTAGTGTTAGAAGCTGCTGGATGTCAGACTAGCCTCTGAGCTGCATTAATTAAGTAAGGTTAAAATAAGCAGGAGAGCCAAGATTAATGGAATGGCCAAACTGATGTGATATGCATACATTAAACTCTTAATTCACATCCCAAAGAGAACTAGCAGCAAACCAAGTCTATCACAATACTGTTACAAATTCATATTCCATTGATTCTTCCAATTCTTAACTGTGACTAAATCTTGGAGATGTTGCAGAAAAAAATACAAAATTAATTCCTTCATTTCTACAGTCCCATCTTCTCACCACCTCTTTTCCCAAGGCTTGCAGTCTCTGTTCTTCTGGACTCCTCTATGTTTCTCAAGCACAAACACTGACAGCTTGCTCACTTAGCCTGCCTGGTGGATCAACCAGCTCCAGCTTCCCTTCAGACTACAACAGCTGCCAATTCTTTTTCCTGTTCCCAGGACAATACAGTTTAGATTTTCAGTTATTGTCAATTCTCCTCTCCCCTAGGTTCAAAGTATCACAAATGACCTGCCACTGACATTCTCATCACTCATCTTCATGCTTTCTCCTACTTCTTTCCAGATACTAAATGCTCTTACCATCTCTGCCCTCCGAGACCCGGAGTGTGGACATCTCTCCCCAGGAAGTCAACAGCCCAGTGCAAATAAAGTTCAGCATCAGTTGAAGTCTGTCAAACCTGCTGATTCATTTTATCAGCATTTACTGAGCTTTTTTAAGCTCTAAAGACCTAAACATGTTTTCACCCAAATAACCAAGTTATATATAACTCAAAGCAACAGCACCTATAAATCCTTCAAGCCTTTGGCAACTTCTTTAATCCAAAGCAATCATGTTTCCTTGTATAACAAGTCTTGTGACGTCTGTAATAGCAACTCACCATAGTAACAACAGTCTTAGTGTTATGGCTCTCTTGCATGCCTGAAGTGTTAATCAGATCACATATTTAAGTATGAAATTAGAATACTCATGATACTGTCTCTGACATGGATATACCAATCAGAACTTCCCACAAAATAAGTAAAGTGTAATAGAAATAGACTTGGGAGTTGTTTTGGAAACCAGAATCAAGCACAGTAGGCTTCTGGTTATTGCTTTCCTTTCTTCACTCTTCCTTTCATATTAAAGTAACATCTAAGCAGGTAGTTTAATCCATAAGCAACTTCTGCTACTACTAGAGCTCTTTGCCTTTTGTTTTAAACAGAGAAGGGGAAGTAACATTACAACCTAGATGAAGCAGGGAAGATTTTATGCTTGAGACAGTGAACACCGCTTTCCTCTGAAAGCAAAAGATAAAAAGCACACAACCCTACTACATTCTAAATACATATTATATGGTATTGAACTACATACTACTCCTTTAAGAATTAGCCCATTTTTTAATCTAAATTCTGGATTAAATCTAAAAAGGGGCACTACCAACAAAACAGCCTCAATCACCATTAAGCAAAACTCAAAGAAAAGCAACTATCAGACAGTACATGGCAGGTGTGTGTTTAAAGTATTTCATCACCCATCCAGAAGTGTGAGGTTGAGTTTCACAGTTTGGCATCATTCCAAAGGTTGTCCCCAGTTCATCCCCCTCACCCTTCAGGGAACCAAAGACAGCTGGAGAGGATGACAACTCCCAGGAACTTGCTCCTAGGGGAAAACCGCAGTATTGTGAAGGTGGCAGGAAAGCCTCTTACCCTAGTGCTCTTCAGTCTACAAGAAATGGCCAGCAACGATCGTACAGCAAGGCTACAATACATGAGCTTTAATCTTTTTAGCTGTATGATTTCATTTATCTTTCATCCATTTTAGTATTTCTTATGGCGAGTCAAACTCATGAAAAGAATGTTCCTTCGGAGATCTGAAATAACATCTCATTCTGTATTTGCCCTACCTTTGTGCACTGCCTTTTGAAATACTACTCAGAATTATAATCAGGCCTCATAATTTTTAAGACAAAAGTCAGCTAAGTGCCATTCCTTGAAAACATATGCAAGATAGCAGAATTCACTGGAGATAAAGTATGAATTATTGGAGTAAAGAATGAAACTAATTTCAGTGACTGATATACTTTGCCAGTCATCTCTACTTTTATAAAAATATCAGTAGAGGTACAGCAGTACAGGGAGGTATTGCCACTATTCTAGTATGAGTTGTGTGATATGGAGATATCCAGAAACTATTACAAAAAAAAAAAGCTACATAATTCCCAGCTAACACAATTAATATGAAATACAAATTTTTACAAGGGTTATTCAAAAAGATAGTCTTTGTGGGAAGAATGAGTCATAGGATAGCAAACTTAATATATTTCAGTTGCTTAAAGTGAGAAGACAAACAAAATCAGAACTTAAAGGTTTTTTTTTTTAAACCAAGACACATTAGCAAAAACAGCTGTTGTAATAATTTTAAATAGCTTTGTTACACTTTCATATTCTTTCCCAGTAGTTTTTTCTTTTTCTTTTTAACTTTCTTTTTGGATTTGCTATTGTTGGCACATTGTTTCAGTAGACACCAGATAAATAAACTTTTCAACAATACAAACCTTTTAAAAGCTTTATCTCTTAACCCCAATCCCCTGAGAAGTTGAAAAGGAAGTTATGACTTAAATCTTCTCAGATTTATATGTGCACCCCTTTCTCTATTTCTGTCACTTTTCCTCCTGCTTAGGTAAGTGAAAAAACACCAGAGTGTCTTAGAGGCTATTTCCTTTAAATTACAATTTACGTATTTTCCTTAACTGTGTATGCATTTTTGCATTTATTGATTCACCTTAATAATTTCATACCAACACTCTAGAGAAACATTCACTAAAGGTTTAAAAAAAAAAAAAAAAAGGAAAATTTTCAGCATCAAATGGAAGGAAATGTCACCACAGTACAGACAAGTCCTTTAGTCAAAATGAGACGCTGGCAGTAATAAAATACCAATGCAGTTTGTATTCACGAGGCGAGAATTGATAACACAAGATCTCTTACACAGCTTTTAACACCAATGCCCAGAGAATGGATTTAGAGATATTTTACCAGAGAAATGCAGATGGTCAGAATAATGCAAAAATGATTGTTAACAATTAAATAATCTTAAGGACAATATTTAAAGGCTTATGAGACGAACACGGGTTTTCAATACTGAAATGCATTAAACACTGGGGGATGGGCTGTATTCATACCCAATATAGTAACTCCATAATATTCAAATATTCAACAGTTTATTGAACAGAGACTTGCCTCAAGAAATTCATAGCACCTTTGGGCAAGGCAACAACAGTTATGTGTTTACTGAAATCTGCATCTGGTAATAATTTGTCCGGCAGCACACTTTTTTCTTTTTTTTCTTTTTTTTTACTTAATCCAGAGGTCAATACACTCCATAGTTGCTCATTTCTACTCAGATACACATTGTATAATTTACGTTCCTAACTACAAAACCAAGTTATCAGCATGTTTCTCTACATTGTGCAATCTTCTAATTCTTCACATAAGAAAAACAGAATGCATCTTGAACAACCTGCTTGTTCTTCTTTGTGACTTAACATACTGAAATGGAATAGATTTAATCCCTAAATTATTTTACCATTCCCCTTTTTGTTTTTAAAACTTATTTTTGCATTGGAAATTTTTTCTCTATAGAAAAAAAATGACCATATTTTGAAAAATCTACTCAAAACTGCATCTCTTCCGCCACACCTCGACCCCACCCCAAACTTTGTCCCCATTTGTACACAGTATAGCCAAGCTCAAAACTGTGGCCAAATCTAAAAGTTATCTGTATTTATCAAGACCCTCCTCTGCCAAAATTAGCTACGTATTTTAGAAAATGCAATTCTCATTCTTACCAGCTGCCTAGCCCTCAGTCCCATAGGAAAGGAAACCTGATTAGAGGGAGGGCAAAGAAAAGTCACTATCCTGGGTAAGGAAAGAAGCCCATTTTCCCTCCAGATAGGCACTTGCTCCTTCTCAGTATTTTAAACATTTATTCAGGAACTTGAGTTTCTTACTGTGACTATCCTGCCTTTGCTAGAGTTTCAGCAGAGGAATTTTCTGAAATTACTTCAGGCATACAAACTTTTTTTTTTTTTTCCTGCTGAGATATATATACACATGTTACTTTATCAGCTCAAATACTCTGCAGATACAACTTTAACTACTGATCTAATGAAAATAATTAAAATATTTCATTAAAAAAGTGTACCTTTGCAACTGCACTTGAGATCTTTGTTATTGATAAAATGGGAAACATCAGAAAAGACAAATACTGATTCCTGCTAGTAGAGAATGTCTCATACAGAACAGTACTAACCTGTGCTGGTAAGTACTGTTATGAGGAGAACAAACCATACCAAATTACTCTCTAAACAAGCCAGCAGTCAAAAGCTACACAAGCATAGAACATAGACTAAATATTAACTACAGAGGAACTAGCATCCTAGAATAATTTCATACCACCTGGAAACATGTTACATTTACTACAGATAATTTTTTTTTTTTTTATAGATCGTATAAAATGAGGCAGTGGCTGCCATTTGTGGTGTAGCTTTTGCCCTTTATATAAAAAACAATCAGATTATAAATGTATTTACAGAGCACTTTCCATTTAAGATTTACTGTGAAATTTTACATACAGATAGATTTAAACTATCACTCTTTGGCACTTACTTGGCAAATCACAGTTCTAGCATGAATCCATGAAAAAAATAATTGCCACCTACTGCCATTTTTTATATGTATTTAATGATTTACTTTCACCCTTATCAAAGTAGGAAGTATAGCATACAATATAAAACTCCCCAACTCCCCAAAGTATCTGAATAATTTAGGAATGCAAATCTTAAGAAAGCTTTAAGCTTTACAGTTGAGAGCTGAGCCTCATTAAGAAAAGCGAGAAATTAAATTTCTCTACTGCAGCAAACTGGATGTAGCTACAACAGTCTTGTATAGAAATTCAACTGTATGTACCACAGAGAATCATTTATCAATGTCAGTCAACTCCAGGAGCTTTCTACACCAGCAGAAAAACTGCACTTTGCAGGGCTAAGCCTGGAGTATGTGACCAGCTGAGCAGCAGTTTTCGGAGCTGCTCTGTGCTATGAGAGCATCATGGGGCAGCCCAGCCAAGCTCTGAACTGGAAGTAGTTCAGCTGGTTATCGTTCTCTCTCTAAATCAATGCCTTCTGGTTTGGAGGAATAAGTCAAGAAATTCATAGTTTTCTTTTTTTTTTTTTTACTTTAAACCCAAATTTGAACTTAAATCCACATTGAACGTGTGTCAAGTTAACAAGTTCAAGTTAGGAGTAAGGAGACAAAGTGATCTAGAAAACAGAAATATAATTCTAAGTGAGCTTGGGCAGTTCCCAAAGTGAACTGTCTCCAGTGGAAATAAGATCTAAGTGTCGATATGGGAGTTTCCCACAGATTCTACTGGCTTTCAAAGCCCTGTGTGTCATCAAAGTCTATTGATGAATTTTTACATAAATAGCTAACCGCTATTAAAATAAAAAAGAAGTTCCACAATATCTAAATTAAGACCAGATGTGGAAAAAGCAGATGTTTACTAGTCATTTCAAGTTTACTATCATTTCAAGACCCAACAAAAACAGTTGCTAATACTGAGTAAACTGTCAAACTAATAAAGCCATATAAAAGGCTTATAATTTCCTAAAGTATCTCACATTAAAGAAGTGTTCCACTGCCCCAAACTTCTGCAATTAGTATGAAATTTGAATCATAGTGTATCTCTGTTATGATTCACTATCCTGTTGTATAATTAGGGAATTGTTGTTATATTACCTGTGATAATATTGGAATTAATAAAAATTAACAATAAAAATTTAAGCTAGTACTATAACTAACTCCACCAAAAAGCTAGAGATACAAATGAAAAATTACCATCTTGGCTAAGTCTGAATCACTAGGAGGCAATACACTTGGTTTTCCTTTTTTTTTTTTTTTTTTTTAAAGTAGTTTCTTCTCTAAGAAAATATTTGAGAATACTTTAACTGGATTTAACTATCAGTTTACAGTTTCCTATTTCTGTGAAAGCCTACATGCCAACTTAATACTTCTCTTGTATCTAAAAGTATTATGTGTTGAATAAAATCTTAATACCATTTTATTTTATATATTAAATGAAAATGTGAAAATATCCTAGATTTTCAGAAATCAATATTCTATTCAGTTGTTTCCTAATTTTAACTAAAAAACCATAAAATTTCATAATTTTCTACAGAGAACTGCTCTTTGTTGTTTCTATGAGCAATGTTTTCACCTCATAAACCACTTGTTGAACATATCCTTCTGCTGGCAATTTGAAAGCACAGTGAGTCCATACTTCGTTAAGCTGTGCACCATAACAAGTTGTAATAAACTGTACGAGACACTAAAACTTCAGAACTTTACAAATAAACGGAAAAAATTCACGAATTAACACTTGCAAATCAATAGATTACTAACTAGAGAAGTTACAACTTCTTTTAATACCGTAATTAGCAAACTACAAAGTTCTGAGCCACCTAAAAGTCATTTAGGTATCACAACTGGGCTACAATTACTCTTTTTGCAGATGAGTAGCTGCTGGTAAAGAGTACTTGCTTTGCTTGGTTGGATGACTCTCATAAATACAAAGCTCTTCTAGGTATTACCAGGCTGATTTAAGTCTTCTACCTGTGTCATCAGATATTTTACAGTTTGGTATCTCAAGCATCTGCTCCAAGTGTTTTAAAATGTTGAAACATGAAGCAGAAACCCAAGTCATCATTATTCTACATACGTTGTTGGTAAAGCTGCTGAACCATTTCCAGCTGAAAAAACAGCTAAAACATTTATACAGGCTACAATAGCTGAATAATTACTTCATAAAGCCAACTCTGGAAACATCCACATGATACTACTACTATACCACAGTGCAAAACTAAGTTACGGATGTAGAATAATATAGACATTTACAGAGTGGGTAAGAATTATCAATCATTATTAACACACAACAATAGGACAGAAACCTGCTTCATTTTAGATGCGACAGACTCAACAGTGCAACTCCTTAGCCAGCACACTTCCTACAAGAACAAAACACACCCCTTGTTTATACCACGTTAGGAGTCCTGACACTAGACCAATAAACATTAGTATTGTTCCATTAAAGAGTGTCGTAATTACACGTTAAATAGATATAACATGATTTTTTTTTCCGTTCATCAAATAATGAAAGTAGCTTGAAAACTCAGATATACATATTCTGGTTGCAAGCCCATACCAGGCTCTATGCTGTTCCCTATTAGGAGCACTTAAATACAGTAGCTTAGAGCTTGCCTAGTAGTGCTTGCACAAACTGCATGTAATAGCTACTGGTGAAACACACTACAAAGGACAACAGAGAGAAACTTATATTCAGTATAAATTCAGAACTGTGCAATAGCTACTGTCACTTACAATTTTTCTGTAATTTCACAAAATGTGACGGAAAAAAAAATTGTCAACATGCAAAAGACACTGTGTCATCAGCTTGTGAAAGAGAAATTTCTCTAATTTTCAGTAATTCACCATTTCAGTAATTTCACCATTACCTAACACATGTTAAGTCTTTAATACTCAAAGTGTATTTTCTTACCTCAGCAGCCTGAGTCTCCTGATGTAGCAAAGTTAGACCCGTCAAATCTTCTAAGAAGGAATGTGAGGAATTAAAAACTTTAGCTAGGAAATTAAACCCTTCTCGTTCATACTGATCAAGGACCTGACAAATAAGCAAACAGAAAAGAACCAAAAATAAGTTATAAGGTGATTCTTTATTGTATCTATCTCATAAAATAAAAGCACAATGAACGCTTAGAGAATTACTACCTATTTTAAACGTGAAAAAAATCACAGGGGGAAGAATCACTTTTCCTACCTCCATTTCCAAAGGAGGAAGGTAGAAGTAAGAGGGAAAAAAAACAAGGTTTAAGATTTCCTGCTTTAAAAATCTTTTTTTAAGCTTATAACAATACAGAATCTAAGACAAGAGGAAAAACAGTTGCAAAGTCACAAAAACAGGATTTATGAGCTACATAAACCACAGCTGAAGACTTTGTTTCAGGACATCAGTTAAGGAAAAGGATCATGTTTGGTTAGACCAAGAGATTTCCCAACCAACTGGCCGAATATGACATCCTCCCAGCCTCCAGAGATTCATATTTCTTGGACTGTTATATCTTAAAGCCCTCAGTGTACTCCTCTGCTCTAATTTGAACAGTTTACCTTTTATTTTAATAATCTTATAAAAGCCTAAAAGAATTGTGAGGAAGGTTTTAGCCTATATTTTGAACTCCCCTTATCCCAACCCTGCAGAATTTTAATCAATGCAGCTCTAACTTATGTGGCCATTCTGTAGGATGATTTCAACCAAGTACGATGGAGGTGGAGAAAAGGAAGGATAAATATCAAAGATGATTTACAAGTTTTGTTCAAGCAGATAGCAAGACAAAGGAAAGAGAATTCCTATAGGAATTCATGCAAGAGAGGGGGATGCATGCTCATGATGTATTGAGAAATACATCAAGGCCATGTATATGACACAGAAGATGGAGTGATGTGAGTAGGATTACCAGGATCACCAACCAGAGAATATGCAAGATTTACAGGACAGATCACAGAACAGAATCCATAAAACCGAGTGCCTGCCCTAAATCTTTTACTGTGAGCAGTTTTATTGCCCTTCTCAAAAAGATATATTTTCATCTTCAATCATCATCTTCCCTAGATAAATCAAAATCAATCTAGACCAAAGGACCAAAAAAAGGGAATAATGGTGAGGCATTCAGACTCTTTCATGAAGTGTCTGATATTTTTTAGAACAATCCTTTCTCTGAAAGCCAGACTCTGAAAATGTCTCTTTCAGTAGAGACAGAGGTTTTGCTTCTATCTCTTCTTCTACCCCTCAACATCATAGACCTGGTCCTGTATATTTAAACTCCGGGCATATATTCCACACATACATCTCTCCTTACATTAATATTTGCAAGCAAAACCATACAGAAACATATCCTCTACAGACAGCAAGGTATAACCGCTCTGGAAAAAACTTCCAGAGTAAACTCAACACTGACCAAACCAGAGAACCCCAAAACCTCCTGATTGTTTTGATACCCAAAATTGCCCTGGCAGAGGAAAAGCACCAGAACAGCCTTTAAGCACTGTAACTAGCCCATGAGATACAGTCCCAGGATTCTTGTGCTAAAGAAACACCTGGTTTTGATGCCTTGCTGCATAAATTGACGTATTTACTCTGTATGTGCCTTGTTGCAGTTTATGTGTGCAGATTATCTACATTCTTTTTCCTCACTGTAGTTTAGTTCCTGCAGCTCAATGCTAAACAGAGTAAACACTTTCCAGTAACTAGTTTACTGCTCAGGAGGTAGGCAGGAAACCCCCTCATCATTTTTTTTTTTTTTAATTGAACAATACACAACCCATTTTTATTATTTTTACAGAGAAAAACAGTGTCAAGAACTTGTATAGCTTCAGTACTATCTGGAGTGAGGAATCCAGTACTGGGTTCCCCAGTACAGCTGCAGCGAGTCCAGCAAAAGGCCGCCACAATGATTAAGGGAGCGGAGAAACCTGACTGCAAGCAGGAGCTGACAGCACAGGAGATTTGTCTCTGTTTTTTGTTTGTTGTTTGGTTGGTTTTTGTTTCCCCGGCTTGAAGTGGATCCTACCAGTGCATATAAATACCACGACGGAAAGTTGTCAAAAGGATAGGGCCAGGCTCTTCTCAGTAGTGCCCAGGGCCTGGATATGAGGGTGCCAACTTAAATACAGTAAATGGTACCTGCATACATGCATGCACACACACGTGCAAGTTTCTTCCCTGTGAAGATGGCTGAACACGACAGCAGGTTGCTCAGAGAGGCTGTGGAGACTCCAAGCTTGGAGATATTCAAAACCTGCCTGGACATGGTCATAAGCAACTTGCCTTAAGTGATCCTGCTTGTGCTGGGGGTTGGATCAGGTGATCTCCAGCAGTCCCTTCCAAACCCAACTATTTTATGATCTGGGATTTCAATTCTTTTCCTAGGAATGGGACAGACTTCAAATACTGTCGAGTCTCCTTACAATTCAAGTTTCATTGACATAGGCTGTAATTGAAACTTGACATTTTATCACCTTAAAGGACTTGATTTCCTAATTTAGGTAGTTAATGCTATAGAAAAAAAAATATGCAGAAGAGAATAGCAACATTAACTTTCCCCTGTCTTTACTACACAAACTCAATGACAGCTGCCCTCTGATACAGCAGGGCATACATTTGTTGAGTAGCCACTGGACATACTTGAAAAAGAATGAAGAATGAGTTTGAAAAAGAATGAAGAATGAGGCAAAATAAGTCTCATCTGAAATCCTAGTGTCAGGAGACCACCCCCCCACACACACACTCACTCTTCAGGTCATCGAAAAGAAAGCCAGTTTAGACATCAAATAGCCACAAACTAACTCTAAAAATGTTTCCAGATTTAATAAGCACTCAAGATGTTGCTGCGTGGAAAGGAAATTCTCTCCTATTTAATCATGTGCAGCAGAGTCTAAAGTCCCAGGGTTGCCATGAGTTTGTTTTTTTAGCTCTGAACAATTATCTCTGCCACTAACACCATACCTGGTACCCTATGTGATCATGTTGAATAATAGCTTTGCAGGTCGACAAATGTGTGAGGGGGTATGCTTTTTATTACTATAATTTTTGAATATCAAACTAATTACTAGGTAGTCCAAAAGCCAAAAAGCCCCTTGTGAAGTTTTTGGGCAAAGAAATGTGTCAAAGTCCAATCACTCAGTGACATGTCATTATGTAACAATTAATTTTCTCAAGCAGCAAAAACAGCTACATAGCAACAAAATGTATCAGAGCGCTATAAATCTTCTGTGCAGCAAGGCAAGCTGCAGAAATAACAATTTATTAGGATTTTTAATTTTTTTCCTCACTTGCTGGTCACTTTTCAGAGCTTCAAGGGAGATTCAGAAAGAAGCACACTGTTTCATGCCTGTTAGAAACACTGCCATGACCATTTACCTTATTTTAAAACCACACTCTTGTGGGACACATTTCTAAAACTCTCAGGTTGTTCTAGTCTCCATATTACAGAGCCTGGGCTATGAAAGCATTCTTCACACAATAGCATTCAAATGCAATTAAGAACTCAAACATTACTGCTGTGGATACATATTATCCACAAGAACAAATTAAAGCATTGCTAAGCCTTTTGGGTAAATGATAAAGAGCAAACCACTTTATTAGCAAGCTTCTTTTAGCCTGTTTACTGAAGAAAAAACTAAATCGCACAGAATGAGAATTTAGTGTAAAAGACCTTATTTGGAGTAAGAAACATATGTGCAGCCTTAGTGTTTTATCCTTTTTATTAATTTTTTTGATAGAAAGATATCAGAATGAACATCTGCCTCCAGGATTGCATTACTGCATAAACATTTATGATAAAAAAAAGAATTCGTAAAACTATCTCAAAGACAGGCCACTGATTTAAAATTGACTCAAAATTTATTACACATTTTTATCATACAGTAAAAGTTTTAATTGTTATTTCTTTACATAGTTAGTATCTATGAAGTTTGAATGGGGGGTGTTTACTTTTCAGGAGAAAGTTACATGAGATAAGTGATTCTGCTTTTGGTTTTTAAGCACTAAGAAAGATATACAAGGAGTCTACCTCCAAAACATATGAATGTCATGTTCTGGTGAACACCGTTCTTGGCTTTCAACACCTTCTCTTAAACAAATGTCATCTGTGCTTGTTAGAACAGAGGCAGATACCAATTCTGTGCTTTATTCCTTCTTTAAAATGTTTAGTGAAGTATGTTCCACATAAAAATGGCAAATATATTTTCCAGTTTGCACACTGGTAGTTATATGCAGCTATTACAGATAAAAATCCAGTACATATTACCATGCTAAATAAACATTTTATTTTCAGTAACTGCTTATCAAATTCAGAAAGCCATGTAAAAGCCTTGCCACTAAACTGTTGAAAGCTCTATATACCTGTTAGAGCAACAAAAAGCTTGGTAAAAGACTAAAGAAGAAACCTCCTAAGCAAGAAGCAAGATAAAGTACTTGATGTACTGTTGTCTCCAGCCCAGACAGCTGCACAGCAACGCTTGTTAACTGAAAAATTTAGCAACAGATCTGTAACTGTTTTCTTTCTAAAATCCTTATCTCCTAGGTAATCCTGCACTACATCTATTAGAAAGACCGAAATAAAACGCAAACCTTTCTGAGGATAATGTCCTGATTTGAGGGACTCAGACTCATAATAGAAGACTGATCTGATTACAAGAGCACAGAGATGATGCTAAAAACACTTCATAAATGGTTAGGTCTGGCATCTCTCATTAATCTGGGAGGTAGTCAGGTGTAACAGTTTTCATCTCACAATCAGATTCAGCTCAAATCTTTGGACCAGTTCTTGCACATAATAACCGGATTTAATGCCTTCAAGGTGAGATGGGCACATCAAGACTTTGGTGCACATAACTACATTCTAGCACTGTAGCATCTACTGGTAGGTCTTACCATTCGTAAGGAAAAGCCTCCACCAAAAACCAGCCACTTTGTAATCCATAAGGAAAAGCTTTACCCATAAAGGTTGTGAGGTATCCTTCTCTGGAGATCTTCAAAATCTGCCTGGAAGCCACCCTGTGCCCCATGCTCTAGGTGTCCCGGCTGGAGTAGGGGGGTTGGACCAGATGATCTCTGGAGGTCCCTTCCAACCTCAACCATTCTGTGATGTTGTGACCTTCTGAGATTAAACAGTATTATCTTAATGCATGTATGAAGAGTCATCTGCACATGTACCTCTATACATGTTTCAGTTCAACCTCTTCTGTCTGTTGCTACTACCTACACAAATTAGTTTTTACATGGTGGCTGACAAGAAAAACAAGTATTAAGTTACTAACAGGCCATTAAAGGTCTGGATAAGATTTTTTTTAAACATAGTATTTTGCAATTTCTTCTTTCGAAGAATAGAGAACAGGAGAGCCAAGTTCTTGGAAATTTAACAGGTCTCAGGTTAAAGATGGTTTCTGAACCTTCCTGCAATAGGACAGACACTTTTTATACACACATATATATAACCCTTTTCATGACATGGCTTATTAGAACAACCATACAAACAGACAAAATAAATACATTTTTAACTACTCTTTCCTTCCAAAAATATTCCTTACAAGTGATTTCAAGCATAATGGTATCTTCAGATACCATTATATACATTTATATATAAAAAGGTATCTCCAATACGAGGCCTTTCTACTGGACAATGCACAAATAGGGCTTAAGGCCTATCCTGTCCAGAAGCACCAGTAAGTGGAAATGAGAAGAGAGAGTAGAATATTTCTGTTTCACAGACCTAAAATAAAGGAACAGAAGTGTTTTCAAGTAGACAAAATCATTAGATCATCTGTCCTGACCTTTTGTAATATATGGGTATATCTTTCAGTCACCTAATAGCCATCTCTCACTTGCTCCGTATTTTAAGACTTGATAGATATTTACAGCTTTATTTATCCCCATCCTGTTTCCTGTCCAAAATTTACACTGTACTGATTAGCTCATCAGCAGTTACAACATTTTTGGCTCAAGTTCATATTCATGTTAGTCACTGTCTAGAGTGCAGCAACTGCAAAAAGTCTTTTCCCCATCATATCTGTGGTATTGATCAATATGATCAAATAGTGATTACCAATTTCTATTACTCATACATAGGAACAAATATCTAGAGCACAATTCTCACTTTTTACATTTACTGAACAGTCCAGAGACAGTATCCATTTTCCCCAGATTATTTCTGAAGCGAGGCATGAGACAAGCACACTTCCCCAAACACAATATTCACCTAATAAAGGGAAGCTACATTATGCTGAGTTTCCTCCTCTTCCTCTCAAGGAAGCTTTGCAAACATTTGATTAACGGAGGTACAAACTTCCACTGCAAAAACAAAATAATGAAAAGCAGCTCCCAAGTTGACTTTGCAGGAAACATTTACTATCTTTTACCTTAGGCAACAAAGAAAATACTCTAAATCATAACAATTTTGGAAGGAATGTTGTTTTGCTTTTTTATTTAAATATGTTTTCCTATGTCAAGTTGTATTTAAGTTTTCTTAGATATCAGGGATCCATCTGCCCTCCAGGAAGAATCTTATGTGGTGAAGACAAATAAACTGGCCAGAATAAAAAGTTACCTGAGCATAAGAGGATGGACAATAAAATCTGCTTTTGCTTAAGGAAAGATACAACCCTTCACTTTTAACAGCATATAGCTAAAAATATAGCTGCTTGCCTCTGAAAGCCTAAGTTATACTTATCCTGAAGTCAGAAGTTCTCAGTATACATGGGCCCCAGCGCCCATGAACCTAACAAGTTCTGACCATGTGAAAAAAAATTCAGTGAATGGTTTAGTCTTAAAAATCTATCAAAATATCTTTAGTTACCATAGATCATCTCTAATTCAGACTAATATGCTAACAACAAATGGAATAATGACGTCTTACAGATTTGCAAAGGAAAAGCCTATTCTAGTTTCCTTAAGAGTCCAAGTTGTTTGTAAAAAAAATTTTGACCACATCCACCCTCCTCTGGGGGAATAATACTCCAACATAATATTCATATTACAATTGCAATTTGTGTGTGTGTGGGGGGGTGTGTGTGTGTGTGTGTGTGTGCGTGAAGCAGCATTCTCAAACTACATTATAGCTTCCCTCAGTTCATACCTTTTAATTGGGACAAAAAGTATTTTGTTAATACCTGGCTTTATTATTAAAAAAAAGTATATTTTTAAATTATAAGACAAGGATGTATTCTCAGGAAAGTGCATATTCCAATCAACTACAGTAAAACCATCCCCACCACCATTCACATGTAAAGCATCTCTGCTTTTCCCACTGATTTACAATTTATACATAGGATGGAAAAGATGCTCCAGAGTTTTGAAAGTTGCATAATTCATTTATCAAAAATATGCTACCTTAGGAATAATAAAAATGTTAACTCAGTCTGCTGAATATATGTACAGGTATATTTATGATGCATTCTTTAGATGTGAATGAAACCTTGCTCTACAAATACAGAGGCTACTCTGTACAGGGAAGTGTCAAATGTTTGCATATATAAATTTGGAAATAAGAAAATTTACAAAAACCTCAATTACGGAGACAATGTTACAACAAGGCTATAAAAAAAATTCATTTTAAACATTCTTTTACATTTTCTCATTGGCTGTTCTTGAATGAAAAACATTCATCCCCAACTCTTCCACTATTTTTGCAAGCTATGCAACTTTTTAAAAAAGATCATATCTTCTTTTCCTCACGACTTATACATTTCTATTTAACACCAACACAATACTTGAATTGAGAAATACATAACAGATTGATTAAAAGCAGTCTTGCTGCTCTTCTATTTTTCCTGGGAGAAAGCTACGATAAAAGTCATTTCTGAATGCAGCTGTGACAAACATCAAGAGTCTTGCTGGAATCAAGATTAGAATTCTCAACTAGTAATATTCAGAAAGGAAAAAAAAAAATCAATAATTTACTGAATAGTGCATGGTACCATCATAAATCCAAACCATTCAAAGTAAAAATACATGTAATGGAGTTCACAGATGAGAACAATAACTGCATTGTTATGCCTGCATGCTGATAGATTTCAAAACTGAGCGTCATGACTAACTTATGCAACACAAGCACTCAGTAAATGTTATAGCAGAAGCGTTTAATGTATTATTGGGATGTTAAAGAGCAAGAACATCTGTAATAGTAGCTAAATACCTAGATTCTAATCAAAAATGGTAACGCAGTGGTCTGCTCCTTCACAGAAAAGCAGCAAGATTGAAAAGTATTCAAAAGTAAAACCAGTAATAATATTCCGTGGTTTAAAAACTCACTTATACAGCTCTTTTTCAGCACACTGAATAGAAAGTTTATAAGGAATTTAAATATTAGTAGAGATACTTATTACTTAATATTGGAGTCAATCACTCATTGAAACAATTTCAGGAGAGAAAGTAAAGTATGTCTTTAACAAAAGATACCTTTCTGAAACACAACTTTAAGTCTAAACTTTGGAAAAAACACAACTTGTAAATTATATGAGAAAGAAGGGACAGGTATAAACACCTTGGTGGAGAATTTCAGTAAGAATTTCAGTTATTGATACATATCTATACTAAACACTGGTCTTACACATCACAGTAATAGACCAAGTTCTACATGGAAGAGAGGTACATGTTCAGAAGTGCCCCTCAGACATGCTACTCAACTGGCAACGCAGTCATTAGAAAGAAAAGTATCTCCTTTTCAAAATTAACATATGCTTCTTTAGAACCCAGTAAAAGACAGAGGAGGAAATCATACAGAGGAAATTTGGCCCAGAATAAAAATAGATTGGTTTCCTGCTGTGACCATCCCAAAATTCCTGAACAACTGCCTGTGGGAAGCCTCTCTGGCATGCAGCTTGTTCAGGACAGTTCTGGGTAAGGAATAGCTGGCTGCTTAGATGTCTGGATTCTTCTGCTTCGAAAAACGAAAACTGAAGTTATGACTGAGTCAAAAGACATGGAATCTAATTTCTACATGGACAGACTGTTAGCAACTTCCTAACTCATCCTGCTTACAGCCTCAATGTATTTTAAAATTCCTTTAAATCAAAGCTCCGTCTTGCATGATTCCTTTTAAGATTCAAAAATAGCAAAACTGAAAGATGAAAAAGAATCAGGTACAATCAAATTCAATTATATTAGTACTTCTATGCCAGGAGTTTGATTCTAGAGCAAATCTAATGTATCATTCTATGATTCTAAACCAGGGAGAAATTATGCTAAATTCTTGCTTTAAAACCTGCACCCAACATACGGAGAAAAACTAAAGTATAATTGGATTTGTCATCTCAAAGTATTAGCATCAGATTTCCAAATAATACAGGGTGACATACTCTTACACTAATAAGCTAAATGCTAGCCAAGTAAACAAATGCTGCGTTTCTACTGTAAGGCAATACATGCACCAATGAAGCAGCCTTTTCAGCACAAAAGTAATTTAATACTTAAACCACATGAAAAGTGATCTCGCTGGGAATAGCGCAGCTGCTAAAGTCCAAGTCAGTTTTGATTAAATCATCAAGTGTCTGTGTAAAACAAGGCTCTTAAAATGACCAAGAGGAAATGACTTGATAACAAAAAATTGATACCTGCATTTAATTTTATCTATCGGGTATGTTTTTACACATCAACATCTCCTGCATCAGAGAGAAATAATTATTCTAACAATTTAAATTCTCAGGCTCCACAGTCATATGACATAAATAATCATCTTCCTTTTTATAGATTGATGTTTAGTTTGATTCAGAACACTTTAATTAATATAAGTCTTAATTCTGAAAGGGATGAGAAAATACTTGCTTTTAATTGCTGCTGAGCTCTCAGCTATTCAAGTGTATGGATACATGCTGCTAAAATTAATAGCAGTTTAGTGTTTTAACTCAAGTAGAGAAGGGACATCATTTTATGTATAATGTACCCAAACAGCCTAATGAAATAACAGAAAGTCTAACACAAGGCCTTTTGAAAGATGTTCAACTTTAAAAAAAAAAAAAAAAAGGCAAGTCCCTCAAGAGTTTTGGATCACCTTTCTCTTTCCAATAGTGAAGTGCTGTGAAAAAACATCGATAAAAATTCTTGCAATGAGTCCCTAGGTACATAAAACTTGACTGAATTAATGGCACGCTCAAGCAGGCCAAATTATGAGTCAAACCTCAAAATCTTCATATATTGAGATATCCCAGTCAAAACTTCTTGAATTCATACTACATGGCCATAGAAAACTTGCCAGAAAACTTTTCAAGGCCACAACATATCAAGCCAATTCAAGACTGCAGAAGAGGCCTCAAACAGACACGTTAGTGGGCTGACCTAGCATTCTGGCAAAACACAACTCAAATCCCAGCAACAACTGTAAATCTAGTAGGTGACTCAGGACTGTCAACGCTAGCATCAAAATGCAAGTCTTTTCAAAAAGGAAACTTAACAGAAGCTTCCCCCACACCGCTTCCAACACAATTACACCCTATTTTGTACTATGAAGCAGAAATCAGGACAAATTCATACATTTGTAAAGATACTCAGTTTAGAATTGCTAACAAAACCTTTACTCAGACATCAGAATCCACTTAAAAAGCTAAAACCATGCTAGTATGAGTCCTTTCTATAAAGCTCAAGGTATTTGCTAGCACTTTTATTTTTCCGTTTTTTTCCTTCCCCAGTAACATGTTCGCCCTAACTTCTGCTTGGTTTCTTCAACTCAAAGAAAAATATTACTATGATAGCATGCACATATACTGTACACAATTAATTCAAAAAAACATCTGAATGAATCAGAGAGATTCCAGACCCTAAAGAAATGGGAAAAAGTGTCAATTACAAACCAGACCTTAGCACCCTCAATAATGACCTACAGAAAGACCATTCTGCAATACAGAGAAATATGGACTTACTTTAGGTGAACAGGCTGTGCACTTATCAAATGCCAGGCTGACTGGAAGAACATTATCAAATCTTGATAAAAAGCCACGTATCTAGAAAGCAAAAAAATAATATTTTGTAATTACAAAAACAAACAAACAAAAAAAATCCCACTTCTTTCAAAATTCTAAATGACAGGAAAACACCCATTCAATAAAATTAAAAAGCTATGGCTAGCAAAATACTGTACTAATACAGTGGTTATACTAAGTTTATAGGTGTTATTCTGTACTCAGTTTATAGGCAGGAGAGGGCTGTTTTTCTATATGCAAATAATGGCGAAGCTAAATGCAGCACTGTTGAGCAACACAGAGGCACAGCACCACCTGGAGTTTAACTTTTTTATTGCAAAATTAAGCTAAAAAACAAACAGTTTTACAGTTTACAAAACAAACAGTACAAACAGTTATAACCTGAAAAAATAACTGCTATGGATCTCTACACTACTTTGTTAATATACTACTGATGCAAAATTTCCAAGTTCCAGACTGTTGTTTCTGGTAAGAGGAACACTTCTGCAAACACTTTGAAGCAGGGTTTGATCATTTAGACTATGAATTCTTCAAAGTATTGATCCATCTTTTTTATTCTGTGCTTTACAGAGTTTACCACAATAAAGAAACCTCACCAAGAACAGATATTCAGCAGTACTGCAATACAAATAGCAATGTCTAAATTAATACTGAAGTCTATTATGGAAAACACTTTCTGCACTGTACAGTTTTAATGCAGTACTAATAGCATAAGCCTTGGAAGCCAACAGCAGTTTAAGTGTAATGGAATTAAAACTATGGCATTTTAGCAGAAATAAAGCCATATACAATAGTAAAATGCAAAAATGCAGTTAAATAAAAAAAGTGAGCAGTCAAGACACAAATGCGCATCTTAACTTTATGCTCTTTATATGGAACAAGGACTGTACACAAAAGCCTTGATAGAATCCATACTTAGTCATATTTCAAGTCTAGTAGCCTGGGATATGTTGAAAGACATAAGACTGAACAATGAAATCTTTACAAATCACTAAAGTCATTTATTCATCATCTTACCCATCTCTCTGCTCAATAGAAAAATTTAAGGCTACTGAATAGAGATCAAATTTGGCTTAGCACATAGAAGCTACCTTATGCCTTCAATATTGTCTGTCACAATTCTACAGCTTCAATATACTGGCTTTGATATAGAGTAACATAAAGTATGTATTCATCACAGCATAGATGAAGACAAAACATAACTAGGTAAGGAGGCAAGAACAACTACAAATTAGTAGGGCTAAAAAAATCCATCTGTTTTCCAACTTTAGTTCTGTTCTCTTCAACGTGCAAGTGAGAACAGCAAGACCCTGCTGAGTTTGTATCCCAGAATACTACAACATAAGGATTCAAAACTGTATTGCCTTATGTAACAAATCTTATCTCCTTTAATTTTTAAGCTCAATTTTCATATTATGATCTTTTTAAGAGGTCAGAGGTTGGACCTCTCTGCAGCAAGAGCCTCCCTCCTGTGAGCGTACTAATGGAGAAAAGCTTCCACATTGAGACAGGCAGAGGAAGCATCAAGGGAGGTAGTCTCTGACGCAGCAGAGATGGAACGACTACTTAAAAAGAAAAATATATCAACCAAACAAAACCTACAAAGAAAGAACTTGATGAAGCCTGAAGGAAACTTCCTACAGACTAAAAGGGATTGTGTAGAGTTTGTTGCAGTTCAGAGAATCACTGAGACTATTGAAATCAAGTCTGAGAACAGCAGTGTTTCTCTCCAGGAGAAAAAAGGACAAGGAGATGGGGGTTAGAGGTAGGGAAAGTGAACTTATTTCTATTCTGTCTCCAGCAGCTCAATGAATAACCAAAAACATTTCCTCACAGATTACCTACCTGGTGAGGGACAAGTCCAAGTGAAGTAGGTGGTTCATTCATTCTATCATCACTACTGCTGGCCACAGCATAACCACTGCCGAAAATCCAATAAAGAAAATGGATAGGACAATACACCAAACAGTCAAAATTTCCAGTAAGCCTCAAGATATTTTGTTAGAGTTTAGGTTCCTTTCCAGGTTTTAAACTCCATCTGGAAAGTCTGTTTCACAGTTACTAAGACTAAGCATGGGGACACAAGAACCCTTTTTCAGAATTGAAAGTTGTACAGACTTGCAGTTCATTCATGTATAAACTGTAACATACTTTCCTTTCAGAGATTTCAAAAGACAAGCCTAAATCACAGTTTAGAGAATTTCAAACAACAATTTCTGTATCAAACCCACTAACTTTAAGTTAGGCAATACATGACTTGTCCTGAAGTCCTTCATATGACAAAAGTACTCAGGATAGTTCCTCATTACACTCCAGCACTCTTCAAAAAAGGAATGGCCAAGATATATTAATGAGAAACTTTATTTAAAAAATATTTTCAGTACTTTAAACTTCTAAGCTCAGGAAGAACGAAAAGTGTCACTAATATACGAGCTTAAGATCTGATTATTCAGTTACTTCTTAGACATTACTTAAATTACAGCAATGTAGTAGGAAGGACCTATATATTACATTAATACAATATTAAACAACACAGGATTGTCACATTTAGTGTGCAGTTCCTGCTGCTTCTCCTTGGAAGATATAAAAATTATTCTTATTTCTTTGAAAACACCCATTGAATACCACTCAGAAATGACTCACCCTTCTGGATGCTGCAAAACAGAAACCATTAATTCCACCGCAAGAGCTCCAGCTATCATGGCTAATCCAGGTCGACTGACTGTACACTGCTGATCCAGTGTCCGATCCCTGGTGGACTACAAAAGACAGACAATTCTAACAAAAAGGAAAAAGTAACTAAGAAATAACTAGCTAGTTATGCACTAGTTGTGCCTACTACTGCACAAAACGTTTCTAGTCATCTGCAAGTCATTTATCTTAACAAAAGATGAACTACTTTTTAATGTCATGTACACATCAAATAAATTTTATTAAATAATACCCACAAGGCATAAAAAAAAAAATCAAGTCACAGCAAAAAAAAAAAAATATATATATATATATATTCACCATTTGCATAAGGTTCTACTCACATCCCCTGGCGCCACAACATCATTGCAGAAGTAGCAACCCAGTTTATAGCCAGGTATATTTGAAAAGAGTGACGATCCAAGATCAGAAGAACCAGAGGCACTGCTGAAATACGAATCACCAGATTCTTGCTGTTTTGGTTTCTTTAGTCCATGTCTCATAACAACAAACGTGTCAAATCCCAATGCAGCATTAATGACCAACTACGAAAAACATAGAACAACGTACTCAAAGTGAGTCAGAAGAGACGGAGATAAAGGCCTCCAAGTTTTTTCACTGCAAACTTAAGAAAATTTCCAACAACAAAAAAAATAGAGCACGAAAATTACTTTGTATACATTCTATAAGCCATGTTTAAAATATTCTTCTAGAAAGACATTCTGCAGGTAGATGAATGACCTATTAAATGCATATCTACCATCTCGGTCATAAACAACCGATTTTGAGGTAAAAAATTATAGGCTTGCATTAGAAAAAAGCAAAATCAAAAAGTATTGTTTCAGACATTCACAAAAATGTACCTTTTTCTGTATGTCATGGAAATTATATAAAAATGAACTTCCTCTTACTGTTTCACAGAACTACACACCCTTCCATGCAGAACTCCCAAGAAGGAAACAAGAATTCCTTAAATGCATTGTGCTAGTTTACATTTAGATATAAGCTGCATTTTCACAATAACAAATACTCAGTATCACACTGAAGTTACTATGCACAGATATGGAACATGGGTATCTCTGAATATGGCCCAATGAAGGTAAAACTATTGGGACAACTTATTTTGCCAGGTAGTACTACAATTGCTACAATAAACAAGCCTCCACATCATCTCAAATTCCTTTTACAGTTTTTCAGCTCACTGCTGTCTGAAATGTAACTCATTAAACACTCCTGTGAGACTAAGCAATGAAAAAAGTTGGTTATACAGAAAAAGAAACTGCTCAACAGGGAAAATGAGTTATATCATCATCTTCACATTTATTCATAAAACTATGGTCTAAAATTACATTATCCCCATTTTCCTTTCTTATTCCTCAGTTTGACAAGAGCTAAGAGTAATCTGAAGCTATACATGAAAAATACATTAGTACGATTGAGTTTCATCAAGGTTCATCATATTTCAAGTAATTTCTGGATACGCATATTCAGTCTTAATTCCTTCCTTAGTCCTAATGTAGTCAATCTCTTACCAGTCAATCATTATTGTAGTGTCTTTTGTCCTCCTTAATAAGAGGATTCACTTATTATTACTATTCTTTAGAAATACTCAACATTCTTTAGAAATAAGCAAGACTGAGTCAATGCTCCATTTTTAAAAAAGGGTCTAGACCAGCTGAACTCCAGAGATCCCTTGCAACTCATACCATTTTATGGTTCACACTTCTACTCCCCTTTTCAGAATTATCTTTCTGGCATATATGTATATATAATCTTTGAGGCTACGAGATATGAAACCAAAATTTCTGCACACGCACAATAAACTGCTCAGCATTTCCAATAGAGAGTACACAGCATCTTTTTCGCTCCCTCCCCTCATTTTTTAAAAAAAGATACATGGAGCTGGATAGTATGCCAGAGCTAAGATACAGTTAACAAGGCTATAAACAAGGCATGCAAACACAGTACCTTCCTTTTGCTGGCTGCAATGACAGCAGGAAGCCATCGACTCTCTCTCGTGTCCATTAGCAGGAAAACAACATCATGAGCACCAATAAGTTGTTCGAGTTTAGCCACATCCTTTCGAGCTTGTGCCATTGTTATTTCAGAAAAATTCACTGGGTGGCCTGGCATAGGGATACTCATGTTATATCCTTCTGAATTCTGGATGGAGATGGATAGAAAACAAGACATTAAAGAGATCAACTTGTGATTTAAGGGAATTATTGTAAAATGCAAATTGTAGAGCACAAATTCAATTACTATTTGAATGAATGGTATCTTTTCATCTGTATGTCAAAGCCGTATAGTAAAGCACAGTGCTAAAGTTTGAGCAGGTGGCCATCTTAGTTGCTATATTTATCCAGACCAGTTCAATGCAAGCATACTACTTTGGGCCAGGAAAGCAGGGCAACCATGTTCAGATGGCTCTGTGCCTGAGCTAACAAGCCTTTTCTCTCAGAAGGCCTTAGTTACTATGAGAAAATAGCCAGGCTGCTTCTAGTTCCCAAAGTAACAAACAGCACTGTGAAACAAGTAAGCCAGTTTTATACATTCATTCTGCTGCATTCACATAAAACTGTCATCCAGAATTACTTCTAGGGTCATTTCACACATAAGTTTAAGGGCATGTACACCCTCTAATGGCTCATATTTGAGACTGAATATTGACTCGATTACACTAAGACATATGTCAAGTATCATATATTCTCAAAGAATTTAAAACAGAGGAGAGAAGAACAATAATCTTGAGTAATTTCTATGTAACCTGACCAGCTGTGCATTAACTTGATATTGAAAAGAAAAATCACTTCAGAGTTGTATCTCTAGCACTTCAATGTCTGCAGCTTCCACTGCACAGATGCTGAAAGAGCTTGTTCCTTTTGCAGTAACATATGGCTCTTTCAACTCCATATTTGGTCAAGACATATTGAGCAGAAAATGGCTAAAGAGCCAAATAAGCATACACAACGCAAACAATTAACTCCATCACTCGGAAAAATGCTAACACAATCTGTCAGCCACCTGCTACCAGAGAGTAACAGATCCTTCATATAGGTTACAGAAGCATAAGCCTAGTCAAAGTCCCCTTGCTAGGCATTGTGCTGTAACTAGCTCATTATCAGTCAGGAAATGAAACAAGGTAAGAGAATCACACAGAATTTCAAAGGTCTTCAGAAGCCAGCAATCCTGCTTGGCTTCCTGAGCACCAGAGGCCTGCCTTGATTCCCAAAGACAGCTTTGGCTATTCTTCCAGTACCAGATCAATGACCAAGGCACAGAAAACAGGACAAGTAAGCTTTATATTCAGAGACATTTATACCAATGAATGTGGGTTTTGGTAACAAACAGTGCAGTTTGCAACAACTGATGCAGCTCTATTCTAAGTTTGGCAACAATCAGTTGAGTTGTAAATATCTCGTTTCCAGCTAACAGTAGATTCACTGTCCAAACTGTCCCAAAGCACCAAGACTGCCCAGCCTAAAGACCTATTGTTAGTACATGTGACCAGGCTGCTGCTTCAACCTCACCACTCACTGTCAGCTTAACATGAATTCTTTGAATAGGGGAGATTTTACTCCAACCAAGCATTGTTCAATCTCCTTAATCCTACCACGTTGTTTCTTTATATATTTACTGATGGTAAAGTACAATACCTTTTCTCCACAAATTCTACCACGGATATTGTTTTAACTATAAAAATCCCCAACATAAAATACAAATTTTCCATGCTGTTGTTGAAATTTATAGGTGGGAGGAAAGGGTTGTTTTTCTACGTATATAGCATGCATACTAACATTTTTCTGACAAAGTCTTTATGTTATTACTGGAAGTTTCCCTCCAGACAATAATCAACTTGATTTTTATGGCCTCATCTAAATGTAAAAATTCTGTTGTTCAGCCAGGTCTTAATTTCCAAGTTGTTTCTAAGAAGGAAGTTAAAACAAATTTTTAAGTTTTTTTTTTCCCCCCTAAATAATCATATATAACCATATGATCTGGGATATAATTCACTATTTAACATACAAGATCTTAAACTATTTGTTCTTTCCTAATATTCCTGCTTTCATTTTCTCAACTTTAAAAAAAGAGAAAAAACATACTTCTGATATTGATATATGCAAAATGAATGACTCATGCTTGTGCTCTATATAGCCATGTACAAATGCAATTTTCTCTGTAGATATTTTACTATTTAATGTTTTTGTTATTAAATGAATACTACACCAAGTAACAATAATACTATGGTGCAGCAACATTAAAACTCTAGAAACTTTTACCCCATCTCTTCCTCCTTTAGTCATTAAAACCATCTAAAAGTGAAACTTTTATAGTTTTTCCATAGTGGGGATCATTGTTTGATATCCAAATGTTCACTGACCTACTGCTGAATGCCAATACTGAATTTCATAAATAAAGACAATAATAGGATTAACAGATAAAACCAGAATAGAATGAGAACATGAAATAGTCCTCGGGTCAAAAAAGTAAACCTAAGAAAGGCTGAGAAGTACTTTCTCAGGCTTGTTCACTGCAGTGGTCTCTAGCAACACCACAGATCTTATGCTTTTCATATTCACCTTTTTATATCATTCAGAAAAAATTACTATGACTAGTAATATGATTGGAGGCATAGTCATCCAGTCAAGTTTTTTTAAAGCTACTTTAAGCATTGAAAATTTGGAGTGTTAATGTTAATGCATACTAAATAACGTGCATAAGATATGCGCCTCTGGAGTCAAGGAGGATAAAGTCTGTTCTGAATCAGATTCCAATTGCCTCACACATCTTCATATTCTGCACTAAAACTACTTTACCAACAGTGAGCCACAAAAAGTTTCAGACAGTCCCCAACTATATTTCATTACTATTTACCTTTATTACCCCAAGAAAGCTTACTTCAAGTACTCCCTATCTGGTAAAATCATTAGTTACCATAGCACAACAGCCGTTTGGAATATTCCCTGCCCATAGTAATTGAGTAAATCATTTAATCTAGTTGTACCCTATCAAAAAAACATAAGCACATTTTAAATACTGATCTTACCACTCCTGGGAAGATTTTCTGCAGCCTGTCTGCTGCTGCAAGTGCCTTAGCCTTCCCACCGCTAAGACAGTCTTCAAATTCATACAGTGGTTGTCGTACAGGATTGGAATAGGAGATCTTTGCATTGTCCACAAATGTAATCTTCCTGACTCCCCAACCCTAAACAACAAAGTAATTGAAGCAATAATCAGGACGATGGGTTTAGCTATGCACTTTTCAGCCTGTAATGCTCAAAATTCAAGATTTTTTTTCAAGTTTTATAGAAAGGTGGAGCTACAAAAAAACCTTTTGAATCTATTCACAGCAATAAGTTATATTTACACTGAATTAAGAAGACACTAATTTGTGACACTATTTAGCAGTAACCCCTACACGGCTACTAAATTGAGATATGATAAGCATCCTTGGAGTAAGTATCTGCTGATATATATTTATTTTCAAGTGCTTCACTATGGATTTGATTTTACAAGCTAGTTAATTTACTCCATAGCTTCTAATGCCATCTTTGTTTTTAAAGTTAAATACCTATTGCTAGTTTAAGTTCTTACTAGTCACTATCCAACTACGGGCAGAATTGCAAGTCATTTCTACTAGCTACAGATCTTATCTTTTCCTTGCTGTTTAAAGTTATGATATATATTACCTATACACTAGCACAAAAGGATATAACTTTCCCTGTATGTGACATGGCAGCTGCTAAAAAAATAAATACATCTTATTAAAAAGAATAGACTATTTTTATGATTAATTCAGAACTTACCATCAAGGTCCTTGCAACGCTACAACCCAGAGTACCAGCTCCTAGCAGCAGACACTTGGCAGATACGATTTTCTCCAGATCCAGAGTAGGGACCAACCGCCAACACATCAATTTCAAATTAAGATCTACTGATGACTCTGCTAACCTACATCATGAAACAAACAGCAACAGCCCTTTTGAATGAATGGTCCTCTGCTTGAAGCAATGGCTTTTATTTCTCCTAAGGTTTTATATTATTTCTGAAACAACTGATCTGAAACTACTACTTCTGCTACTTTTTCTCTGGTGGGATGACACAGTATGTTTTCAAAGACCTTGCAAACTCTTCTAACCATTTTGTCATTCAGATATGAAGAAAAAAATAGGTAAACAGAAAATACTATCATGCCAAACATCATCCTGCATGTTAGGCACATAAATACACACACTATATAAACATTCAATTCCTTTGACTTCCTCTTGTTACCAATGTGTTGGCTAAACACTGCTTACATGCATTTTAATAAGCCATGACTGCAGTGCTTAAACAGAATAGTAAATCAATACTGAAACACAAATAAAAATATTACAGAAGTTTAGAGGTTAAGGAACAAACCTTTTTGGATCCATACATTCACTGAGATTCACCATCCTTGGACCCATGCCTCCCTTCTGATTCTTCTCCCATCCAACAGCCTTTGGGCAATCTATTTGACACATATAAAAGCAGGAAAAATCGTAAGAGCCTTAATGTTGCAGGAGAAAAATTTGGATTTTACTTTGCTAGTGGAAAAAAAATAAGCATGTTAGCTAATAACTCAAGTTTTTTAACATTCTGGTATAAATACACTACAAATGCAGCCATTTTATTTTGACGACTGAAACAGTGCTTCTTGCCATTCTTACTATCAGGTGTCTTATGCATGGCTTCCTCCTGTTTGACCTGAAGAAATCTAGAGCAGAGATGGCATCATTCCTCATCAAGGCTTTGGCTCATGAATGCCAACCTGAACTTTCTTGGTTCCCAGCACCCTAAAGCTCAAGGACACGGAAGCAGCACATAGGACACTTAAGCCAAGGGTAGTGACTGTGTGAAGTTCTCTTTGAATCTCTATAAATTTTTGCCACCAACAATAACATTTGAGATGTGTCATAAACTTACAGTGAGGAACTCATCTTTGTTTTGATCTCACCACCAAATAACAAAAGAAACTGGAGGGCATCATATTGAATAACAGGAGAGAATGAGCAGGCATTCTGTTTCAATCTCCTCTACGCCATGTTTGATTTGTTGAAAGTCTTTTGTACTTATACATGTATCCAATCTTACACAAGACATTTCAAATAGACCAGCTGCACTACCAAAACGAGAACTCAAAAGAGAAAAATGAGAAAGGAATTCTAGTGTTAAATTGATAATCAATTTTTATTTTAGTTACACTACACAACCCTCCTGATGAGCAATTTAATATTTATACTGGTTTCCAGAACATCGCTGGAAACAAACAACAAGGAATTCATAATGCAAGAAAAATCCACAAGTCTGAAAACCCTTACTGTTTTCAGTTTGGCCAATAATTTGTTCAGACATCATTCACGTCATACATTCCATATTATTTCCTCTATTTCTTAAAATTTACTAAGTTGTGAATACTGTATCAAGTTAACCTCTTCATGTTCTTATCTGCAAATTGGATCACATTAAGGCACTCAACTTCTTGGGTAAGATGAGATACTGAAATTTTACAATACTAGCTTGTACACAGAAATGAAGTCTGAGCTTATGCTCTGAATGTACAAGCTTAAATTATATCTGCCTAACTCACTTTTGTCGGAGGACACTCTGGATTCTATAGTCTTACAGGCATATTAAAAATAGTATCACAACATAACTATTGCACATATTTTTTAATGATAAGGGATCATAGACATATTTATCAAGAAAAAAGATAAAATTTACTATCACACAAGAGACATTAGAAGCTATCATCTAATACTTTCATTTCCTAGGAAACCAGGAAGACTTCTTTTTAATACCATAAAGAGGATTTAAGAGGTGAAGAAAAAAGAAGAAACTTTTTTTTTGAAGGAACAGTTTGCTTTACAGATTTTTGGCAAACTAAAATTTTTAGATATATTTGAAATAACTTAGCCTAAGCAATGATTTAGTAATACTAACGTCTTTTTCTACATTGTTGCAGTAATTGAAGGAGGAAATTAAAAGGGAATAACATTTTTTTTGAAGAGAAATTACCTGTGCCAAGGGGTCTCTGTGGAAGCTTTATTTCAAAGATAATACTGTGTGTTATATCTCTCACTCCTTGCATGGTCCTGTCTCTGAAGCAGAGCACTTCAAGCGACTGTAGACTGCTGCCCCTGGTAGTTAAAAAGGATAATAACAATACTAGAGACATACAATTTCCTTAAAAAAGGGGAAAAAAAAAAAAAAAAAGAATTTATGTTGAATGTGGTGAATGCTCTGCCTGTATCACAAATCCTCACTCTTTTGCAAATTCTGAATAAGGCATTTTTCATTAGTCCTGGAACATTTGTTTTTACTAGGTATAAACAAACTTAGTTGCTTTCAACGTGGAAACATCTCCTTTGTTATGAAGCAACTCTAATGAAATGACAGTCAGTTTGCCTTCGATCATTTCTGCAATGTCAGGGGACAAAATGTGTGTTTAGTGGAATAAAAGGCAGGGAAGGCTTGGAACAGACATCACATAACATGACATATACTAGTACTTCCCCACAATCCAAAGAAAGATCCTTGCAATTCTTGATATATTTCCTCTTCGTGATTCTATTTCATAAGCCAAGAAATAGAATTTTAGTGTCCAAAACTCTCTATATCTCATTAAGTGTAAATCTGCATAGAAACACACATACCCTTCTGTGCAAAATTGTTCAATTAGCAGCTTGGAAAAAAGTTGTGCCTAGTAATAATGCAAACTTGTGGCTGTAAGAAGCAAAATAACAGAGTAAAACATAATCAAAATTACTGAAAATTAAACCCCTAACAATGTTGGAAGCAGCATTACAAATTTTTGTCCTATTTTGAGTATTTCTGTCACTGAATCTAAAGACTGTGTGGGTGATGCAAGTAAAATGCCAAGGGGAGAAAAATATGTGGTTGGTGTCAGTCAATACATAATCTCTTTGAGAAATATAATAAAATAGATACCATTTGTGAGCTGCCAAGACCAGGAAATTTCTCAAAGGCCAACCCGGATAGTGGGTTAAATTACATGGATCGTAAACTCCAACTGTCACCTGCAAGTAAAGTAACTGGTATTCAGTTCATAGAAAAGGTTATTTGGCATATCATATGGTATCTCTTAAACATAACTCAGAATTCCAAAAAAGCTTCAAGGAAGTAAGGATGGCAAAACATTCAGAAAGGCCTAGTTAAGTTCATCACTGAGCAACATGATCCAAAACAACATTCCATGTACATAAGCGGAAGTTAACCAAGGCAGCCACAACTGTTACTGTGATGACGTCTGCTTCATGTATGGTCACAATGTTTTCCTAAATGAAACCAATGGACAGTGCTCGTTTCCTCAAAGGACTGGCATGATTTCTGCATCTAACTGATGAATTGCTCTACCCTCTTCTGGATGTAGAACTCGCTTGTCCTATAAAATTCTGTAGTGCTTATCTTGAATATTGTTCACATAATGATCTCATGATCTGCAGCATTTCCCCACTCCCTGCAAAGTTCTCAAAAACACTTGTGGCAAAACACATGCCAATATTTCTTTGACAAATGTTGTGGGAAATGACATATGAATTTTTATTTTTGGAATGCGATGTGCTTGAAAATCCTCATACAGCATTCCAGAATATATCTACTGTTACTGTAACCAGTGGAAAGATATGGTTTAATATCTTCATAAAACACACAAATACCAGTTTTAGTAGGCAAAACATAAAAGAAATGCTTTGCATTACCATAATGTTGTATATAAGGTGAGTGATTTAAAAACAGTACGTTAGTACATTAACTCTTTCATAAAACAGTTTAATTTCTATCTGAATAATGAGGGAATGAAAAAGATCATTAATAACTCTGTTTTCAAGCTGCCCATTAATTTGATGCAACTAGCCTTTTGTGCAAGCACTAGAGATACTTATCTCTTGAAGGAAAAATTAACTCTATTTGTTAGTATTTGGCTGTTAATCCTCTCTATTCACTGGCCGACTAGTATGCCTACTTCAGTATTATAGGTACTCTTCAAATCACTTGTAAAATAAGCATTTGTGGGTTAGAAGATGCAAAATTCTACTTACCTTGTCCCCTTGGTCTTGGAAAAAAACATCCCACTTTTTGAGCAGAGATATCACCACAGAATTGTCATGATACTTAATTAAAAAGTAAGGCAATGCTGTGACCCCTTCCGCCTGGCAAAGTTCATCATACGCTTTCTGAAGTGCTTGGATCTGAAAAATCAAACGAACAACTGTAACCAACAGTTGCAGTGATGTTATGCAGAGCAACAGCAGGTGTACTAACAACCAGAACAGATGGCTAGCTCACTCCTGTCATTTCTCAAATAATCTTATCCCTGAAAATAGCAAATATAGAGGTTTTAAGATCCATTAGGATCACAGTAATTGAAATCAGCAACTCAGTTGTGAAAACAGCAATTGCCTATGCAAATTTGAAACAGAAGTATTGTTACTGCTTCAGCAGATGAAAGTAACAAGAACACTAAAAGAATTAAGTCTTGTTCTGATGGTCATAATAGCTTGATAAGGAAATCTGCTACAAGAACCACCACATGGAAATAAGTGATGATTTTAGAGTTAATTAATTCTAAAATTAATTCAGTATGTGCTAGGATAAGAATATTAAATTTTAAAGCCCACAAAAAGTTTAGTAGTAAAAAGTTCTTAACATTCAGTATTTGATATACCTGATTTAAAGGGAATCTGTCACCCAAACACACTGGTTTCTGAATAATATGTATTCCATCTGGGAAGCAAAGAGCAGGGTAGCAAAACCAGTAATAGAAATGGTACTTTTTTAAATCCTAAAAAAAGAATTTATAAAATTAGGTAATGTGTAAATCAGAAGGTATATTACTGTGAGTATTGTTTATACTGCAGACAATTGGAAGTTGATTAGCCTAGCCATAGTTCTCTACTTCACAAAGTGTGGTGAAGCACAACTACAAAAAAAGACTTCTTCTCTGCAAGAACTTATATACTAACATTTTTAAATATTAAGATTTAAACAGACATTACACATATGATGTTTCAGTTTGAAAGTTTTAAGGTATAATAATCCTTTAGACAGTGCATTCTGTCTTTCTTTTACTAATTTCTGTAATGAGATAATCTAATTTGTTAGTAGAAGAGAATATGAGACGTCATTAGATATTCTAGAATCTCCAATAAACTTTTACATTTGTACAAAAGAATGGCTTATTAGTTCTTTTTTTTTTAAATGTCTGAAAAATATCCTGATAATGTTAATGTTAGAACTCCTATAATAGTTTTCCTAGAAAGTCAACTATTTCATTATTTACAAATCAGTGCTGTAAGCGTAAGATATACTATCTTTACTCACTGCAAATGTCAGCAGCAGGAACCTGTTCAAGAGCATAGGATTTTCAAGAGCAGCTCCAGATTTTATTGATTCCCATATCTGTCATTGATTGGCAGCACAGAGAGAAACAAAAAAGTTAAAAAAAAAATAAAATAAAATACAAGGTAGCATAAGAAGGGCTGCAGGAATCTTTATTCTTTTATTCTAAATTAAAAATGCTAAAAATAATATTTCCAGTAATCCCCTGTGGTCATTTTTATCTAATCTCATGCTGAAAGTATTCTTAAAATAGCACACAGGATTGTGCTCTCTAACACAACAACTATGGACACCGGTGAACAAGATGGTATTAAGGTATATGGCATTAAACAAAACATCAGTAACAGTCCTTCAGCAAACTAATTATGGACAGCCTCTTGAACACATGGAGCAGAGACCATAAAGCACCCCACTGACTATTTCCATACCCTCTCTCTCTGCTAGCTTATTTGATTTTTCATCTTACCTCATTTGCTTCTTTATCCAGAAGTGACTTCTTATCACAGGACTTGAAAGTCTCAAAAGTGTTGGTATTATATAATGTTCCAAAGGCAGGACAGCAACGTGCTGGTATTGAAGCGTTCCTGAATAAAACACACACACCTTGGAGAACTGCATACATATTCTTTGAACACCAACAGCAGTGGTAATCAACTCTCCTGCAACGTAGCTTTCCAAGCAAGGTTGTCTTAAAATTGTAACATGACAAGGCACAGTAACAACTGCTAATCGCAGCTTTACTGAAAATATTTTTACAATAAGAAAAACTTTGTTGAATATGGATTGATGTAAGCACCATGTGTAAAAATATATATACATTGTAATTAAAAAAAATTCACTGAACACATGCATTTTCTCTAGCAAACTGGCATTTACTGATTGAGGAAAATCCACAGATTGAAGGAAGATTTAAAAATTCTAAATAAACTTCAATTCTTCATGACAAATATGATTTTCAGTAAGAACAAACCAGTAAGACTGAATTTTAATAGTTAATTTTTACTCCTAATTTTGACTATGAATCTTTTGTAAATAAAGATTTTAGGAATAATTTCAACAGAAGTCAATGATAGCAAATATCCTCCCTTACTCACGGAATAGCCTATAAAGTGAGCAAATATTATTTTACATAAACAAATTTACAAACAGAACCAGTGTTTGAGACTTCCCACCATAATATTTTCAACTTAACTTGGCCTTCTAGACGAATACATTACTTCATAAACTGGATGTTAACTGTGATGCAGAGCAGCCTCTCTGTTGTTACAAAGTCCATAAACATACCTACTTGTATTTTGAAGCATGTGTCTAAATAACAGTACATGTTAAAGTATTACTATTATTCATGGAAAGTGTCTTCATATATGAATTAACACAAACAGCATTAAGTACTTACATATCAAAGGCACTGAACTCCAATGTCAAGCGAGCTGGCAAACCCAAAGGATCACCTAGACCAAAAAAAGCATCAACACGTCATTCAAACAGCAAAGCACATTTTGGGGATTTTATTGTTTGTTTTAATAAAAGACAAGTTATCCAGAAACATATCAGAATTAACAGTTCATTCATTTTCTAATCCCAGGATTGTTTTAACAAAGTATTTTAAATAAGATATACAAGTTATTAAAGGAAAAACAGAAGAAAGAAATCTAAGCAACTAAGATGTTCACTTTCTACCTACCATTGTAGTAGTATCCCTTGATAATCTTTGGAGTCTCATCCAATCGGTACTCATTGAGTTTCTTCTGGGTTAGTTCGTGCCAGAATCCTGCATCTAAGGCACTACTAAAGGGAGCAAACTGCAGCTTTGGGATTCCAGGGTCCAGAGGATGGTGTGCCTCATTACTGGCAGCTGCCATGACTTTATTCAATGATTACTGTTAAATAAAGAACAGTCTGTGAAAGCAGGGACAGCTGAAGCTCAATTGATCCTTTTCTTACATAGTACTTTCCTAAGCAAAGTCTAAGTTATCGCACTTGCTCTCCAGCATACAAAATTGATCTAAATGGAAAAAGATATCTGACTATAATCAATAGAAATGAACAACACACAAAGCCTTTTCATAATGCCTGCCTTTACCTTGACTGACATAATTAATCTATTGTAGGATTACCCATGAAATGGCCTTTAATTTTCATCATCAAGTCCACATAAATTTTAAACCAAACTAACAATCTCACAAACCCATTAAAAAAAGGTGTGGGGTTGTTTGTGTGTTTTGTTTTGTTTTCTTTTTCTTTTTTTTCTGTTTTCTTTTTTTCTGGAGCACAGCACCAAAACCTCTCTACATCTAGTTAAGTAAAAAACTTCCGTGAGCACTGTACCAAACACATTTCCAGAAGAGCAGCTTACAGGCTCACAAAACACCAAGCTCCTCCGATGCTCATAATGGAGCCTAATTTGGAGTTGAGGAAAGTCTTCCCTATTTCTATAAGCTCCCCCAATACAAGCCCCTGCGGGGTCCCTGAAACTCATGCCCCGGAGGGGAGAGGTGGAACACACATACACCTGACTGCAGGTGCAGCCTCAGAACTGCTAAGCTGAGGTAAATGGCAGTCCTAAAAACACCAGAAAAAAAATAAAAAATACAGAGAAAGAAGAAACACCTCAGGTGCGCGCACCGCGCCTCAGAGGTAGCGACTCCTCCCGCACCGGGCCTGGGAGCCCCTCGACATCCCGCCCTCAATAGGGGGTGGGCAAAGGAGGAGCAGATACGGAGACCCCGAGGACAACAAACGAACAACTGGACGACCGGGGCCGAGCGCAAGGCGGGCGGCGGGACCCGGTCGGGCTTCCCTCAGTGCCGCCAACCGCCGCAGTGCGACCGTTGCCCGCACGCGCAACCGCTCACCCGCTCCACAACGGCCGCCACTTCCGGCATTGCCGGGTGGGACAGCCCCCACACGTGACGTCACCCCACCAGGCGGGGGGGCGGGCGCAGCCTGAAATCCGCAGCGGCGGCGGTGACGCTGCGGTCACGTGGTGCCGCGGCGGCTGCTGGAGCCGGCTCGCTCCGGTTCGCTCGTGTCGGCGCGGGCGTGGCGTGTCAGGGCGGGAAGGGTGCGGCCGGCGCCATTTTCTGCGCTCGCTGCTTGCCCTGGCTGCAACGACCATGTGAATAACCTAAAGTCCTGCGGCTCGTGACTCTCATGAAAAGTGAAGTGACGTGGTCTAAAAACTGTCCTTTTTTTCTCACTGTGTGAATCTGCACAAAGTGCACAGGGCTGAACAAAAGCAAATGGTCCTGATGTCCTAATAAAGTATCCATGGAGTTTCGTAACCATATTGTGTAAGCTGAAATACTGAAGATGATCATGTAAAATGTGAGGTATGGGGAATCTTCCATTTTTTACATCAACAACAATCATTGACCTGACTATGGTGACTCATACTTAGTACTTACAGTTGTGACCAGTGCTTGATCCCTAACGCAAGATAAGTATCATCCCCGAAATCTTTACAGTCCCCTTCCCCGGCAACTGCCAGAGGAGTTGCAGGGAGACATGGACGGAAGAGTAGCCCACAACCTTGAGAAAACCTCTCTCTCCTGTTGGGTGCATAGTAGGACCCAGCCATTACAGCCTGAGAGATGGCAGGTTCTGGCACTGGTGCTGATACTGTCTGACATCTTTGTGCACCAGCCGGCGCATGGAGCACCTCAGGCTCATGGAGAACCCAAACCAGGGGCAGCAGCTGAAACGGTGAGGAGCACAAGCACCGTGGGGCACTGGAGCATCCTGGAGGACAGCACTGTTGGGAGCCTCGTGCAGGTCAAAAATCGCAACCGTGGAGCCCTGCACCTTGGAGAGACTGACACCCCGAGTCACCTACTCATCGCCATGTGCCAGGGACGCGCTTGGCGGGCAGCGGCTCTGCTGAGGAGACCCATTTGAACGTGAGTGAGCAGCGCCCTCCCGCCGTGAGGATGTGGGCGCGACGCCATTAGCAAAAGCAGGGTCGGGTCTGAGGGGGAGGACAACCATCCCCTGCCGGCCGCAGTGCTGAGACCACATCCAGAGTGTGTTCTGTGCAGCGGTGCAAGGGAGAGACCAAAATGGGAAGGAGTCCAACAGAGGGTCCTGTTAGGGGGCTGGAGTGTATGATGTGAGAAGCTGGGAGGGCTGGGATTGCATGGCCTGGAGGAAAGACAGCTAAAGGGGATTTAATCGCAGTCTAACGTAACCTAAAGTGGGGGTCTGGAGAAGACAAATTCTTACAGAAGCAGAACAGGAGAGTTGCTGGGCAGATACTGCAACACAGAAAATTGCAGGTGAGTACAGGGGTAAAGGTTTTCAAAATGAGATTGGTTAAATGCTGTGACAAGCTGCCCAAGAGGCTCCACTCTCAGACAAATACGTAAAAGAGAGATTTTGGATGATGAAATTAAACTAGAAGATATGCTTCAGCAGTAAATCCAGTGTGCTCCAACACTAATGTTTCCTTTATTAGTTTTTCCTAAAAATAATATATAAAGTGAAATGTAGTCGATTGAATCAATTTGCTAATCACACCTCTGTTTTAATAAATTTGTATGATGAACAATATTTGATAGTCACAAAGCATCTCACCAACCACTAGATGTCACCACTGACATAGAAGAAAATAGAACATATTTTTTCTGTCTCTTAAAAGTGAGATTGGTTGTTTTCACCACACCTTAAATAAAGTAACATACTCCAAGAAATCTGTTTTCTTTGGAACTGTGAGATCTTTGACCTCATTTATTAATCAGAACACGTGGAAGATCTTTTTCGGGAAACCACACCTGGAATATTCTCTCGAGGCTTGAGACTTGGCCTGCAGTGTAGCGGACTTCTCTGTTCCTGGTCTTAATTTACCTCTCTCTGCTCCACTGACATCTAGAGCTATTTTGAATGCCTATATTAGTAAAACAGATCAGTAAAGCTTGTTATGTACCTTGCTAATTGGAAGTTTAAAATAGGCAGTATCCCATTTTCCAATTTTATTATCACCTATATGTATCACATTAGTGGAACTTAATCCCCTTCCTTTATAATTGCTACAGTTACACACAGACTATGGATAAAAGAAGAGAGAAAAAAATCAAGCAGGTTTATTTACCTAAGTTTGGCTGTTGTGTGTTAAAACAATCTTCAACCATACCATAGGTATTCTTCAATATTCATCACTTTAAAACCACTCTCCAATGTTTTTTTGATTGCTGTTTCATATATTATTTTTTAAGACCAAAAAGGCAAATGTCATAATAAAGAGAATAGAACACTTGATATCTTTAAGTATTCCTTAGACAAGCATGTTTACACAGTGGTAACCATGGCTGAATTAGTATGCTGCCTTTTTATATCCTTAGGACCAGGGCCTACCTAAACTACTATCCATTTTAGCCATTACTCTGGTGTATTGCAACAGAAAGAGCAGAACAGCTGTGAATATAAACCTGTCTGTTGACTATGAACCTGTCTGTGAGAGGCTCTTGAACTAGAGTATATGTTTTAAAGACCATGCATTGTAGTCAAAAAGTTCCAAGAGAGGGTGTATTTTGTTGCTCATGTAGATACTGCTCCTGCTGTGTGAAAGCTGACTTAATTCCTGATGAATTTAGCTGCTTCCATATTCTATTTTGCAATATTTTTTTCTATATTAGAGTTCCCTAATTGCAGTTATTTCTACACAGTACTTCAGATCGGAATCAAGTAATCTCTGAATTTAAATACACTCAAGTAGACTGAATTTAACTTTATTCCTGTACCATGTATTTTCCAAACATCAAAGTATCTATTTATGAAAATGCAAAGATATTAGGGCTTCATTTAATACTGAATTCTTAAAATACAGCAAGTAACATTCAGGTGTTTAATTCAGAGATGGAAGACACAGACAAGATAAAGGTACTTTGTACATTATATCCAAAATTTACTTAGCACATTATACCCACAATTTATAAGCATCATGCAAACCTTTTTCTAGGTCACATCATGTCATTTGCTACAAAAGAGGCACATGTGGGACAGAGAGACTCTTAAGTTGCCCAAGATGAGAAAGAACACAGAATTCAGAATTTCTCCAAATAGTATTATGCCATTTTTTTCTTTCAAAAAAGACATGTAATATATTACACAGATCATCTTTTCAAATCACCCCATCAGACTCCATCAGACCCCATCAGACTGTACTCAGTTAAAAGGGTTTCAGTTCTGTCAGATCTTTGCTGCTAACCTGGGCAATTTCACAAGCAAATATATACTTACTTCAGTCTGGAAGTGATAAATTCATCAACATGACAGAATGGCAGTGGGAGAAAATCATTTTTACACTTGAAGATGTCTTGAACCTTGAAGATGTCTTACTAATCTTCTCCCAAATGTACAGAAAAGTTTACATAAATTTATCATTATAAACATATGTGACTTTGGCTGCAGAAGTTTTCTAGTCCAGGTCATTCTTTTTAAAACACCATAAAGGCAGTGGCATAGCAGTGTTGCCCCAAAGGTCAGCAACTCCACAATGTCTGCTCAAAACCTTTATTTCACTTAGTTTTATCACAGAAGAAAAGGAATGGTTTGCTGTTGTGCCACAACCTGGTGTCAAGATACTCAGCTACAATTGGGTCAGATGTTTGTTCTGCCTCAATTTTCCTTTCCCCTCCTCAGGCTGTATATGCTTTTAATTTTGATGTACTGTTAAGTTGTAAGCTCGCTGATGAGTTAGCCCACTTGACATATATCATGAGGTACTCTCTTGCTAAAATACTGTTTTTTTTCCTTTAGTTGGAAATAAATCTATAGCTAACTGCGCCTGTAGAGTAGTGATTGATTCCTATTGCATGACAGAGCATGTCTACTTTTGAGTATTACTCTTTACCCTTAGAAATAGTTAAACTAATGGCTGAGCAAGTGAATTCTCAAAATTGGTAGCATCACTCTTTGCTGGAAACCTCTCGGTCAAGGTTGCCTTCCAGCTTTTCCAAGTGAAGCTCTCTGCAAAGGCATGTTATTTCATTTGTAGAAAACACTCTGAGCAACCTGATGCAATGTCAGTTAACCCTGATTTGAGCAGTATATTGTACCAGATGACTTTGTAAGCTCCTTTCCAATCTAAATTAATTTATGAGTTTATGTTAGTCCTGAAATATGTAATAGCATTTACATCATGAATTATAAAATGCAATTAAATATGAAGTGTAGAAAAGGTAAACACAGTTCATAGATTTTATTTATTGTTTTGCAAGCTGTATTTGCTCCTGCTGAGTTTACCTATTATAAGAACGAATGAGTTTGTGACTGGATGCTTAATTAGTTACCTATTTGTAGGAAGAAAAAATAAATATGTTATCCCTAACCTGCTACTTATGGCAAGTTTAGTAACAGCAGCATAAGCTTCCTGAATAGACAGTGGTTGTATGTATATGTATTGGGTTTTTTTTTTTGAAGTTAACGGATAATGGTGTAAATAAAAGAAGCATGATATCAAAGAGGTATACTATATTACAGTATGACTTCACAATTCACAAAAGTGCATGATTTGGAGAAAGGAATAAATAAATAGGTAGATTGTCTCAAAAAGTTGCAGCTTGCTTTTTGTCTGTGGAACATACCTTCTTTTGCAAGAGATCTGTCCACACAAGCAATGTGTTCCCATGTTTTAAACAGTAAATCAAAAAAGAAAAACGTGATTATTTGGCCAATGACAGAAACTATATTCTCTATCTTCCTTTTCCACAGTTGAATATTTTATAATCACTGAAGATCTCTATTTGTATTTTCAGTTTTTGTTGTACATGCTGAAAGAGGAAATCTCAAACTGTAAAGTACATACAATAGTGCAGCAGTTCTGAGATTGGTCCCAAGTTTTAAGTATTCATGAATGAATATAGTTCCTCTTCAAACATGATAAATCTATTATATGCATGTTTCCTACTTTTACGAACACTTCTTCGTAAATTACAGTTTTCCAAAGCCACCTGCTTTGTCTATAGTGTTTGTTTTTCAAAATGGAATTTTTTTTGGTTGAACTTAGGAACTGTTCTTCTCTCTCTCTCAAAAAAAAAGCCCAAAGCTACACTATCAGTGAATGTGAAGGATCTTTTTGAATGTCTTCTTGAAATTCTCATTACAAAGAGGATAGAGAAATGGATTTAAAGTGGAGTTCAGATAGCCAAGCCATATTGTCAACATGTGTAAGTTGGGGAATTCTTTACAACTATGGAAAGCTATAACGGTATATAATATAAAATAGGGAATCCAACACAAAATAAAGGCTGCCATTATGACCCCTAACTGCCTAGCTGCTTTCCTCCCCCTGTTCACATATAGTCTTTGAATGTGACTTTTAGAATGGCTATGCAGTCTTTGCCACGTTTTCTTCAGGTAAGTAAGTCCAGTGACATCCTTGTTCTGAGTCATTCCCTGAGGACCGCAGGCTCCTTTGGGGTTAGGATTAGAGTCATTTCTGTAGGGAGCCGGTTCTGCAGAAGTCTGGTCAGTTGATGCATTGCTAAAATCACTTCCCTGTGAGCATCGCTCCTCTTCATTCTGATCCTCCTTTACAACACAGACATACTTTTTTCCTGTTTTATCCAGGTCTGGCTTAGATTCGGCAGTGGTGAGAGGGAAACAGCTCCATTTGAAAACTTTGCTGTTGCTCCTGCTATCTGCCTTTGCAGATTTCATGGTATTGCCTAGATGAAGTATTTCCTCCATTTTTTTAGGCTGAGTGGAGTTGTGCTGGTCTTTGGGAGGGATATTTTCATCTAAGATTTGCTTGTGAGGGCACATCTTTTGCTCATCTTTTGCCTTGCTAGGCTGTATGCCTCTATTTTCTGAAAAAGACTGTAATGATCCATTGATGAGCTGTCGTTGCTGACAGTGCTTCCGGACAGTCCTGAATATTTTCCAGTAGAGCCATAGCATGATGATAGAGGGCATGCAGAAATTGATAATGGCTGTCAACAATTTAAACCACATGACTTTAGAGAATTTAGTTTCACACTTAGTTATATTCTGAGTACTTTCTGTTTCACACTTGGTTGTGTTCTGTGTGCTTTCCTCTTTCCAGCCTAGAATTGGGATGACCCACATGAAAGACAGAAACCAAGCCACCAAAATTGTTAAGGATGCTCTCATTTTTGTTCTATACTTAAGATATTTTAGTGGTTGCTGAACTGAACGATAGCGGTCTATACACAATATTAAGAGACTGAAGATGGATGCAGTACTAGCCACATAATCCATTGACAGCCAGAACGAACAGGCTGGCATGCCCAGAATCCATGTGCCGTTTACAAGATAAACAATATTCAGTGGCATAACAGCTGCACCAACTATAAGATCTGCAATAGAAAGGCTGACAATGTATATATTGCCTACTGTTTGCAGCTTCTTTTCAGTTTTCACAGCACATAGTACTAATATATTCATGACAACAGTGACCAGTGAAATGCTACCTAGGAACAAACTTAGAGCAGCTGAGTGAAGGTTGATTGAGTTCTTAGTTGTGTTTCCTGACATTTTTTGCACAAGGGCACAGAACGCAAAACAGAGAAGATGGTCAGGCCTTGGAAGTTCACTCTTCGTTAACAATCCTGGATAGAATTTTGTTGGATGTCTGTGATTTTTATTTCAGGAACTATGAAAAAAAAAAGAAATATATTCAGTCATTGTAGTATTAAAATAAAACTAATGTATGCTTCAGCTTAGAATTTCTCATTTTAGGACCTTCTTCAGTTAAAAAAGAAAGCAAAACAAAAAAAAAACCCTCAATGTTTTACAAATGGATAATTTAAAATGTGAAATATTATGGCTGTGATATGGAAAGTACTGAAGAAATTTCCATGAACCAATCAAAAATGGTTTATGGAATTATCTCATGGAGATTCCTCTGATCCTGGAATCTAGAAAAGAAATTTCAGTCCTTTTTGTCTGAACTTCCTATATCTCATTAAGTACATAAATGATCAATAATCATTACATAACCTATGTCCTGGCATACCGGTTAAAAATTGGTTAATAAAATAAACATGTTTTGTAATAAATATTTTTGAACAATCCAATGATGATTTGCAAAATATATCTAATAGTTTGAGCAGTTGGATTAAATTATCCACCAGTAGTAAGGAATTATTGTTACTAGTGTTCAGTTCAAGGTGTTCAAGTCAATAAAAAGATTACAACCAGTACATGCAACCAGTATAGCTTGTATGGAGATTGATAACTGTTATAGCCAATGCCTATGTTTTCATCTGTAGGCAACAGTTAAAGATGAGTAATCTCTTTCTACCTAGTTAATGCTTGTACACAAGATTTCAAACATTTAAAGCTGGCAACTCTATTTTATTTCAAGTATAATTCAATTAAAAATCTGGAAAAATAATAGGATTTTTGAGGATTAATCAGCGCCTTGCAATCTCACAAAATATATGGTAATTTAGAGTGAGGATCATTAGCTTAGGAATGGTTTGGGTATCTAAGACATATATACAAGAACAATTCTCCAGTTTCAAGCCACCTCACTCCTGCATGCTTACTATTGCTGTTTGCTGCATTAAAGGTGAAATTTGAATAGCTGCTAAACCCCATAATAAAACTGGAAATTGGTGGAGGTGAGGCTGGGTATGAAAAATAGGGAGGTGGAGGTGAGGCTGGATGTGAGGCTGGATAAGAAAAATATGTTTTTTCTTATTTGTTAGCTCTTGAAAGAATTATTGTGTTAAAATTTTAATGAACCTTTCTCACATAGCTTCATTTCTCTCTAAGAATACCCAGAGCAACCTGAAAATAACTTCTGCATCTGCCAGTGTGATGGCATAATCTTCCAAGACTGCAAAAAAGGGCTATCTCTATGTTATCGCTGCCTGCTTTTTTGTTTGTTGGCGTTTCTGTTTGTTTGTTTTCCTTCTACTTTACAGGAGGCAAGCCAATCAATACTTGTGTTTAGTCTATCCTTGGCAACTCTCAAATTAGAAGGGCAATTTTAAGGAGAAGAAAAGATACTTTGTAATTGAAAAAGGTAAAAGAACCTGTATAGATGAATAGGATGCCAAACACTTTTTTACAGTACTCAATGTACCTGAAGGGATTTTTTTTTAATGGCATTTTAAAGGTGGTAAAAGGAAAGAGGCCTATGAGATGTTCTTGAAAAAGCAAGGTAATCAAACCTATCAAATATGTAGGGAAGGGAGTGGGGAGGATCTATTAAATTGTGTATTGTGCATGAAAGTCATTTCTCTTGCTTGCCCACAACCCTAACTTCCCCCCTTTGATCATTACTTCATAGGCATTTGTCATATAATAGCATGGGTTTTCTGTTCTTTCTAATGCAGTCAGCTGGACAGGTTCCCCATTTGGCATGCTGGGTTCCTGAGGATGCTAAATGGGATTGAAGCTTATGCATCTCATGCTGGAGCTGCTTCATCTGTTCCAAGATCTCAGTAATTCTTCAGGGTGCTAGGTCTGGATAAATTCAAATGTCTGCCTACATGCAGAGTAAGTGTTCTACTTTCAGAACCTCTCAAAGAGCTGTAACTGAACACATCTGCTGACCATGAAATACAACAATGTCTGGAAACACTCTTCTGTTAAACACGTCGGCTCTTAATTCCTTCCCCTTTGTTTATAATCCTTAGGCAATCCTTTTGGTATTCCAAAGATACTCTTGTTACATAGCAAGTGGAAAAAAATATGCTGCTTGCTATTACCATTGAGATGACCCACTGTCTCCATGTAAAAAGGATCAAGTCCTTTCAAAAAATGTTTACAACTACTGAAGAAAAAGACTGGATTGCATCTACATTTGAGTGTCTCTCTCATATTTTGAGATAAAACTAAATAATCTGACACCTTGGTGTTTGGCTACTCAAATCTCATTAATCTTTCCAAATCTCAACATACTTTCTTTTTTCTTAAAGGCACTCAGGGTAAAAAGTAAATGTTTTATTATATGAACCAACAGCCCACTTATTTCATTCCATGTTTGACTTACTATGATTCTTTTGTGTGAAGAAACTTTTACTCAACTGATACAGACATCTGGCTGCATAATACTGTTTTATAGATTGGGTTTCAAATGCCTTTATAGTGGGTCTTGATGTAAACAGTATCTTGGAGGAAAAAAAAGACAGAACAAAATGGCTGGACAGTCATGTAGCTGCATAGAAGCAGATGCAGAAGTTTAAAAGGTGAGGACAAATTTACTAAGAGTTCACAATTAATGATCTGAGTATTGGTTTGAGGAGTTGGAAACCTTGCAGACTTGTTGGATCCCTGTGGTGACGAGCGGGAGCCACACTTAAGGAGGGTGAAGGCAAGGGGACTATTTTTGGAGGATTTCCATGCTTGCATTTCCAAAGAGAATGGATGATCTATTATTACTATAATAGTAATAATGATCTTATACTTCTGTAGCTCTAATCACTCTGATATTTTTCTCCTGGTTCAATCATTTGTCTAAATACAGTACTAAGTCAAGAGTGGGATAGATGAAAATACTTCTATGCTCTTAAAATATATTTACACAACTATCCTTAGGAATGGACAGACAAACTGTCTGAAAGTTTGGAGTAAGTGCATTGTGGCAGCTAATTTTAAACTGCAACAACTAGAGCCTCATTGAATTTGTATATCCACTTGTGTTCTGAAGGTGCTTAATTCTGTTGGGGTTGCAAATAAATACTGCTTTTCTTTAACTGAGGAAATACTCAAATTGACTGATGAAATCAAGCTGAAAGAGAATGTTTGGGCAGGCTTAAGTAGTTTGAAAACATAAGTGAAAGCTTGGCATTTTAAGTGATGCTTGGATTTATAGCACTTGAAATGTGTGCTTACCTAAATATGATGCTGTAAACAGCAGTGTACAGGAAAAAAGTTTTTTAAAAAATGTCCTTATGCAAGTCACAGCTGCTGTGCATGACTCTTGAAAAGATGATAAAAGGACAATAGCCTGACCAAAGGTAGTGTACTGATTACCCCTTACTGAGGGATTTTATTCACATGCCTTGGGTTAATAGCAATGAGTTCTGGTGGAGCTAGATTTTACTAGTGAAAGGTTAATGAGCAGTACTGAAGGAGGGAAAAATAAATCTTTTCAAATATTCTTTAAAGAGCAGTTATCACTTGTGATATGCAAGCCTTAATCTATGCACACTCCTGTCTAAAAACCATTTGTCATCAATACTCTCAGCTTTCACCCAGTGTTCATGGACAAGTCTCTTAATCTTTTTGTGTGTGTGTGTTTGCACTTGCTCTCAGGGTCCTTAGGGCACTGACTTTGCTACAATCTTCTTTCTTTGTCTTTATTTCATCTCTTCAGAAGATATAGAACTAACTGCTGAAAGACTAAATGCATTACAGAGTTCTGTGGTTTTACACAGTATCTACTAATTCAATATACTTTAGCTCCTCAGCTGGCTTTACCTGACTCAGCTTCTTTATTTGCACTTTTTTTCTGAAGGGGTCAATGTTGTTTGAAACAGCAAATAGGCTAATCAAAGTCTCATCTAACTAGTGAAACAGTCAATACTGGACAATATAGAGCTAGATGAGTACTTAGTTTGCTTAGTACTTAGTTTAATTTAGCTTAGTACTTAGTTAATCTAAGATAAGAGCTAAGTTTTGTTTCTGTATGTAATAAAGTATTAAAAACTCCATTGAGGGAGTCTTCAGCAAAACTGTGTACTCCTATCTGCTTGCAGGTTGCATTTTAAGATGAGGATTAATGCTTTTATCACTGCCAGCTATAATTCACGCTGAGGATCTAAAACAGAACTGAGTTGTGTGTTTTTGAATATTTATAACCTTTGATAGAGTCAGTAATACTAGGCAGATCTTCTGGAGTAAAATGTTTTTATCTTCAATGATGAAACCTAAATCAGGGTAGTCTGAAAATATAGCTTAAGTGATGGTCTCTTACCTTCTGGCTTCATGAAGTGATAATAATCAACTGACTTGACATCTTTCAAGCTGTGTAGTGATGCAATCTTCTGATGCCTGACCATTCATTTCTACCTACTAACACTTAATTTTCAAGTCTAACTATATGTTGATGTATATGTGCTGTAGTCAGTGGCAAAATCAACTACTTGAAGAAACTTCTGGTTACTGTTGCACTTTTTTAAGTGCAAAAAAAAATCTGTTCCTTTAAACAATCTATTAAAAGAAAAATCTGTTCCTTAAAAAAAAAAAAGTTTAACATCTGTGTTTCTTTTCCTGAAACTGAGAGATGTACCTGTTTCTGATGCTCTGCCTAGCTTTTTCAATCAACTCAAAACTAGACCTAAGTTATGAAAAAAAAACTAATAAGACACATACATTCCAAGGAAAGTTCTGAACTTTAAAATGTAAACTCAGATTCCTATGAAACTCTTGTTTCAGTGGCTCAATCTGCTTTTCAAAGCAGTCTTAAATGTCTTTTTCCCTTTCCCATGGCAAAACGACCAGCCTTTTTCCTAAGGTTCCCGTATGTGGATGACTACTCTTCCCAGTGATTTGGAAAATTCCCATCACAACTGAATATTAAAAGCTTCCAGATATGGTATTAATTTGTCCTCCTAGCCTAAGCAAACTGCTGTAGTAGTGTAGTTCAGCGTAAGTATCTTGGAATATGATCTTTCAACAAACTGGTATTTAAGCACTTCAGTACTGCAAAATTCTGAGGAAGTCTGACTTTCAAATGTTTTCTGTAACCCATCTATAAAAAGACTTTTGCTTTACGAGCTAAATAACTTAGTAACTGATATTACAAATGAAAATTTCTTTGTATTTTGGTACAGTAAGGAGGCTGCAATGCAAGAGTCACTAACTTGAGAAGCTTTTACAAATTGGAGAATTTTCTAGTGCTGCCCTGTCTGTAAAGCTGAGTGGCCACATTGCTGCTTTTTCCCTTGGAATCCAGTGAAAAACTGTAATCTCCAACTTGCTAAAGCATACCAGGCTACCCTTGCTTGAAATCTTAAGGGTTTGGAGGTTCTATCTTGTGTTACTTATTCCAATCCTTGCCTTACAGTCAACCTAGCTGTACTCTTCAGTATTGTTGCATCAGAACTACAGTATGCTCATTTTTAAATATTATTGCTTAATGGGGTTTGTCTGTTTCTCCTCAAGTAACTCTGAATCATTTTCAGAAAGCCATAAAATGTTTGCAATTAAGAGCTGCTAATCCTTTAAACATAGAGGTTGTGTACTGATATTCTGACTGCTATTTGCTTTGCCCATTACTGGCTTAAAATAGGAACAACTGGATTTAGATACAAGAAATGTCATTGTCCAATAGTGAATGTGTTAAGGGCTTGTAAAATATGAGAAACATCTCTGTGATTACCTTCTCTGAATTCTGAGCAGGAAATATAAGAAATGTGGAGTCAACTTGCTTTTGTTTCATAACAAGAAAATGGTTCTAATAACCATTAAGAACGATTTCTTGGAATTGAAATCGCATCTATCAACATACTACTTTCCTCCAAGCTCCTAATATGCTTGTTGAATAATCCAGTGTTGCTGTTTTTCTTAAATATAAAACATAATAGTAGTAATACAGAGCCAAATCTTAGAACTTGTTTCTGATTAGGATAAACATCAACTAGGTTATTGTCATGCCAATACTGTAATTCCTAATAAATATTAAGATGATATTTCATATCATGATGTATAAAACAAGTTAGGTCATAGAGTAGTGCTTCTGATTTTTTAAACAACAGATTTGACCCTTTGGATTTAAACACTGGTGAATATTCTGGACCTTTGTGAAACTTGATCAGTAAGAAATTTCTTCAGTAATTCAGTGCGGTTAACTTGCCTAGGTAAGTCTATAAGCAAGACTTCACTAAATAGTGCACAGATTGTCTAGAAACCTTGCTGTGTAAAATCCTAGTTGATGCGAAATCTCAAATGACCTTGTACTGTTAATCTAAAAGGCCAGTGAGAGAAAAGTTTAATGCTAGTTCACTTACTGTTTTGTACATGAATACACTTATTTTCTTTGTATCTAATAGGAACATACATTGATCTGTCTCTTAAAACAGCTGGTAAACCTACTGCAGTAATATTCCTTCACATTTTAGCAATAACTCTTTTAATGCTTCAAGTCATTTTGAATGCCCATCTGATGTGCAGCATTGGGCCACTTTCCACCCCACTCCCAACTGGTTTAGTGCTGGTTATTGGATTTTAAGCAGCTAACTAAAATGGAGCACAAGTCCTGCAGAGCAGCTGGACACAAGTTCTCTTGCAGCTAGAGAGCCTGGTGCTTTGCAGGTAAAGAGGTGAGAGGCTGCTTTTCCAGGACACGCGAACCCTCCCTGTCATTCCTGCCCCATGGCTGGGGAGGCTGCATCGGGAATTGCGGGCAGCAGAGGCTTTAGAGCAGGTTGTGGCCCTGTTCCATCCTCTCCTCATTCTCCATGTCCAGGATGGGGTAGATGTTGACATGTTTGAGAAATGCTGCCCTGTCCATATGGGAATGAATGCAGCTGGGGTTATTACTACCTGTTTGTTTTATAGAAGACACAGCAACTTGAGTGGAAGGAGAGGAATATTTGCCCAAATGTTTAACTCTCTGCCCACACCCCGTCTGAAGACAACAAACCTCTGCTTCATCCTTCTGCAGCCAGTTTTTCTTTGTCAAAAGAAAAATGCATTAACTAAAACCTAAATATTTTAGAGACAAAACAGAATTGTGTCCTAAATCGCTTTATTCGAGGTAGCTTGTGGGGCCATTAAGCTTTCCCAAAGGCGTTCGTTTCCCGCCTGCAGCTGCACTCGTGCTCCGAGCGCCGGGACTCGCTGGCGGCGCCGCTCCCACGGCCTCCGCAGCGGCCCCGCGGCTCTGGAGACGCAGCCGAACGAGCCCCTTCGCGGCGCTTCCCTCACGCGAGCCCTGAGACCCGCCTCCGGCCGGGGTTGTCCCCTCCCTGGCGCTGCCAGAGCTCACCTGGGCTGCCCGGGTTCCACGTCCCGGGTCGTGTCGCCCGCTGCCTCCCGCTGCCGCAGCTCTCCGAGTGCGCGGCCGCCCCGGCCCCGCGCTCCCGAAATAGCCCGAGCACCCGGCGTGGGGAGGTGGCTCGGGGTGGCCGCCCGGAGAAGGCGGTGAGGGGCGGTCGCTGCGTGTCTGCTCCCCTCGAGGCGGCTCACGTGTCCGTTCTCTCTTCGGCTTGGCTGGAAATCAGGCGTCTGCAGTTGACTTTTTGGCTTGCTTTCCTGCCCGCCCCCACCACCTCCGATGATAGAAATCAAGTACGAGGGAGTAGCCTGGCCGGGGTTGCTGGCTAGCACCCGTTGGCCACTGGGGCAAGCAAAGCTCTTTGCAGTTGTGTTTCAGTAATGTATAAATGACTTTACTCCAGAAATGTCCCAAAGCCCTTAAGGTAGGTTTGGCCAGTACAAGAAATAGCTGTGGAAGTGAAGATTGCTTCTGTATGCAGGAGGGAAGCTGAGTCCCTCAGGGGTGAAGTGATTCACGTGTCCGGATTAATGCCAGGAGTGTGCAGGTCAGGAAGCAGATCCTGCTCTCCATGTGCTTGTTCTAGCTGCTACTCTTGCTTTGAGAATGAGAATGGTTTTAAATAGCTCACTCTATGTTTGTGTTTCATAGAGCAGTCCTACGGAATTGGTTTGAGACCTGAACAATCGCAAATCCATGTCATGTTAAAGTAGATTTTAGCTGAACTGATTCTGTTTCCCATACATTCCATGTGTCCAGTGTGTCTGGTCTGCACAGTGTGTTTTGCAAAGGAGAGCTACTAACTTGCCTCCTTTTCCACCTTTGTTTAAAACGATGCTTACTTTTTCATCTCACTCTTCTCTGTTTAGGAATGTACAGCATAAAACCCCTGCTTAAGTAGCATATATGAACTCAAAAATAATATTTCTTTGTATCTTACATAAGTTTCCGGGAACTGATGGGATGTTTTTACAAGGACAGTTGCTACGCACTATTCTTGTGTCTGTAGAACTGGTGAACAGCAGCATAAATGTCAAACAAGTTTATTATCCATATCCCTGCATTCTGACTAGGAAGATTGTACTTCTTGATAAAAGACATTGTTGTTAGTGTTGAGTATTAGAATAATAAACTATTTACGCTACTAAGGCAATCTTGTTCTTGAGTTAAATATGGACTGTTCTGTTATGGATATGAAAGCAATTTCTTAACAAATATGTGCTTGTTTTTTTTTTAAATCTTCCTGTTTCCTGTAGAAACGGCCCTTGCAGGTTGTCAGAGCAACCCTGTGCAAGAACCTGTCCTTAGGCAGTACTTGAATCATGCTGAGAAATGGCTTTAAAGACGGGCTTTAGAATCACTTTGCAGCAAACACCTTTCAGGGTCACACCTGCTTATAAAATTAACTAACAAACACCTTCAGTGCTACCTACTGAAGTAGCATACACATTTTCCATTTGGACCAAACTAAACTGAACATTAATAAACCATGCCTTGCTATGCATAGTGCTGCAGATGAAACCTGAGACTGGAAAGCTGTTGAGTTTCCGACCCCTAAAGAACTGGAGTTCTAAGTGAAGGAGTTTGGGGGATGTGTCTCTGCATCATGCAGTATCTCCCCATTTCTTCTGAAGTTATAACTCTTGTACCTGCTAGGCAGACAAATGATACAATAGGTATTGAAACATATGCCTGCCAACAGGTTTGTCAATGTTAGAGTCAACTTTATTCTAAAATAATGATCAAATAAACTAATCTGCCCATGCATGTGAGTAATAATTTTTTGGAAATTCTTGATGTCTGGTATGTTCCAAAACAGAAGTATGTGACATGACTAAGTGTTTTCTTGTGCCAGAGTTGCTTTACAGTTAACTTTCTGTTTTATCTTACTATTTTTCTACTGTTGTTGTTTTTACAGTAAACCATATGACTTCAAGCCACTAGAAGTTCCTGTAATCGTCATGATTTTAGTAGTACCTTGTGACTCTTCATATTTCCAATGCACGTAGGCATGATACTTTTCTTCTGTTGAACTTGGCATTCTGGAGAATAATATCATTATTGTCCCTTAATGAATTTTTTGTCTTTGAAGAATAACCTTTTGGAAGGTGAGTCTCAAAATATTCAGAGTTCATGTCAATCTGTGCAGGTACTCAAGGGTATAACATCTCAGAAGTATTTGGGATGAGTTTCCCCTTACCATGTTTATTTGTATGGTGTGTCTAATTAGAAGCCATTTTTATTTTGACATAGATTGGCTCTTATAAGTTGATTGGAAATATTTAAACACCTAATGTGAAAATACAGTGAATCCTGCTCTTTCTTTTTACAGATGCATTTGGAATTAACTGCTTTCTCCTTTCAGATGTATCATTTTAATCACATTTTTAAGAGTTGTATAGATTCAGCATCATTTAAATTATCTGTGGTAAGAGAAGAGATTAATTATGGATATGCAAACTCCCTTTTCCAATGTAAATAAGAAGCTTAGGAGAGTCTTAAGTATAAGCAGCCTATAGAAGCAGTGAGACTTACAATACATTACTTAATGAAATACAGATCAGTTGTGCAAAATACTCCTTTTTTTTTCAATGCCATTGATACAGAAGTTCAACATAGCAGTTGTCATCTTGTAAGCCACTTTTTCACGCCTATCTCTTTGTATCTATAGTTAACCCTGGGCAAGAGACAGAATAACTTTTATCTGCACATGTGCTGATTACTTGGCTTGTGCTTAGGCCATCCAAATCTAGCAACTGCAGTCTCTCCTTCAGTGCCCAAACTCTAGACTTTATTAAACTTGTAAGAACTTAATATCAGTGAGATTTTCATCCCTGAAACTTATGGACAAGTAAAATTTATTAAGGAGGAATAGAATGGTTAGGCAAAAATTGCAGCAGCGTAACAGAGAAGGGACAAACAAGGGAAAACTCAAACAGTGGATTCTGTAGATCTTAAAAATGGCGTGAAGTACTAACTAAATAAAACAAGTGCCATGTTATAATTCTTGAAATGTCTGTTTTCTGAATGTGCTTTCCTTGAGGTTTGGCACTTCTAAGAAGTGCATCATAGCTATTTTGTTATAAGGCCTGAATAGAAGACACCTCTCCAGGTTATTTCAAGAGATCAGTGCTGTCAAACTTCTCCAGGGCTGACCTCACCAGTTAGCTGCCTGAGCAAGTGTGTGATCCCTTAAACACTTGTTGACATGTGTTTCAATCCCACTGTGCATCTAGGAGTTTGGATTTGCTTCTAAATTCCGGCTGTTTTATTAGTGTGATATTCTTCCCTCACTGATTGAAATGAATCACATGAGTAGTTCTTGAAAAAAGGCATTTAATGCCATTAGTTAGACAACTGGATTTTACTACTTGTACTGTGCATACTATGCATTTTAACCTGGAGTGGAGTAGTTGTCAGATGTAGATACTGGATGCTGTAACTAACACAAATTGTTTGTTCAGTCTTTGTATGGACATGGACAAGTATGGACAAGTGTAAGCAAGTGAAGCACAACTTGGCTTCAAAAGAATCTGATTCAAATGAAGTAAAAATGCTGCATTCCCATTCTGGCACTGGGCAGTTGAGCCTGTTACCTAAGTTTCAAGCCAAACAGCACATCTGCTGCATTGTAAAAGCAGAAATTATGTGGCTTCCTAGAAAAGTTTTAGATATCCACATGTTTAGTTTCCTTTATGTGCTAAGGCATAGCTGAAGCAGGAAAAATCTGTGTTTCATTTGTGCAGCCTTTACTGAGCCTACAGCTGCTTCTGCACAGATCACTGCAGTATTCTACTCATATCTCCTTTACTTCAGCTGCTCGTGGCTGAGGGTAATGGAAAATAGTCACAATAACAAAGTAATGCAGTGGCTTGTGCAGTGACATTCAAAAAATATGGACTCATGTTTTCCTTTCTGTCCTGGATGTGACTTTGTGGAAGTCACATGTCTATCGCATAATCTTCACCCATGCTTGCATGATTTGATGTCAAGGAAGTGATGAATGTGCTACATAAATGGAGTATTTAATATAAGATCTAAAGATACAATGGTAATGTGATATTTAAATAATTACTATAATATTGTAGCTTCTGTTGCTGCCTGCGCTTCTGAAAATCTGGCTTTTTTTGCCTTTTAAGGATCACTCCAGGTGTCACTATGTGTATCACTAGGTCTATGGCCTGGTTTTGGATTAAGCAATTATAGCAATAGTATTTATCCTCTTGGGGTATAAAATAGAAAATATAGCCAGAATAAAAAGAATCTTCTCTTTCAATAAGCTATAGCATTAATTTTATTTCTTGCCTGTTTTGGAGTGATAGGTTCTGAGAAACAGTCCCTTTTGTATTGAAAAGTAGAATTCCTAATACAATTTGGGTATGCAAGATGTCTTTTCTGTTCAACTGCAAGTTATTATCCTACCTGTGCATTTGAATGTTCAGTTTTTCAGCTGTAGGCCAAGCTAAAACACGGTATAAAGTTAGCTTAGAATTTCTAAGGATATGGTGCTGACAGTTTTCAAGCTTTCAGTTTTGGTTTGTGGTGTGGACAGACTTCCCTGGAAATCTAAAAACAGCCTTCTTAAAACACTTGATCTTGGCTGCCATCGCCATGGAAAAATGTGTTTTTTTTCTGAAGTGCCTATTGTAATAGAGGGAGATGAGTTGTATTTTATAAGTATGTTGAATGTCCCTTTATGCTTAACAAGAGTTGATTAACCCTGGAACTGCAAAAAAGAAAGCTATTAAAGAAACTCAGCAGTGAAGATAAAGCAATCTAGATAAGAAATGTCTCAGGCTTCTAGCCCTGAAAAGGGGTAAGTTGTCACTGGGGTTGGAAATGTCATCTTTAAGTGGAAAAATGATGAAAGGGAATACTGAAACTTTCCGTTTCTTTGAGATACGGAATAGGGGAAAGGGGGGGAAATGTTAAAGGACCGAGGCTGTGCCTAATCTTCCATGTGGACAAAAGTCCCTGACTCTCTGTGGTCCATATGTCCCCTTTACCTCTTCACCTACCTTCTGAAGGATGATAGAGGTTAATTAGAAGATGTTACACCCTGATCTATCAACACCACCTTTTGCAAGTTAGAACTGGAAAGGTGCCATCTTGCTTTTTGTGCCTTGCGCAGTACAAGGCTCACAGAAATGTGGTTGGAAGGAGGTCATCTAGGCTGACCTTCCTACTCAGAGTGGGACTAATGCCAGTCCTGGGTCAGATTTTGCAGGTCATGGCTTTGTCTAGCTGCGTCTTGAAAGTGCCCAAGGCCACACATGCCTCTCTGGGCAGCTTGCTCCAGTGCTGCATTACCCTTCTAGTATGAGCTTGCAGGAGCAACCAAATGTTCAGGCACTTGGTGAAAGTGAACATGGGTAACAAGGGATTACACTGCATTCTGTGAAAGCATGTTGGAAAAAGGAGTCATAAGCAGGTAGCCTGGAATTGGTTTATTTTGAAGAAAAAATATTATAGAATAAATATATTACAGCAGTATATATATTTAACAGGACTGCACCTTTTATCATATAAATAAGATTTGTCACTATAAATGCTGTTCAAAAACGTGGTATTACTAAGTATTAAATTTAAATAAGAAAACTCAGTTTTAGCCATTAGAATTACGTTGTATTGAAAATGTTAGACTAATTTAGAGGCAGTGTTACAGCCCTTCATTATTTTCTTTGTCACATTCCTGTGAAAAAATTTGGGCTTGCAGTTGTAAACAAGAGCAAAAATATCACACAGTGCTGTTGATGTCATGGCATTTGGAAACTGATCCTGCTATACACGGTTAAAAACTTTATAATGTTTGGACTCACTACATTTTCTTTCAAAGACTGTGATAATCCAGAGTCATATGTTTTGGTTTAAGTAGGGTATTTTCTTTTGGAAGTAGTGAATATTTTCCTGGTAAAATGCTGAGTGGACTTTAACAAAGATGTGAGTTCTTAGGCAGCAAAGTTAGTCTTTCACTTAAACAGCTAACCTGTTGTCGAGACAAGATGTTTTTGCTAGTGATGGGATAGTAAGTCCCGTCTACTCTGGAAGGCAAAAATGTTTTGGCAAATTTAAATAAGATGGGGAGGAAGGCAGAGAGAGAGAGAATTGAAAAACTTAGTTTGTATATACAGTTGACTATCTTGTTTATGTAGTTATATACTTTTGCTCTGAACTCACTCTGTTGAGCAGCATTTTCAGTGTCTTTGCATGGCTCGGGAATAGTTGTGAGCCAGAAAGCATTAGTGGGAGCTTGGATATCACAATGATGTGGTCATGTGTGACTGACTTACAGAAAAAGCCTTTTTCTTTTTGG
>VWPW01028717.1:162264-281403 GCA_013389825.1 Crypturellus undulatus
GTGGAATTGGGGGGCGGGGGAAAGTGAGGAGGAAAGGATCATCATTAATTTATCTTTTACATCTTATCGTTATAAATTTTTCGAAATGGATCACCTAGGCAAAAGCAATGTAGAAATTGAATGTCTACTGCCAAGGTAAGTAATTTTGCTTTCAGATCCTTTATTCTTTCTATTTTTAAAGAATACTGTCCAAAATTAGAAGATCACATCAGTGGTTAATGAAAAATCCATTTCTAAACATACATATGTGTATACATACACTTGATGTGTTTTGTTTACTGCATTAGAGATCAGCCTTTCTTCAGACTAAGCAGGGACATATTAAAAAAAAACCCATAAATTTCCCAAACTTGGGAGCATTTTAGAAGTATCAAAAAGGGGAATTTGTTGAACTTCTGAAGCTCTGCCTAATTAATTTTTTAATCTGCGACTATTCAATTCAGAACTGCCAGCATGCTTTGCTTTTTCTAATTTCAGAGGATGTAAACAACTTTTTTTTTTCTTTTTTTTTTCCTCTCCACATTCATGTAAGGAGGTTGTTCTTTTTTTCTTTTTGCTTAGAATTGTCCCAGCATATTGGCAGGAAGTGATTTCTTTCTCTGCTTTTTAGTTTCTAACTTTTTGTTCCTGTGGAAACATATTTTGAGAAATGCGGTGTTTAATTTCAGAATTTACTACTATATTTCTCCATTTCTGATTCACATCAGTTGGATATCAGCCTTGCATTAGTTCAATTGATAGTATAAGTATTGTGAATTCTTACCTTCACAGGGTAGCTTCTAATAAAACCAAGGTAATTCTTCATGAATCTCAACAATATCTGCTGATTTTTGGTGATTTTGTTCCGTAAATCAATATGACCTAGGCAGTGAAAAGTCCTTGACTGATGCTATAGCAGTTCTGTAAGCAAGTATATTCCTGAAAATGTCGATAGTCCAACAAATCACATGAGTTTTTGTTCTTTTTTGCTGGAGCTGAAAGACGAGGGTAATTTCACAACTAACACAGATACTGTAGTGTATTTTAGTGTGAACACAGAACGCCTACTAGCTGTGAAGCCATCAATAAAAGGTCACTTAAAAGCAGCCATAGGCAACTAGCTGGTACTTATTTTTAAATAAATTAAAATAACTTGTTTTTCTTTTTGTTCTGACACTAGAGAATACTCTATGCACTGGAAAAACAATTTGGAGGAAAATGTGATTTTGAGAAAGGACTTTTGACAAGTAAGTTGAAGGGGTTTTGGATACTTGGGGAAGTTTTTGAGATTTGATTGCTGTGCCTTGCCAAAGGAAAAAGGCAGATTCTGTTTAAGAGCAGTAGCTGAAAAGGAATTTATTTTAGTTCCTGAAAGGACTTGGGGGAGGTGAAACTTGATTTTAGTTTTGTTGCCAGGTTGCGTCAGTAAGAGAAACATTGTTTTTCCAAATCTTTTTTTTCTTTTTGGTCAATTTTTTTATGTGAATGTATTGAATGTGCTCATGCTTTTGAAAAAAAAAAAAGAGCGGGAGAAAAGAGCGGGGTGTTTTCTACATACTAATAATTATTGTGCTTAGCGATTTATTGGCCTTGTTGCTAGATTTCAAGGCCTTGCATTGCTAAATTTAAGTTCACAGGAATTATCCTGTGGTCCCGTGTTTTCCTCCACTGTAATAAACAACTGCTGGCTACCTTCATACAGATTTTATGCTCCAAACATCCTTAGATGATAGTGAAATGGGGACGTGGTAGAGTGACAAAAAAGCAGCCCTACGAATGTTTGTTTTGTATTATACATTCACTCTTCTTATGTAAGAAATATGGTGGGTGAAGTCTGTGTTTTGCTGGAAACAGAGGAATTAGAAAAGCCCTAGAAATAAATAGGCTTGTTGTTAATTTCCAGTGTGAAAAATATTGTGTGAGGTTCTCACCCCAGGAAGCTGAGCACATAATGGATATCTCCATGTGTATAGTAATGACATATTCAGCAATAAATATGCAGTTAACTGTATGTGTGTGGCAGTAGAGCTCACTTACTGCTGGATGTGCTGCATTTTAGTCTGAAGGTGTTTTCGGTAGGTTGAAACAGAGGTTGATTGCATTTGTAGAGGAGCATTGCCATATCACAAAACCTTGGGGATTTACTTGATGGAGATGATCCTGGAGCTTGGTAGTCTGAGAAACAATATTCAGAGAGGGTTTTAGGTGTAAAAGGGTTGAGAAACCCTTTTCCTAATACCCAATGAGTGCCAAACGAATGTCTAGTACAATGAAGTTCTGTTTCAGTTGTCAAAAAATAATGGAGTAAAAGGTAAAGCTTCTTTTTTGCCTATGGATTCAAGGAGTGATTATGTTTTAATCACTAACAGCAAAAAAAGCCACTGACTTCAGAGCAATGATGTGGTACCTGGTATAAAGGGTTTGCTGTCTCTGGTTTGATATGCATTAATAAGCTACATAGCACAGGGATAGATGATAGCTGCTGAAATAGATGTTTTCTTGTGGCTAGTTTGGAGAAAAATGTTATTTAAGGAAGATCAGTATGGTAGAGACTTTATGTCGGGTTCGTTATCAACCCGTGGTGGTTGTTCGTGGTCATAGAGGGAATACTGAGGCCATCCACCTCAGGGTCAAGAAGCACTGACACCTATGAGATGATAGGCCAAATGACATTTATTGAAATACGCTGCTGGTTCTTATAACTTCTGTCCAGGTGGAAGTTGTCTTATGTACTAATTAGGCTCCAGATATCACTTTTTGCCCTAATATGGTTAAACCCTTGCCCATTCCGTGACACCGCGAGATCTTCCGTCCGCCATTCCTTATCTCTGTTTCTGTCACGTACAACAGGTCTCGTTAACAGTACGGCTGCAACTCCCACAACTTTAGAGATTGTTTTGTTTTCCTGCTTGGCTATCATGACTCACAAGGGTATTTCTTAACTAAACTCATAGTGCCTTGGTGCCTAGAAAAGGGACATTGACATCACTGGAGGGTTCTTAGGATCTCTGCACAGTAAAGCAGTCAGCTGTGCTCATTTGTCTGATGCTGAGAAACACTTTGAAGTAGAAAAGTGTGATTGTCTTGGCAAGTATAAATAAAGCTTAGTGAAGGTTTTATTTAGTATTGACTGTTAAATGAATTGGTATTCATTCAGATATCTTCATATATGTGTGATGTTAGGAAAATATATTTGCACTTCTGTTTCCCCGTATATATTAGTGCTGTGGGTATTTTTCCATTTTCTTTTTATATCTTTCCCATAGTTTTCTAGTTTTCTTAAATTTCTTCCTAAGTTCAGTACACAGAATAAAAAATATTTATATGTATGAATCTCTGAAAACACCCCCCCCATGTTAACTTGATAGTTTACCTATACTTATCTTACTTATTTTTTCCTCCTCTTATTGATTACTAATTGCTTTTTCACATTTGCTCTTTGATTCAAATACATGACCTTGAGTAGTCAAGTGTTAAAACTATGTTCAGTAATGGTGAGTCCACAGCCTCTCTGTGCCGCTGTTGTAGGGTTAGATGGCAGAAAGGTCATTGAGCTTCAGTGTTCACCAGTTAAATTCTCTAAGGATGATATAAAAGGCTAAAGAAAGGACAGATGTGTTAGTGAATACTTTGTAGTGATTAATGAGAAAATGGTTTATTTTGAGAGAATCAAGCTGGCCAGAAGCATCCACTCTGGCTATACTGAATGTAATACAATGAAACAACCTAAGGAATATGTTGGAAAGTGTTAAACTTTAAAAAATAGATAATAGGATTTTTAAAAATAATAAGCTGTTGTTAAAATCACAGGAAAATATTCATGATGCATGAAGCGTGCTCTTTCACTAGAAAAGTTGTTAAAGGAATTTCGGCTTTGTCCCTTTTCTAGCTCCCTGAGTCTTTGAATTCAGATATCTCACAGGACACACTGATCACTGCTCTTGCTTTCACTATGGTTCAAGCAGAGAATTCCAGTCAAGAATCTGAGTCTCTAGAGTCTGGCTTGCATCTTGCTGCATTCTTTTTCTCATTTTAAACTGATGCCAAGTGATGAAACGAGTTGTTCTTTATTAGGTATCTTTGAAACCAGGCTGCTCTGTTTTATCCCCATGTTTCTTGTTGATCTCATTGTAGCTTTAAAAGTTTGTTACTGCAGCTAATCTTAGGGAACTGCAGGGTCTGCAACAGCAGTCTGTGTCACTGAATAATCAAATCTGCTTGGTCAGCATTTGGTATGCCAAAGGAGCTCATGTGTTCTGAAATGGAAAGTCAAGGAAAAAAAAAACTAGAGATTTTTTTTCTTGATTGAAATCTATTCAGAGACGGTGGGTTTTTTTGTTGTTGTTGTTTTTTGTTTTTGTTTGTTTGTTTGTTTTTTGAGGCACCCAGTCCCTAAGGGCAATGCTGCCGTGTGCTGCTGGGCTTTGCTAGGCTTTCTAGATGAAGCTAGCCTAGTCTGCTTGTGAAGCTGGGTCTGCAGCTTCCTTTCTAAGGGTGCCATAGACTGGCTCCTTGTTCTTCCTTAAGCTTAGCATGCTTAATATCTGATTAGCTTAGAGGAGGATCTAGAATCTGTACATATATAAATATAAATATTTCAATTGTTGTAATTGAAAGAAGAAAATGTAGTGAGGCATACTGAAATCTCATGCTCATGCCTCTGTCAGAAAGCATTTATATTACTTGACAGTATTTAAATCTAATCTAACAGTGCTAAACATGTTAAGAGGCACAGCCTCTTGACTGCGTATGAAGGTATAATAATGAGTTCCCACACCATGAGGCTATGAGATGATTCACTGATGTGCCAGTGTTGTGTGGGGTTTTTTGTTTGCTTTTCCTCCTGCATATTAGTTGGCTTCCTTCCCTGCCTCTTGCCTGAACATGTGCACACCTGTTCAGAGCTCCAAGCTAAGCTCTGGCGAAAGTAGATAGTTGTGGAAGTCACAGTTTCTTGTCTTTTAAAATCAGTCTTGGAGTTTGTAGCAATGGAAAAAGACATCTGCCTCTGAAATGTACTTCTGTCTTCCAATTTCAGATTGGAACAACAAAATTTTAAGAATGATTTTTGGTGCTGCTTTTTTCAATAGCATAAAGTAAAGAACAGACCTCCTGGAAAACCATGCTATTATATGCATGTGAAGTTTCAAAGCATGACTTAATGTCCTTATTTTTAGATAAATTTAGAGGTCATCATCTAAGTTGCCTAATGCTGCTTGGCATTTAGGAAAGTGCCTGCCTATGGTTTCCTTTTTACAGGTAAGATAGTTTATAGAGCCATATTTTGAAAATCATAGGTCTTAAGTTTCCTTTTTCCTTTGGCTTCTGTTTGTCTTTTTCATGTTCTGATGCAACAGATGTTCTGATGTTATGATGCAACAAACTAATAGTCCAAAAATAGGTCCAAATAGTTTTAGCGTAATTGTGTTGATGGTGATTCCCTGTAAAAACATAGAATAGCAATTATCGAATGTTTGCTACACAAAATTGCCCTGAAGAGTATTTAGTCATCATTTCTAAAATGTTTTCTAGATGTAATAAGCCTTTTTTCTTGTTTTTCTTGTTTTCTTGTTTTTCTTGTTATTTTTTAGAAGAAACTTGGTGTATGTATTTTGAAGGGTCATTGCTCTTCTCCCAAATAGGTTCATAATTGTAATATTAATCACAGCATGGAGATTTTGAAAATGTAGTTCAAAGCACCTGAGTTTTAATTTGGAAGCAGAGATTGACATGAGGTGTAATTGGTGTTTACTTTTTAGTATCTCATATTCAATTTAAAAAATACATATTATAGCTTTGATTACTCAGGGCAGGCCTATCTTTGGAATATTTTTATATGCATACTTAAAGTTGCTTCAAAAGTAGTTAAGGATTTCCATGTGATTTGGAAAGGAAAAAGACTGCAAGTGTTATTTCAACATTTTCTTATACAACCATTGTCTATTATGCTGAAAACTTTTCTGTATGAAGTATGAATTAGATGCTGTGTTTGCATAACTGGAGCTTAAGACTATGTAAGATGGTTCTTTTTCTGGAAGATATTTAAAAATAGATGTCATGGGCATGTAAGTCTTCTTTTATATCATAAATCTACGAGAATCAGATGACAGCTTGCGAGTCTCATTTCTTTCTACCAATGAGGAAAGCAAGCTGATTCCATTTGTCATTGTTATGTCTTTTAGTGTTATGTGCAAAGTGATAGAAATGAGACAATTTTAAGATCAGTAGGTTTTAATTTGTTTCTTTATAGCACCAATGACTACATAGCTCAAATATGTGGATGTGAGTTAAACACTATTTTAAATTCAACTTTTTAGCAGAAGGTAAGACATGCATGTTACTATTAGACCTTGAAATTTCCCTCACAGACCAAGGGATATAGTTGCATCTTTGAGATAGTGTCTTTCCCCCTAGTGTTGGAACTGTAGCTGTCGCAGTTTAAACATCTCTTCCCTTGAGTCGATGTGGGTGGCACTGTTTTTTGTTTGCTTGCTGCTTCTTCTTTTAGAAGTGAAAAATGATAGGATTTCACCAAATAATTGTTCTTCATTTATAAAAACTAGGCAAGTAAGACTTATTCCCTTAATAACAAGGGGAATCCAATAGGAAGCACCTGATTCTTTGGTCCCTATCTAGGCTGTGCATTACTTCTATGTTGGAAAAAATGTAAGGGCTGTGAATATAATCCTAATATGTTTTTATTTTCAATTGTATGAAAGACACCTTGGTTTTGATACTGAAGAATGGGTTTCTGACACTCCCCACGGTTTGCTCTTTAAAAGATCGATAGGACTGAACTGACATTTCCAGTTGCTGCTACTATTTAAGAGAAATTGTGTGTCATTCTGTGTCTAAATATCTCTGTCATTGACCCATGTGTCACTAGACCATGTGCAGTAAATGAGTAGATGGAGGAGATGCCAGTGGGTGAGTGTGTGTTGGTCATCAGTTTTACTATCTTCCTTCTAATGATAAGACGACTAGAGGAAGAAGCTTCCCAAGCTGGTGTGGAAAACTGCTCCAGGCTTCAATTCTGTTTTGCAAAACAAGTTTGCTTTAAAATTAGTGAATGGCAGAGAAAGGAAAGGCTTGAATGGAATCAAAGTTGAATGCTAAGATACTGAGAGTCTCATTCCAAAATGTGAGCTCGGTTCTACTCAGTGTGACTGAAGAAGATAGTAATATCAGTTTGACAGGTTTTATTTGGCATTTAATGTATCACAGATTCTTTTACCACAGGCAGGTATAAACTTTCTTCTCAAGGTGATGTAGGATTCTTTCCAGTACAATAAATGTTTACATTAGGGTAATATAAGGTATATATGACATCCACGTATCCGGCCTGTTTCTGGAAGTTGTTCTCATCGTTAGTCAGATTTTCTTTTTTTTTCTCCTCATGAAACAATTAGACCACCCAGGAGAATCCATGGAAAATAACTTCAGTGGAAAACCTTGGGCAGTGCACTGACAAATGCATTATGCTCTGCAAAAAGAGGAAAACAGCTTCAGAAACTGTTAAGTGTTTTGATACTGTTTTATACGAGCCTCTGTGGGAATTGCAGAATTCATCAGGTTGCTCTGATGTTTCTAATAGTCTGTTTAAAGAAGATGTTGGCATGAGTATAAAATCTGTATAAATAATAGATACTTGTAAGTGATAAAAGGCGTCTTTAATAAGTATAGGTGGGGTTCAAGGAGACGGTATGTCTTTTGGTGGCAGTTTAAGTGACTTTTCAGAGGTATTATCAATTCTTCATTACCTTGTTCTGCATGTGTTGTTTACTGTTTTGCTTCACAGCTGAGAGACCTTGTATTCTTTTTCACAAAAAAAGGCTTAATTTGCACAAGTCTTATTTTATTGCTTCCAGGCAGGCACATAACCCTGGGGCAAAAGTGGAAATATTAACAGGAGCCATGTGTTTCCTCAGCACAGACATGAGCTGAGGAAAAATGATTTCCAAGAGCTGCTTTAGCTGAGAAGTTTGCACAGACAGGGACTGCTGGAATGACCTGGCACTATGTTCAGACCCTTTCTTCCCCTCTGTGTCAGCAATGCCTTTATTTCCATAAAGTTGCTTTTATTCCTGTGCCTGAAGGGAAGTTAACAGATCACTCCCATGAAACTTTCTTCTGGGACAAGCTTAGCAGCAACTGGGTAACTAAATGCTTTCCAAGAACAGAAGGCTTTGAAGCACAAGACAATAGGTTAATTTTTATATAAGCTTAGCCTGGAAACTGGGCTATTGTGTGTAGTAAATCTGAAATAAGGTAGGAAAAGTAATGATGTAAAGGCTGTTAAACATTTTCATCTGTCACTCACAGCTGTGCACTTGAACACAGCTATATTTTTGTTTTAAAAAAGTGCATCTAGGTAATGAACCTGTTTTTGGATTAAGCATTTAACTCAATGAGATTTCAGATTTTTTTTATATAAACCCCAATATAAAAGAAATTCACTTCCATTTGCGCAAAATTGCCAGTCTTTTACCACATGCTGGTCTTAGTTAAGCCTCACAATATTGTCTTTCTCAGTAAAATGAAGGTTTCAGGAAGGTAAAGAAATCTGTACTCTATCAGTTTGATTTCTGTGGGACACCAGGAAGGAGGCAGCCTTAGTTCAACATGAGTCTTAAGAAAGCTGAATTTCTCCCAAGTTCACTTGTCCCTCATACTTGATTTTTAACATATGAATTACTAAAGATTGTATTTGTAACAAAAGCTATTCTTGAATTTCTAGGAACAAACTGGTGTCTTTTTCCTGCTAATTTAGATTAGGCGTCCATAGTAAATTTATACAATATTTTCATAATGTAATGTATCATCATGACCTTTCTAAATACGTATGCCGGTTTGATCTTTGCTGTGTGGTTTGAGGGTTCAGATCCTTGAACTCAAATGCCTCAGTTCACTACCCCTAAGCCTGCTTTTCACTCAAACAGGCCTTTTTTGTCTCCTCAGAATTTAACCTATGAAACAAGACAGTACTATGAGATTTGCTTTTTTTCCTCCTTTCTACTTGCTCTGTCTTCTAAGATGAAAGTAATAATCTCAGAAAGCCTCTTCCTTCTCTTCTTGATTTGTTGCCTTATCAGAATGCCAGGCCAGAAGGAGGTCTGGGTTTGTTTCCTCTATTTCTCACCAAGCAAGTTTGAATGCACAGGGTGAAGCAAGGTGCATGCAGTCTGTGCATTTTTTTCCCTCGCCTGCTTGTTCTCCCTGAACAAAGATTATCCTCTTAACATAAGCAGTGATGGAGAAAGTGACCTGACTTTAACTTCCAGTGATGCTGGCATATACCTTTAGCTTTGAGTACTCTGAAAAAATAATTATTGGAAAATTAGTGGGTTTCAGTTATGGCAAGGAAAGTACTTCCTGCTTTTTCATGGAGAATGAAAGAAATTAAGTGCATTTGCCATGCCATAAAGACAGTGAAGAAATCAGAGGGAGAGAGCGGATAGGAATGCAAAGTAGAAAGTCTATTTTTTAGAGACAGACAAAATGAGGAATATAAGAATCATCAAGGAAGAGAAAGATAATTTATTTGGCTAATGCTCAATGATTAAGCTCTCCGAGTCTGTTTATAACATGCAACTGTAGTTTCTTGCAAATAATCATTGTGTCCTTTTTAAACAGAACTGTAAGAAACAAGAGTGAAGACAGAAATAAATTACAGTTTTCTGATAATTTGAGACTACAGATATGAACCCAAAATCTCATTGAGATAAAAAGATTAAAGATATTAATGTCAGAACACTTGATGTTGGCCAGTGCAACTGTGGGGCTTCTTGCTCAACTTCTGGTTTGCTTGGGAATTAATTCCTTCAAGTGCATGTTTCCTAAGCAGAGACAGGGGGAAAGGAGGCCAGTGTGCGCTCAGATCTCATTCTTCAGAGCCAATGTTCGAAGGGAGGGGTGGGGGGAACTCAAAATTAGAGTGGCTAGTGATCTGTCTTGAGTATAATGAGACTAAGATTAAGAATTACTTTACATGGATAAACAATTAAATTGCTGTCTTAGCATAGTGCTGTCTGCGAATATTGTGTCTTTGTGTGGCAGACAGTCACTTGCAATGTGTCTGTCTGGAGAATTACTAACAGGCAAGGTATTGCATTTTAACCTAACATAATTTCACAATTACTTCCTGTGTAGATAGGACTTGTGTGTCTTCCCGTTATCTTCAAGTCAGCCAGCAGACAGTCGGCTCAGGTAGAGCTGTGATAGCAAATGTGCTGAATACCACAGCTTTAACATGGCAAACCTTGCTGCTGCTGCTCCAGAGCCAGACAAATGTTGTTGTCTGTCCATTGCTGGAGATGCTGATGTTCATTATCTGGAGTGTAATCTCTTAATTTAGAAAGAGAAGAGACTGGGCTAAATTGCTGCAGATAAACCTTCAGTTACGGAAGTTCTATTATCTATTCTATTATCTAGTTTAGTTGAAGGTAGAAGAAATGTTTTAATTTCCAGGGCTATTTCTAGAAAAAAGTATTTAAAAAAAAAAGCATAATGAGCTGTCAGCAATGAAACAGAAACACCATATTCTCTCTGGAGAATTGTTTTGTGCCGCTGCTGCCCTGAATCTAATGGAGGAAATGAATAAAACCTGCATACATCTAGTACGGTAACACTTGAGTATAAATTCTTCTAGTTAAGAGCTGGAACTAAGAGCCATTGTTTTTCTGCATCAGATGCTTGCTTGGTTACAAGCAGATTTACAGTAAATGAAATGTCACCCTATGTGTGCAGATAAGTTACTGTATGCAAATCTGATCCTACAAAAAATCACTAATGAAAAGTAGGGCATACAAAATGTCAAGGATTAACACAGCAAGTTCTGAAGGGAAAGTTATTGAAGGAAGAGATTGGCATCCTCTCTGGGAGAGCTAAGATGTTTTAAAAGACAAAAGCCCGTTGTATCTTTCAGTTCATTTCTCTGAGGTAGATTAACACATATATTCAACAGGGAAGAAAAGAGTTTGAAGAAGTAATATTTAGGAAGTGTTCCTTGCAAATATTCACAGGAAAGGGAAAGCAAACAAGATCAGGGATGTTCTTGATTGTGAATCTAGATGAATTTTATGTCACAAAATATTTGCTTACTCATGTCCCAGTGAAACAACAAGATTTCCTCAGAAATGTCTGGCTCTTTTGCATACTACTTAAGTGACATTTTAAATTATAACTCAACCCTTTAAGAACTCAGAAAGGTAAAATATTACTTAAATGGCTTAAGTCCTATAAAATCAGTGGGAATTAGGGACCTGACTTCTACCTATTTCCTGGAAAGTTTATTAAAATATTTTGCATAAAATAGCAGACATTATTAAAGTACTATTTAGATAAATTTGTAATTTGAGTGAGGACAAGAACTGATGCCTCCATTGTCCGTGGAAAATGCCTGAATGCTGGTTTGGAGAAAGTAATCTCCTTTTAAGTGTTCACTTCCTGCTCTGTTCCTATTTATTTGCCACTTTTGCTCCGTTTCAGTGAGTTTCACCTCTCACTACGACTTCAAAGAGCTGCTGATCCTATGGAGAGAAGAGTTCTCTGGCATGCCGACAGCGTGGCAATTTAATAAAGGCAAACATGAAAACCCTCAGAATAAGGAGGAAATTGAGCTCAAATCTGTGCCTCCAGAGAAAGCGTAGGTCAGGAAAGGCTCATGCGCAGTTGGCGGCATTGGAAGGTCTCGTGTGCGCTGCGCTGGGCAGGGGTCGGCACCCCTCAGGGCTCACTAGTTGCACTGAGCATGTCTTTTAGATCAGCTCATGCTGAGAGCCTGGAGGGTTCTTTCCTTAACTGTTCCTCATCCAGCTCAGTAGCTGGTTCGTGAACTGTGCAGACAAGAGTAGGTCTGGCGTGTCCACTACAGATACTCTTTTGAGGGTTTATAAATTCACAATAACACAAAGGGGAAGGAAATGTGTTTTGTTGTTAGTAAAACAAACACTCACTGAATTACTCAGATTTTATTTTTCAGGTTTATTTTGCATTCTTGTTTAAAATTACTGACACAACTTAATTTGATTTTTTTGTGAGCATGCTGAAGAACGCAGAATTGAGTCTCTGCTGATAACTACTTACCTGTGTAAGATGGGAGTACTTCCATCATTAATAGCATGCTTTTAAGACAATGTTGGTATGATATGAAACATATATATATATATAATCATATACATATACATATATATATATATATAGAGAGAGAGAGAGTAGGTTATGGTGGTTGGGTTTGATCACCTCCATTTGAGAGAGAAGCACCCCTTGCATATGGGAAGTCAGGCCAAGCAAGGGCTGAGGGCTAGGCTGCAACCGGCAGGCTGGAGCCCTGGTTCCCAGGCCTCCACAGAGCTGTGTGACGGGGAGGCATTGCATTTTAGTAAAGCCTTACATGGTGAAAATGAAAAACAATGGGTGTTAAGGGAGAATACATTTGTCTGTTGCCTCGCACCTGCAGTACTGAGATGGAGCTGAGAGGTTTGTGTCAAAGGTCAAGTTAAAGTTATTACATGGCTCCAATACAAATGGCAAGTATTAGGGCTCATAACAACTTTGCCTTGACAGGTGACTTTTTGTAATTTTGAAGTTATTTTAACCAAACTGTTAACAAAATTCAACATTTTCACAAAAAGAAAAAAGCAAAATAATTTGCAGATAAACAAGTTTATTTGGTTTGTGGTTTTGCAAATATTTTCAGTGAATTCAAATGTGAAGTCCAACCATTAAAATAAATCAAGCTACTTGTTTTCTGATTCCTGAAACCAGAGTGTAATTTCTTTATACCTCGTAAGTGTTCATCTCCTTGCTGATGGCATTACTAGGAAATGCTTACATTCAACATACCTCTTTTTTCCTGTCAGGAAATATTTTGAAATCAAGTCATTAGTGCATTTGGCTTCATGGCATCTCATCTAATTTTCAGGATGAATTCAGCAGTGTGGAGAGGAAATGGAAGTAAGACCTAATACAGAATGAAAAAAAAAAAAAAGGTGTTGACTTTAGGGTATGGAAGGGGAAAGGGAACAGATATTGTCTAGCAAATAAAAGCTTTTGAGCAAAGTAAGAGTAAAGATGCCTGCTATTTTTTGAAAAACTACTTAAATTAGAAAAGTTTCCAATAGACACAATTGTAGTTGTCACCAGGATAAGGGCATAGAGCTTTGGAAATGAAAGCTCTAAAATGCATCTGAAATCCAACCATCCTAAGCCTACCTTAGGAGAGAAGCCAATAGATATGCTCAGTGAATTAAGCTCACCTTTTTGGCTTTGGGCCATGAAGGTAATGATGGAGAAGAGAGCATCACTTTTGAGGAAATGGAATATAAACAAGTTGGCCGTGCTTGAAAACATTGTCCATTATCTGACATCATTTATAGAAAAGAGGCAGTATTATTTATTAGTCAAGTTCAGACCACAGACCTTCAGTAGGATTTAGACAATAGTAGTAGTGCTTATTCCTGAATGCTAAGGACAGACTGTTTCTAGTTTTTTTCTCAAGCTGAGACAGGTATCTTTGAAGACAGTTTATTTGTTTATTTAACCATTAAATAAATACTGTGACCAAGAATACAAAGTACAAATTCCTTTACTGAAGCTTGTTGAACACTTCCTCTCAGATGCCATTTTAAATAAATAAAAGACCTGGGGTGACACCCTTGCTGTCTGACCACAGACCAACTGGCATTTGCAGTATAAAACTCATTTGTGCATGGTGACGTTGTGCCGTTAGTGAGAGTGTGTTTGGGATGAGACCTCGCACCTGACTAACTTGACACTTTGCTCTGTGGCCTGCGGGGTAAACATTTTTGCAGGCACCGTCAACTCAGACTCTTTTTCTTTTCTGTAAGTGTGATGCACTTACAGAAATGCTCTTACATTCTCTCTTCTAGTTACTGTAGCGCACCAGCATCTCATCTAATCTTCGTGGATACTGTCAGCACAGAAACTCTGTGGTAGAGATAGGTGGGGAGTTCATGGTCAAGGTAAATAAACAGTAACACTTTCCTCTATATTAAGTAGTACCTAGAAGATGAGCTAGGCTCCTGGGAGTGCAATAAAGAAGCATGAGATTGCAGAACTACTGGCTTCCAGAAGCAGTGATGGCTCTCCATGGTGCATACTATAGTGTTTCTGCTATGCATGTTGAATGTGTGTTTCTAGGAGCACTGCTCACTTTCCAGTTTATAATCAATTGCAAATTGTCCAAAATAACTTTGAAATAAAAAATCTTGGATTCTAGCACTCCGTGACCTTCAGAACTTTTCAGTCCGTGCTTTTTGCCTAGTTGTTTGCTGATTGTCTATGAGGCTGTCCTCTAACACGTTGAAAAAGTGTGTCCCTTTAAAAAGAATGTTTTTTGATAGGTACAAACCTTCTCAGATCAAACTGATACAAGAATCAAGAGCTATGTAGGATGTTTTCACTTCATTTTTCCATCCATGTTTTAAGACTGGTTTATAGTAGATGCCTGCGGAACTAAATAGGGAACTTGTCTTTTAATTAATGTACAGTATGTCACACTAGGATGACATGAGTATTTGGCCTCATGCTTTCAGATCAATATCAAAGTGTAATAGTTTGACATTGTCGTTCTAGTTCTGGTGTTTGTTTACATCCTGACATAAATGCAGTTGATTTTGGAGGTTCTGGAAACACAAATGCTACTTTACCTAATGAATCTTAACAAACAAGTTATGCAAGGAACCTTAGAATATTCTGTATTTCAAGTTTCAATACAGAAACTATTTTTTTTAGTATTTTTAGCATGGTAATCCTCTCAGTAAAGCTTAACACAAAAATGGTTTGACTGCCTTAAAATTAGCATCTCTTTCCTGGGAAGATACTGCAAAAGATGGCAAAGGTGCGGAGTGCAGGCAGACAGGATGCCTGTACAGATGATACCACGGTTTGGTGTCCCTTTTGTACTGTTCTCATTGTTTTGCTGTGGCAGAAATAAGGAAGCTGTTAAGTGCTTTTCCTTATCAGCAGGATCCTAAAGGCTGTCAAACTACCTCCAGAGACAGAACATTGTTCCTGTGAGTGTTGGCAGTGACTGCATGGCACTGGACCATGTCTAGTCCTAGACATGGACAAGACCTAGTCTTTCTTGGATGAGATTAAAGTGCCTGCACTTTGTTGTAGCTGAGTAGACAGGCCTTTTGTTTTAATTTATCTTTTTAGACAAAAAGCTAAATATTTTCTATGCTAATTATGGTCTTGAGGACTATAAATAGTACATTGTGAAGTAGATAAGATATGACTTTAACTTATTTCTTTTTAAGTCTCACAATCAGCTTATTAGGGCAGATTGTTATTATCTATATCCAAGTATAAGCACCATCTAGATAAGGAGGAGAAGATTTCTTTTTCCCATATACAGTCATTTTCAAAGTGGACTTTTAAGAAGTGTATGAGGAATTGGATTTTTTTTTAAATCCTCTTTAGATACTGCAAATAGCTCAGGACTTAGATGAGGAAATGCTTTTTTGCTTCTTATTGTTGCCATTGGAAAATAAAGGGGGGAAACATGAAGAGACAATCATGAGAGAAAAAAAAATTCAACATTTGCAGGATAACAGGTTAGAATATTTTGACACTTGTCTTGTTTGTTGGTTTGCTTCTGTGAGTGCATTGCTCTTAGAAAAGTTTCCTGCCCCTTCCCTCATATTTATTAGATACTCTTTGTGATCTGACACTTCCAATGTTTGTGTAGTTTAAGAATCTTTATTTTGAAGTACATGGAGAGACAAAGAGTTGCTTTTGAACTGGTACTGACTTCCTGGAAGGAAAGTTCAAAATTGCTCAGTACCTAGGGAAACTGTTTCTTTCAGGGCTTTGTGTGCATGTGTAGGAATTAGGATTTGAGATAACAATACCACTAGTTATGAGCTAAAAGAAAAACAATCCTGAAGCCAAAGCTCACAATAAGGTACGCTAAAACAACACCCTGTGGAAATTCAGAATTCAATGATGTGTGTCACTTATATCCTACCAAGATATAGTGATACTAACGTAGGAGTATTGTAGTATGTGTTTGAAGGTTGACATTTCATTCAAAATCCCATTTTTTATTTTAAAAAAATTGTACTGGAAGGATAAATAGTGAACAATGATGAGAGGGGGAAGCTAGATTCAGAAATAGGTATAAATGGAATATCAAATATGAGTAACTTAAGCCAAATTCTTCCTTTCTTTTGTATTAATTTAGCTGTCATCCTTGCATGCCCAGTACCTCCCCTTCACTGCTCCACTAGTGACGTTTAAACCTCTGCCCCTTGACTCCTAATGAAAGTCTGCTAGTTTTGTGTTCATTTGTCCAGTCAAGATAACTAAGAGTAGCAGTAGTACTAATTGCTCTTTTGTGAGCTTATATACTTAGTCCTGCGTGAAAGAGGAGGAGGTGGGGAATTCCAGTATCTGTTTCTAAAACAGTAATTGCTTCCACACCATCTTTACTCTTAGGATTAGCAACTGTATATCTGTTCTAAGAAAAGTCTCAGCATTTTTCACTGTCCTTTTAAAAACATGTTAAAGCTAAAGGTTAAAACTGCAACAGGCAGAGTCTTTGTGACGCAAAAAAAAAAGACTTTGGATTCAAAATATTAAGATGTTTTGGTAAAAAAAAGACAGTTTTTGGAGACAAGAAAATGTTGTTTTTCTAAATAATTAATTATTTTTTAATAAAGCTATTTAGATTTGTCTTAGGGAAGAGAGCAAGTATGAGAACTTACGAGAAGTCCTATGTTTGTCTATAGAGCGGGTATTTAATTGAAATTTAGGACAGAAGGTCTCATAAGGCATGTCTGCCTTGAGCAAAAGGTTTTTTATTTACTGAGACCATGAGCAAAAGTCTTTATATGTATCCAAGTGTGGATGTCTTATGAAGGAGAAGGTTTTCAAATATATATGAAACAGCTGAGTTGTGTGCTCTGTGATATAAAATCAGAGAATCTAAAAAGGAGGGCAGAAGGCTGAAATTTAGTTTCACAAGGACATTTCTAGCTTTATTTTGAACTAGTACTAACCTAAATGAGAACTGAGGAGGTGAAAAAAATCTTATTTCAGATCAGTTAGACTGTTTTATATTTGCTTTAAAGAATTTTGTGATGTAGGTGAAAGTTGTTCCTACATAAGCATTTCTAAATGGAATTTGATTATCATCTCCAATGGATAATATTCTATTAAACTGGCATTTTGCAAACATCTCAGTGGGACTCCATTATCTAAAGCCAAATTAATCATTTAGAGTTCTTTCTAGCAGCAATTATTAAAACTCCCTTGGGTAAAACCCAGCTTGTTTTTTTGTTTGTTTTTGTTTTTTATTTCCTACATGGACTTGATAATGGCCTTTGATCCTTGCACAGGATGTGTTTGAACTGCTGTGGCACAAAAGCATAAGGAGAGAAAATTTCATTGTGCACTAGCCTTCTTACATGAGGAAAAACTTACTTGTGTAGCCACTCCATAAAGTCAGGAGATAAAACTGCAGTATGTGTGTATGTGTGTAATAAATATGAATGTCATGTGGTAAAACCCACTACAGTGAAGTAGAAAAAGCAGGTGGAAAGTGCTATTCTTTTAAAAGCTGTTCATGGCTTGAAACAGCAATGTTTAACTTGAACAGTTAGGAACAATACAGTTATTTACTCTTGTGAAGTTTATCTATACAAACTGGTATTTATGTAAGATCAATGGAAGTACAGAGAATCAATGTGACTGTAGAGAAGAAACATCAATGATTCACTAACTGTGAAATGGAAAGATACAGGCAGTTTCTTATAGTAAGGTATAGCTTTATATGCAAATAGTTGGTTTAAGATATTCCAGACTAGAAATATTGTCCATAGTATTTCCAAGTTTCCCAAACTGTAATTAGATAAGGACAAATAAAATGTCATTTTCAAATAAGTATAAAAATTATGACTTCAGGCACTATAATTAAACATAAATGCATGTAAGTGTTGCTGGTATATATATCAGTGTGACTGCCTTGCCTCGTTATTTTGAAAACTTGTGCACACTTTGAGTTTTGTCTCTGAACATACCTATTAATTCTGCTAAAAGTGTCATTGTTTTTAAACACTGAAAATTAAAGAATTAGGCTAAATAGATATACCTAAGAAAGATCTGCTGTAGGAGCTTTTGTTTGGCAGTTAAGCTCCCTAAATTGAATCCTACATTTGGAATAATATGTCAGTGTAGAAACATGGACCTTGCTGCTGTTTCCTGTCCCTTTTCTGCATCTGCTTTACCTCTCATCTAAAGCATTGTGGAGTGGCTGCCATAGAAGGTGCCAAGCACCCCCTTAAGAAGGGGTGAAATAGGAAATCTGAACTGCTCCTGCAGATGCAACTAGTTCAGAAATAAAGAGAAGAGTTTGACACTGACCAAGTATAAGGAATAATGAATTCAGGTCTTCCTGCCATGATTTGGATAGGTAGTTCTGCTGGGAGTATTTTCAGTTAAAAACAATGGTTTCCTCATGTTGGCTGATACCCAGTGAGAATAACGATGCCAGAATCTGACGCATATTCTTCCATGAGGGAGAACTAGTGCTAATTGCTCATGTAACTACTTCTAAAACTGAAACAAACTGCTTTTCTGTTTTACCTTTTCTGCTCCTCTTTTAATTGTAAAATGTCTTAAGCCTGCTTCATTTTCAACCAACTCTTTTTCTTTTCCTTTTCTAAAATAATGGAAAACTGATATGGACAAGTTTATGTGTAAGTAAGCATAGTGCAGCTTGGCCCAGAATGTGGCAGATACTCTGGAAACATGAACTTGTCCAAATTATTTTGTATTAGTTCCAACAGAGGCTAGGAACACTGTACAAAGTGTCCAGGTCCCAATACACACATCCATAAGTGTGAAAATAGTCAGTCTATCATAAAATCTTTTGTGAATTGTTCTGAATTTATATAGGTAAGTTATGTAATTTTTCTTCCAAAAGACGCTCACCTCCCAAAACCAAAGCATAACAACTTTATCTTTGTGAACAAACTGCAAATATTTCATTTTAATGTCTAGTTAAATCCGTGGTTCACACAGGATCACAACTTGACTTAAAAGCTTCTGCTACCTACAGGGAAGCCTGGCTGTTTTCACTGTAGTTCTCTGACCTCTAAGTCTTTCCCTAAGATCTTCCAGGAATTCCTTGGATTGGAAGAAAAAGAAAAAAGAAAAAAAAAAATTAATGCAAATACGGTTGATTAAAAGAACTATAAATCTGAGGAAGTTTGTTTTGGTGCGTAGGTTTTATTTGATTCTTTTTTCTTTTTCCTTCTTACAATGCTTTGTCTTGCTCTGTAGTATCTCTCTTGGGAAAGCAGAAAAACAAGCAGAGAGGGTGCTGATACTTTAGATTTTTTTAGAACAGAAATAGATATTTCTGTGAAAGAACTTCAAGAAATATTTTCAATAACATTTTTTTTCCTGGAATTGAGTGGTTTTCTTGGTTTTTTTTTTTCAGAATTTGGCTTAAATGTTAGATTTTTACTTATGTGGTGAGTAGTACTCTCTTGGTAAAAACAAGCAGATTTGTTTTGGCATGAGGATTTTATTGAGGGCTGTTTTAAGTGTATTTTTATACTTAACATTATTTAATTTCTTATATTTTTGAAGACTTGCCAGTCTACACTTGCATCTTGGGAGTGAGAACTCTGCAAACAGAGTAGTAAGTCTATATAGAAAGCTGCATGCGATTCTGAAGTGCCTAAAACAATTTTTTAAAATTAATTATTGTTATATATTACCACAGAGTAATATACTACTATTAATAATCCTGTTTTCCAATGATGATGATCAGCTGCTTCAAACAATGAGGTGGTGTTTGAAATTTAAGTGGTAGAGAAATATCAACATAATTTCCTGTGTCACTTCTGGCCATCTTAACATAAGCTGAGTGTAGCTGAATGTTTATTCCAAAGTCTCTCAACCTCCTTATGTGGCAGAAGTCTGAACAGTGCCTGCCAAACTCTGCAGTTTCTCCCTGACAATATTTCTAATTCACTTTTGCATTTTACACAAAGATTGTGCAGCACACTCGTCATCCAAAATGTAATTCATTAAGTGTAATATAATATTAATTACTGATCACACAGGCTTTTATTATCTTTTATTCAGAAGACTTTAAAGAGCCCCCAGTTTTGCTTTTTTCTAAGCTGTCCAAATTTTCCACTAACTAGGGCAGTATCTAAGAGCTTTGCTGAAGAATAGCGTGAGTGTGAAAGATAAATACTGTAGACTCATACAATAATTTAGGTTGGAAGCATTTCAAGTTAATTAGTCTAATCACTTGATCAAAGCAGGGCCAATGTCCGAGTTGGATCTAACTTTGAAGTTTGCTCAGCCTCTTATTTGGTTAAGTTTTGGATATCTTTAAGGATGAGGATTTCCCTATCTCTCCCAGACTGTTCCAGTGTTTGTCCACTCTCATGGTGAAGACTATTTTTTTCCTTTTACTTAAATAAAATTTTATTTGCTGCAATTGCTGTCCATTTTCTCTTCTTTTGTCAAGCATCTCAAAAAAGTTTGGCTCTTATCCATAACAACTTTTTGGATAATTGTAGACAGTAATTGGATCTTTCCTTAGCATTATCTTTACGCTTAACAGCCACACCAGTCATGTGGCATGTCCTTCGTTCTCCTAATCATCTTAAGGTCTTAATCATCCTAGGTTTAATGTCTTCCACTGGTTTGCTGCAGTTTGACAGTGTCACCCTTGTAATAGGGTGCTGTGGACTGGAGTCCAGAGTGCTGAACAGAGGATCATCTCTTCCCTTGACCTGCGGACACAGGGCAACCTGTAAGAGCTCTGTTCGTGTTTTAACAGCAGTGAAATATAGTATAGAAGTATAATATAGAAGAATATTTGCTACTTTGGAGTTATGGTTCAACTTTTAGAAACTGTGTTTTTTTGCAAAGTCGTGTAACACCTGAGCAGAACACCACAGGGTTAGGATGCACAACAGATAAAGAGGAAAATGAAAATAAAACCAAAGCCTTACTGCTTGAATGGAATGTTTGCTGCCTTTACCTCTGCTTTTGTGCCATAGCTTCTATGTAAAGAAAGCTGCTTTTTGCCAAGTGGTTATTTTACCAATAGGATGCTTAGGAAATAAGTCGTATGTTTTCACCTTGTCAGTACTTTCTTCATAATCTGTAATTAAAAATTTTAAGGGTTCTAAAATGCATGAATGTTGTTAAAGGTGAGGTGTGTGCTAGCCAAGTCAGTAATTATGAAGGTTAAGCCATGGCACTGTGTGTTAAAAGGAAGAGCTTTGACATCTCTAATAGTTTCTAGTTTGGGGATTTCTGAGGGTGTTCTTGAATTTGATGCTCTGATTGGGATCACTGCTGTAAGCTATTAGATGCGATGTGCTCTGTCCTTGTGTTGGTTTCATAACAGCAATACTGAGATTGTTGTCAGGAATCTGGTAAGAGCTTAGGAACTCTTGTGGGACCTTTTAGACAACTAAAGCTCAGTAGTGTATTTTGTGTCAGCACCTGATCTCCTGTGTCTTTTCCTTGAAAATGTACTTACAGAAGCTGGTACATGTAATCTTTTGAGTCTGACTATTTTAAGCAGGATATATCCTCTCACTTAACTTTCTTACAAATTACTTTTTTCTGTAATCAGTGACTGGTCAGATGTCACAAAGGAAAGTTTCACGTAGGGAAAATGCTTAACGCAACCTGTTACTACAAGTCCAGATGGAAGATGGGTGGGCTGGGAAGCAGTTAGCTCTAGCATTTGACTGAGAATATAAAAGGAGACGCTTACTACAGGTTACAAGGTGTTGAGTGCGGGTGGTGTCCAAAGTTCAGCACATTATACAGCTATGGTGGTGCTGTAAAAGCAGCTCAATTCAATCTGGCCACAGTGAATGGGCCAAGCCCTTAGGAAGAAGAGAGCAGGCAGTTTCCCTGTTTGTTTTCGCAGGGTGTGAACAGGAGAGACAGACAAGCCCTGAGGGGGAGAGAAAGGATAGTGTGGCTGGAAGAGAGCTCAGACTTGAATACAACTGTAAATGTTTCAGAGCTGCTGAAACTTCAAGCACTTTCCAAGCCTTCAGGTTGAGCCTGACCTCTTCTGGCGTGGCTTGAGAAGTGTCCTACTTCTAGTGCTTGTAGAAGCTCATTTAATAATTCCAGTCTTGAGTGTAAGCTAGTGCAGACTGCAGACTACATTCAGTCTCAGATTCTAGTGCTATAAAATGCTGACTCAATTAAAACAGGAAAATGGGCAAGACTTTCATTCAGCTCTCCACATCTGCCCTGCTGAGGTGATTCTAGCGATGAGGCTTTAGTACTGCATGATCTTTCTGCCAAGAATTGACAGTCTTGACTTAGTCCTTGAAAACCTGGACTTAAGTACAATTTTGAGGCATTCATGTGTTGAGGATTTTGGAGTACACTAAGTGATTTTTTTCCCTAAAATCATGGGTAGAGCATTCAAGCAGAGTAGAGAATTGCACTCTTGCACTCTTCAAAAATGCATTATTAAATTGTGTAAACAGGTATGACTTGAATTCTTAATAATTGATGCATGTCTGGTAATATGCATGTTAAAGACTGAAAGCACAGGTGGCAGTAGGGAGTAAAAGTGATTTGTTGTTTTACACATCTAGTTTTGAGGCTAGATGATGCAAGGAAAAGATCCCAGCTGGTTATTTGGCATTTGTACCGCCACTCTGCCTGCCACTGGATGGCACTATGTAACCAGAAAAACTTTCCAGAAATTGCCTATGAGGCAACAGTAAAATAGAAAGCTCAAACACATCATAAATTACAAATTTCAACACCCACTTTTGCCATAGCAAGCGAATCAGTCATTAGTGTGTATGAATCTTGCTGCAATGAGTATTTATTCAAACTTTGCAAGTGTATTGAAGTCTAAAAAGTGCTATTTTCATATGCGAAGCAAGGTTGTTTGTCATCTAAGACTCATTTATTAGCTCATTTATTATGAGCAGGTTAGAACTACTTCTGATCAAACTTTGATTGCATATTTGTTGCTTGCGCTTAATGCAAGGTTGGCCTTGCATTAAGCGCCTTAGTTAACTTGATATCTTAGCCCAATAGTAGCTAGTTGCCAATGACTAGGGAAGAACTAGGTAAACCAGATGCAGAGTTCTATTTAAAAAGAGTTTTCTTGTACAAAAAATCAACAATCTAATTGCTGCTATGTTGGTTTGAACTTCTTAAATCTTCCCCTCCCCTATATTTTTGTGATAGGTGACTGCTCTTGGTTAAGAGGCCTGTGGCTCTATTCTTGTGCTTCTCCTTCAGTTCAGAGCAAACCAAGTAGTACGCTTATCTGCAGGATTGTGTGCAGAAGCTTCGTTGGTGGTTTAGTCTCCTCAAATAGAGGAATTGCAGTGTGAGAAAGAACTTCAGGTTGCTGGCGAGGAAGGGAGATAGATAACACATTGATGTGCAGTAGTGCTCAGCACACTGGTGAGTCTGCAAAGTTTGTCTTGGCTTCTCTGTTACTTTTCCTGCCGTGTTAAATGTTATCTATGAGTGAGCTGTGTTCTACAAGCTGTGGAGAAATAAAGCAGCCTTCTAATACACTGCAATAATTGTCTGAGTATATAATTATATACCTTTGTGAATACAGAGGAGCCAGTGCTTTAGCTGAGATTTTGGGAGGTCTTTTCCATTCCCTTTTGGCTGTAATTTGACAACAGAAATGGCAAGATAAAATAGAAATCTATTTGTAAAAGTATAAGAAAGAAGCTTCTAAGGGAAGGTGGAGAGAAGCTGAGTGGGCCCATAGCTGTCTTACTGCTTGGTTTCTGCTCCAGCGCAATATAACAACAGTGGACTGTTTCTGCAGTGGCTTTCATAAGGCCATTTGTCGCTAAGCCCCTGAAAAACTTGACTGAGCCGAGGGCTCTGTCAATCTTTCACTTTTTATTTCTGAGTATGTGTAAAGATTCAGTGATCAGGGACAAATTATTGCTGCTTTCGTTTTATTTTTAAGTTCTTACTGGAGTCTCATTCCTAAGTTAAAGCTCAATTTGCTTCATTTCAGTCAAGAAAGATAGAACAGTTATAGTGAGCAGCTGACTGAGCCCTTAAAATAGAAATATTTAATTAGGAAATCTCTGTAGGTGTCACTATTTGTTATTCCCGTAATATTTATTTCACAGTTGCATAATGAGGATTTACTGCTGTTAAAAATATTTTGAAAGTTGAGATCTGTAAATACCAAACATAATCGCACAGAGCGTGGGCATACCAAGATCAGAAGAGAGGATTCTGTGGAAATTCTGCATTTCTTGGACTAGGTTCCAGTTTTTCATCCTTGAGTGTTGTAGTGATGGAATTTATTTCCTTTATACGTGAAATAAGAAGCATTAATTGAGGATATTTGCCATGCTGACATGAATGTAGGATAAAAGCTTGTTAAGAGTTCAATTAACATAACAAAACTTGTCTTTGAAAGATGGCTCTAGAGCAATGAGAAAAGGTGTATGTCATAAGCTTTGTCTCCACCCTAAGAACAGATTCCTTCACTCATTTTGTCCTTCCATTATTAAAAAAAAAAAAAGGTTCTATTGCTTATAACTTGTCAAGTGTTTATTTCTGAGATATATTTGTGAACTCGCCTGTCTCCATAAAATGACGCAGAGTGAGTTCATCTTGGGAACAGTCAAATGAAGCAAATTCCCAAGAGCAACCAAGGCATTGTGTCTAATAATGAGCTTGACACAGAAACGTACTGGCAGTGTAATTTGACTATCAATCACTGTCATCACTGGAGCATGTGGAGCTTATGGCAGCTGCAGAAACAGCTGTAACCCAGGTCTATTGTCCTTGTGACCATCCCATGTATTTCTGAAGCCTATTAATGGCTTTTTTAGGACTTGAAAACTGGATGGTAGTAATATAAATCTGAATATACTAAATGACACTGGCTCATTAGGCATGGCTTTCTACAATAATATCTAATTTTTGAGAGCTCACTTGGCAAAAGAAAAAGCATTTAAAATGGTACAAGTATTACAGCTTTACAAATGCAAGCAGCATTTTCCTATTTAATACAAAAAGAGGAAAACACTCAACAGATGTATCTAATTGCTCCTTCTACTCTATGCACTTTATTTCCTCCAAATGCCTGAGGGAAGACTTTGCCTTTATGAGACTGAGGCAAACAGAATATTATCTGGCATGGAGATAAGCTCCTGGACTGGGCCAGATGGACCAGTATATTTCATGGCAAGATGAGAAATTTTTTTCTAAACAGTTTTGTACCTTGTAGATTTTTAAGGATTCAAAGAGTTGGACTTTTCCCAGGCAAATAAAAGGCAGAGTAATGGCTTTGTTGAATGTGTAATTCTGTGCAAAACAGAGGTACTGGAGACTTTAGAGGGAATTTGATTAAAAGAAATACTGACCTGTGGCTCCTAGTTACTGTCTCAAGAGGCACTGTGCACTGACTTGCCTCTCTGCTTGTGTTTCTGGTTCCTCCTATAAGCAACTGCTGAAATTTCTACAGGATCTTGTTGTGCTCAGTATTAAATGTAAAAGCTCTATACATCTTTTTGCGATCTATTTTAATAAAATGCTTTTTATACAGTAATGCACACTTTTGCCTGAGAACAAAATGCTTCAAACTTTCTAAGCCATAAGGAGTTAATTAAGGAGGAGTTTCCCAACTGTGGTAAAGAACATGTAATCAGTGATAGTTTAAGATTTCCTGTAATTAACCTGGTGATATTTTCTAGCAGCATCATTGCCTTTGGTACCATCTTGCTGAAAATACACTAGCGAGAAAGTCTCTGACTGATTTGTACCATCAAATTAAAGCACATTATAGTTATTTACTACTTGTGTTTACTGTAAGATACTAATAAACCAGTCATATTTAGGTAACTCATCCATGTGACCAAGCGATCTGGGTGATTTCAAATATCCCATTGAAAAGACCACTTTGGTTGAATAGTTTTTGTAGTTTTGTTCTATCAAAGTAAGAGTTGTCTTGTGTGTTATGTTATTACAGATTTTTTTTTTAATGGTAGCATAGTACTTTGATCTTCTGCACCAGTGTTAGTCTATGGAAGAATTACAAGTAGGTATTGGTTATGGGCTAGTACTTGGTCCTCTAGATTTAAGTTTTGAGCAGACAAGTGAAATTTGAAATGGGCTACCTGTTGAAACAGGAAATGTCACAGGACAGCAACCAAATAATTTTAGTAGAAAAACTAAAAACTCCTGAAGATGTAAATGTGTGTATATTATAGATATGCTGTTGATCTATGTTAGAAGTGACATGACTTAGCTGACTAGTTAGTCTAGACAAAGGTAAGAGTGGCATTAGGGCAGCTAAGATAGCTATTAGTATCTCCAAGGTATAATGGAAATAATAAAGATGAATGTGCTTTACTACTTTCTAATTAAGTTGTCATAAATAGAATCATGAAATATACTCTCTATTTACTGAGATCCTTTACCTAGAAAAAAACCTTTGGTTTATGTAATAAAATAAAATAAAAAAAAAACACACACACACACCAGCCCCACAAGTTCATCCCCCAAGATGCCGAACAAACTTAATTGGATTTTCCTTTTCCTTTTGCATCCACTGTTATTCCTTAATTTTCAGATTTATTTCTTGGTCCATTACTTCTCCTTCTCGATTAAAATACTTCTTGATTAATGCTGAGCAGAAAGGATTTGGCAGTTCAGGAACTGGCATCAAAAATACTCTTTAAATTTCTAAAATTGGCTGGAAGAGTTATGCTCCCTCAGACTTTTCCTGTGGCAGTTTGACTCTACTGCACATGCTTGCTCACACTTGCTCTCATTCACAGTCACCCTCTTTTAATGACAGCAATTATTCAGGAAGGAGCTAAAAATGTAAATATTACCGTTTCAAGCAAAAACTGGAAAATGTGCATCCTACTTCTGTCACTAAGGAATTCCTTGGCCCTGATCCTGCCACAGTGCCTCTGTACCCTTCCTGTATAAACTCAGCTTTGTGCAAACTTTGCTGTAAATAGGCAGGTTTATTTAGAGTGCTTTAGCTCAGGCATGCACGGAGAATATAGGGTTGCCACTGAAATTCTTAGTTTTGGGTTTTAGTCTCTTGTAAAGTGCTGTATGCCAAGGAATTTACTATGAAGTCAAGGAGACAATATTAAGAGGGGACACCTTATCAAAAAATGAGTAATGAGTCAATGAATAGAAGCTCAATATGGATAACTGTAAACTAGAAATAAGGCATACCAGTTACTGGATTTTGCATAGGTGTAGCTGGTTGATATGATATATACACACACACACACACATATATATATAGTTTTGGATATGCTGGGGATAACGTTGTTACTAAGCTATATCTGTCTTGATACACATTGCAGAAAAAAGAGGACTTCTGGGAATGTTTCTGTTGGCAATCATACTCTGTTACAAACCAGTGTTAAAATATCTGACACATCATTTTGTTTTATTGGAAGGATTTTAATTTTATTTGTCTCTTTAAAGAAAGTTAAGAACTATTTATGCCAGTATCAAAACAGTATTATTGCAACAAATTAGCTATACAACATTACATGTATTTCTAATTATTGAGCTTTATTAGATGAATAAAGCAGCAGGAAATCGTATTCCGGTAACTAGCTTCTTGCAGTTTTTATTAAAGCTAAATGAACTGAGCCTCTTTCCAAGACTGTAGCTTTGCCTTAGGTTAGAGCAATGTTATATCAAAACTGAATTCCATTAGTAGTTCCTGACTTTCTGACCTTTCCTAGCATGACTTGCTCTTGAAGAGTACTTGGAGAGGGTCGTTAGTTTGGATAAATGGATGTAATGTTATGGACTTAGTGAAGATGCAACAGAATACCTGAGAATCTCTCTTTTACATTTAAGCATTGTAGTGATGTTTGAATCCTCTGTTGGTCTGGGCAGCAAAGCTCTTGCTGTCTTAAAGAGCCTTTTCTTCTCTGTGCTTTTATTTTTACTTGCAGCAAAACCAGTAAAATTCAACTTTCCCTGGCAGGAAAACCTGGGTGTGCAAGATACTAGGACTGGGGCCAGGCAGGGTGATGTGACTCATGACGTCTCTGCCTTTTGAACGGCAACTGTGTCGCACCAAGAGCTGTAGTAAGATTATTTCCTTTCTCATCCCCTACTGAAGGGAAATGTTAATGGCTTTTAGTTGGCAGCCTCGTCCTCATCCTAGGTCCCCCGGCTATGATTTCAGTCACTGCCCCTCTGTTCTGGCCTCTGTGCTACTGGCGTAACTGTTTGTGAGGCTGCCTTGTCAGGCACATGCTCAGCAGGAAAACAGATGATTTCAAGTTATTCGGATAGCTGTTTTTTATTTTGTTTTGTTCTGATCTTGAGAAAGATCAGTTTGCTTACCTGGCTTGTCATTTCCTCAAAAAAATGTGAATTTTGAAAAACATTTTTTTTTGTCTGCAGAGTATCTGAGGGGAAGATATGTAAGGGATTTCTTGCACCTATTTCACTATTGTAAAAAAAAAAAGAAAAAAAAAGTGGCTCATATGTTAGGTGTCTACTTTTCACGTTAATACAGATGTATTGTATTAATACGGTAAAATGTGCCCTTCTGTATTGCAAGAATTGAAAGAAATTATTAATGGAAAATTTCTGCAGTTAAAATTGTGGAAGGGGCATTCAGGCCTTTTTGCAGAACTTTTCCCTAATTTCTACACCAAATTTCTCCTTTCTCAGTCAAGCAGAAATGCTGCTCAGCAGATGCAGAGGTGTCTCAAGGGAGCAGAAGCGCATGCTCATGTGTACAAATACGAAAATTTAAGATATTTTAAGCAAACCTCTTTTCCTTTAAAATTAATGGCTGTTTTTGAAGAGATGACAAAGTGGCTGGAGGTTACACTCGTTTCCAGCTGTCTGATACATCTCAAATCAATGTGAGGACAGGGAGTTCTTCGTCCTTCCCCTTTAAGCCCCTTTGTCCTCCCCAGACTGAGACTTTCGAAGTGTATCAGTGTGGCTTCTCCTTCACCATCAAGTTTCATAATTTACTTACTGAAAGAAGTTATTTCACAGGTACTGAGCATGCAGAGAGGGGCTACTCCTCCGGGGAGGAAGAGGGGAATCCCTTGCCCTTGCTGCTTGCTCTGAAGCAGTCTAAAGTACCCAGGGCAGGACTGCGGAAGATGCCAAGTGCTCAAGTGTGGCCCAAAGAGGCAGCCCACCCTGCTCCCTGCTCTGCTTTGCTGTCATATCTCCTATTTCCAAATGGAACAAATACCTGTTTCTTAAATAAATAAAATCTTTCAAAGTAAATTGTGAAAAGGCCTTATATAGTCAAATGCCTGTTCACGATATCTCTTGCTGCCCCTGATTTGCTAGTGGTTTATAATGTTGCACAATAGAATAGAAATGCATTTCATACTAATTACAGCAATTCTGGGTGTTTCCAGTTATCGCAGAGCGTGCTGCTCTCGGCGGTGCTGTGCCGGCCGTGCGCCTCCAGCGCTGTTAGCCGGGACCTGTCCTCCCTCAGGCCTTGGCCACTGCTCTCCGAGGCCACCAGGTGGCAGCTGGAGACAGCCCCGGGCCCCCCATTCCCATCGCTTCCCCGGGAGCAACCCGCAGCCTTTTAATGCACTTCTACTTTGCTGGAGAGTCATCTTGTGTAGCCTTCTCCAAGGCTGCGTATTCCAAGGAAAACAGATCTGCTCCTGGTGTGTTTTGCCATAAGTGAACTGATCCTGGCTTTAAAATTACCACATTTATGGTTTTTATAAATTACTGTGCATCATTCACGTTGGTCTGTGTTGGTACCGCGTCCTTTGGATGGAGTGCAAGCCCAACTCTCCAGCAGCGCAGACTTACAGAGATCAGCCCAGCTTGTGAATATAGTTTTTCTGATTTAAGGCCCTGAACGGAAAATATTGGGGAGAAGGGGGAAAATGGTCATTCCAAATGAAAACAATTGGATTTTTGGTACTGATTAGAACATTTTTTTATTTGAGGAAAAACCACGCAGGAAATAAATGAACAAGTTAAATATTAGTGTAGCTTTAAAAGTTGAGCGTTAGTTCTGTTTCTTCTCCATTTAGGGACTGGCAGCAATTGGTCACCTACGTGATGGAGGGGATGTGTGTGGAAGCGAGGAAGGAGGGCTAAGTGTATTAGTATTTCTTTTTCCTCCTTTTCCCTCATACTTTCCTTTCTGAATGTAAGTAAGTGTTACTGGAATCTTTGCTTCAGGTTCTGCAAAGTAGATGCTAAACTTGACTGTGCAGAATACTGTAGAATCCATCAAGAGTGAATAGCTTCATGGATTTTGCCTCTGCATTTCAGTTATGATAGACTTGCTGCTCTATGGGATGAAAGCTTCACAAAGCTTGATGATCTCTGCTTGCTAATCAGCTCCATTGGTGAACAGGAATTGGCTAGAGAAGCTGCATGCTGCCTGGTTGCATAAGCATTGCTTTTACAGTCTGGAGGGAGCGAGAGCTAAAAGTAGCAATTAAACAATAATTATCAGACATTACCTTCTAGGATGATGTCTGCCTGGCTTGCTTCCAGAAAAACAGAGCTTCTCTAAGTGTATTCACTCCATAGGCTGTGTTCTTTTGGGAAATACTCATGCAAATATAAAAGCATGCAGAAGGGCAAATGGCAGTCCAATAAATCATTTTGAAAGGTGCTCTATGTCCCTGTAAGACAGTGTGGAAGCACTTGGGGATTGATTTGTGAGTAGCACCTGGAATTCCTAGTTACTTGATAGTGGCCCTGAAGTTACACCCAGCTGGCATACAACTACAGAATAAAAAAGACAATCTGTGCTCCGTAGCAGCTGGAGTCCTGTTCAAAAGGAGACCTTATCTTCCAAAGGCCTCAGCTGGCCCTCAGCCTTGCTGATTTGGTTTGACTTCCAGGATGCAGTCCTCTCTCAAACCTTGCTCTGGCTGCTTCTCTGCTCTCCATCCTAGTCCTGTTCATTTTCATTCAGCTCATGTTACTGCAATATTTTCCATGTGCCTTACCCTCTGTGTGAGCAGCAGCATCTTGAGCAAACTCTCTACCCTACCTGCGCTTCCTTTCCCTGCCCTCTGTCAGTCAGTAGGATGACTCCTCTCAAAGAGAGAGGAACAGTTGAACACCTGCAAGCACCTTAGTATTTAGGTTGAAGAAAGTCCTGGAGGGACAATTCTGCTGCTGCATCTTTCCATTTGTAAAAGCTGGATACTGTATGTTATTATACAGCTTCAGTCACCAACAACAGGTGACCTAGTGCAATACTTCTCCAGCCCCTTCATTTCTTTTAAACTGCACTTGAATGGGTTACATCTTTTAACATAAGTATCTAATATGCTATAGGCAACTATGTTAATCCCAACAGATTTTTTCTATTGGTTGATTCTCCAAACTGTTGAACCATTTTCCAGAAGAGGGACCAAGAAACATTAAACAGTTCTGACAGTACAGCTTAACTGTCAGGCACTTCCTTAGGAGGGAGTGGCTCCTTCCCTGGATGTGTTTTCTCTGACACATACGCGTTTAGCATTTCACTGAGAACAACTGTCCATGCTATTTATAGAGGCTGTTTTTAATGGGACACACTTAAAATGGTTGAAGCCATCAGCTCTTTCACAAAGGCAGGCAAAGAATCGCTGCATGGCCTTTCTTCATGTAAGCCCTGGAGCCCCTCAGGGTTGAGCTAGAGACTGCTTTTGATCACAGGGTACTTGGTCTCCATTCACAATAGCGATGTGAAAGCAAGACCATTTATCCAAATGACAAGAAGTCATGCTTTCAAGGATGCCTAACTGCACCTAATATTGTGTAAGTCAGGTATGCACAAAGCTTTTACAAATCTCACTTGGTCTCTCAAGAAGTGGTGCTTTGGGGAAGTGGAGGATACGACCCAGAAAAGGACCCCAAATTGTCAGGAAAAAGACTTGCAGGAGCATTCGTCTTGCATTCATTTTATCATTCAGGTGCCTTTTTCTTCATCTTTCTGTCCGAGTAATAGTTATGAAAAAAGAGTTCTCATTCTTGCATACTGTATTAAACCTTATGGCAGTGGATTTTTCTTTGTTTTCTGATAGCGAACCATGTTTCAGTTGCTTGAAGGAATCTTGCTTTGAGCTGATACAAAGACTATACTGTATATGCTGGCTTTATGTTTTATATATGTGAAGTCTGATATTTTCTTTGGACAATATATACATGTCTATGGCCATGTAGTGAGCTGTGAGCATTTAATTCTGAAATGCATCTATACTAGCAGAGTGTACACAGATAAAAATGCTAGGCTAGCAACATAGAGAAATCATTTTTGCATTTTGTGATGGAGTACTGTAATTGCCAGACACTAGGCAAGTAAACATCATTCAGCACCTCCACTTTCTATATTCTAACTGTTTGAATATTCTGTGGCATCTTGAATGCAGCAGTAAACTCATTTATGAGCTATCCAGCAGGGCACACTGAGGGGAGAATGCTCAATCAAGTGACTTACCAGTCTCTAAAACTGAATACGACTTCTCAAATAATGAGTCTCTTTTGAGTGAATATCTTGGTGGCTGACAGCACTGATAGGTTGCTACAGTTAGTAGAGCTAATGGGCTCTGTTTGGACACTAATGATTTCAGTAATTAGCAAAGATGTTTACACAGATGTGAGTGCTGCACAAATACTGACTTCAGTTTTTAAGGAGCACAATCTTTAGACTTCAGGAGTGAAGGAGAGAATCAACAAACATATGGCAAAGATTTTAGTCTTTCTGATTGCTGCAGCAACATGCCCCTTAGCCTGGAGAGAGAGAAGGAAGTTATTCACTATCCCTTTCTTCCTTTGCTCATGACCTAGAGCTAATGTTAATGTCATCCTCACAGCAGTACTCCCAGCAGGAGAGTTCCTGAAGATACCATTTCTAGAAGTACTTGTTAAACTTACGGAGTCCCCAGAAGACTCTTTTCTTGGGGCAAAGCTTTTGGGAATGACTCATCTCATCAAGGTATTTTTTGAATTTATGAAGGCAGGTGCAGCTGAAGGGCAAAGTCCCATTTGCCTGTGCTTGGGGCCTCCTAATACAAATGTGCTTTGAGGTTGTCTTAATTCATCCTCAAACATTTAAAAAAGGAGGGAGGGGAGACAGCCCCATACTTGCTATCCTATGTACAATTTGCACATGTTAGAGACTATAACAACTTAGGAAGCTCCAGGTTTTGATCGGTTCAGCTTTGATTTAGATATAACAACACAGTGATGGATGGCTAAAGGAGCCCCTAGAAAAACGGCCATGGCTTGTCAGCTGTTGTTAGTGTGAGTTATCTCCCTGATGTTCCCGCAGTGGCTGGCAGAACAGTTTGAAATGCATCTGTGCTGGCCCTGCAGCTGATGGGGTGAGTACTTGGTGCACTTGCCATTTGCGCAGACGTGAGCGTACACAATTGTGGCTGCACTGTGTAACGTGTTAGGTTAGTATGAGGTATGGGTGCGAGTGGAAGAGCAGAAACGGTACATGGTATGTGATAACCAAAGGGGAAGATGTAGGCTAATGGTTGCTCTCCCACTTTAGGGAAATTTTCAATGCTGACTTTAATGTTTTGGTGGTGCATTGTGCTATATTTCAGAAAAGTTAGAGAATTCATGGCTTTGCTACTGCTAAAGCTGTTGTGGAAATGCTGAAGCATCCATTGTAAAGGGATGAACTACAGATCTTTAAAAAATAAAGATCCTTTATGTTTTTTTCCACTGTGTGTCATTCCTTTGTTGCTAATTGCCCTGAGTTTCTCATGTAGGATAGGAGGTCCTTCATGATCTAAATATTGACCTGAAAAGACAATATTTAAAAGTAACGCAAGGAAGGAGGAGGCAGTTTTCCCTTGTATGAAGTTGCAGCTATAATATGTGTTTTACACATCTGTATTTGGGAGGGAAAGCACAAATGTGCCAGTAGGAAGCCAAAAGGCACAACCTAAAGCTCAGGAAGAAGTACATTTCTATATTTGATAGCACAAGGGGAAAAATAATCCCAACTTAAGCACCGTGCTGTAGACAACAAGGGGAAGATGACAGCTTATCAGTAGCTGTCAAGAGTACTGATAAAAGAGATGTTCATTTCTACACTTGAATTTGTGATGAGGCTGTGGCTGCCATTCCTATTCAAGGTCAAACAGCTGAGATGAGCAAGTTCCACTCTCTGATTATGACAGACGAGAGGCATGCTAGCATGGAAAACATCACTGTCAGGAACCAGCAATGTCATGAAAAGAAACCAAACCCTCATGATAAAAAAGGTAAAATGAAGCATCTTTAGTGTGCATTGTTTGCAATATAGAATATGTGAAGCCTTTGGAATGCATCACATTCAATCTGGAGCATCCGAGCTCTTTGCTGGTGTTCTGCAACAGCTTTTCTTACAACAAACAGTGTAGTTCTGGGGAAAACGGATAGAGCACTTTGCAGGATATTTTTGCAGCACTTTGCGAACAGACTCTGTTTTAACATTTTCTTTTATGTTTTCTAAAAAGTAAATAGGGATCAAACTCATTTACAAAAATGTGGTCCTTCTGTATATGAGATAACATCTTTTTCATGATGTACCATTAGATTAGCTGATGGTGGGTGTACTTACTAGTACATGTGGAACGCATTAATAATATTCATTTTGCTCATATGTATCATGGTAGCCCAGTTCCCTCTATGTGTTGCTGATGGAGATGTGTCTGAGGGCTCAGATGAGCTGTGTGGGGCAGGAGTCTGCATGTTCTGAGCCAGGAATCAAACCACTGGGCTATCTTTCCTCAGGCTGCTGGGCTAATATAAACAGAACTCTCCAGTTCTCTCACATTTTCCAAGCCCAGCACTTCCCACTGCAAAGTCAAGCCCTTGCACTACTGCAGGAATAAAAAAAGGTGGCAAGTAAAGAACACAGGAAATCTTTTTCACTGCTCCCTTAACCAAGATTTGTCAGACTGCTTTGGTAGAGCAAACTGTGACTTGTAATATTAAGCATCTGAAGGCCTCCTTTTGCTGCCTATAGATAAATGAGAGGTGAGTTGTGTTCCATTGTTCTGGTGTAAAAAGTCTGTAGTGTAAAAAGAAGGAAATATCAGTCATGCCACCTGGAAATAATTGGGACTCAGTTATTTCAATCATAAATCGCAATTAAGAGGCTGCAAGCTGCAGTGGTTTTTTTTAGACTGTTTTGATAGTTTGATAATTCAAAGTTCCAGCATTGCGTCCGGTATATATCACAGCAATATATTTTAAATTTGGTCAGTCTGTAGAGTTTGTACTTATGTTAGAAGTCAGCTGGAGAAGGAAGAGGTTATCGGTATTTTGAGTCTTGAAGCAGCACAGAATGTAGTGTCGTCAGTAATTTTGGAGAAATTCCTCACTGATACTGACTATGACCCCATCTTAATATGGAAAGGATGATTCGTATGTTGTTATAGCTGAAAAGCTTCTGTTTGTAGTGATGTGAATGGAGAAAAGTTACTTTGACTACATGCAGTATCTAGTGCCCCAAATAAAAGTGATAAAAAGGAGAAGGTTCGGAAGGAAGAACATTTCAATGGATTAAAATAAAGTATGTCACTTAGAGGCTTATTATGGTAGTTCTTTGCCTTCTGCTTGGATAGTACTTTTTGTACTGAAGGTGCTTCTGTGATAGAAGTTAGTTCAGTGGTTTAAGATGCTCGGAGATGGTCTTGATGACTGAAGTGGCCTAAGAAAGCTGCGGCTTTGCTTGTGCTCCTGAAGCTGATACTTTCTGCTCAGGTAGATTGCATCCTTAAAGAAAAGACTTCAGTCACTTCTGGCAGGAAATCGCAATACTGAAGTGTTTTTGTTCGTAGAACAAGCCCAAAGATGTAAGAATCAGACTATAAGGAATGTGATGACAATTAACATCTTAACTTTCTCCTAAAAATGTCCAAGTGGCTCTGCCCACATTGGTAAAACAAATTGGTCATAGAATGCTTGCATTCAAATCAGTTCAAGCACCAGAGTCATAATTAAGTACCTGAGATAACACACATATAGACACCAGAACTACTGTTTTGTTAGCAGCTCCCACCTTGCTCTGATTCTTCCAGGAATCTTGCACAATACTGCGTTATATTGGCTCTCTGACCAGGGGCAAACTAAAGCAGTGGGACTTCTGAGACTCTTTCCTTAACTCTTCTGGAGGGTAAGATGCATATGGGATTTTTATGTCCTGGAGTAAATGTCCTTTTGGAAATTGAAGCATGCATGTGTTACAGCTTGCTCTAAGTAGTTTCAGAAGTACATTTTTTTCTTACTATCTGTATTTCTTATTTCATTCAGTTTTATCTTCTAAAACCATTTGGCAAAAGCAGCAAAATCTCCAGGGGAAGATTTTGATCTAATAAACATAATTTAAATGTAAAATAGCACACAGTGAAAAAGAAGACTGGTAAGTCTTCTGTTGCAGAAACCTTTGTATTCTTGTTTGATCTCTCTAAGGACAGAGGGGCAAGCTGCTCTGAATTGTGATTCCTGGTGAAGGTGTAGCAATGCAGAGAGTTTTATTTTTTTATTTTTATTCACACCAATGTGAAATAGTTTTCCTACTAGAAATATAACATTATTATTATTTTATTTATTATCAAGTACTCTTTCTATATGCATGAAGACCAATAGGGCTGTAATCATTATGTCATTGGACTTCGTTGTTTGGTTGCTTTTTTAATGTGACTTTTATTCACAACTCCATCATTCTCTAATTGATGATCTTTCTTTTTCCTCTTATTTGTTCTATTATTTTTAAGAAAAAAAACACTTTTACAAGATCCTTCATTCGATGTTCTACATGTTCTAACAAAAGCAGTAAAATAATGTATATCATCTCTTCTTGTGCTTGGCCTTTAGGGTTCAAAAAACAAACGTTTCACAAGTTGCTCATGCGCAGGCGTATCCTAGAGATGATGAGATGGGATGTTTGGCTCCTCTCTTGTGAAAAGGAAGCACAGGAATGGGTGTTCAGTTTCTGTTTTTCTCTCAGATCAGTTTGACCAACGCTTAGGAGAGGATTTCCTCTTAAATGCAGGATGTGATTTGCCTCTGAGCCCATTTGACCAAGGTTCATCAAACCACTTTCTTGCCATTGGAAGGCCTTGGGCATTGGTGGCATTTTAGTCTTTGGTTTCTTGACTGACTTAGACTCAACCACAGTTTTCATGTTTAGCTTAAGTAACCTTAGTATAACTTGGGGGTCTGTGATGGTCTGAAGGATATTATAGTAAACCTTGATGTTTCCTTTTGGAGGGAAGTATTCATGAAAGTCTAAGACCGGTAAACTCAGATAATTACTCCAGTAGGAATAGCTAACAAGTTTTAAAGTGTTTTCCTGTTGCAAGGCTGTTGTGGGCATCAGTTTTTTTTCTAAGCTCTCATCTTGAGGCTGCCCTTTTAAATTTGACAGACTCTGGCAACACTACTCACAAATGGCAGTTTTATCATTAATCTGCTGACGTTCCAGCTAGAGAGCAGATGTTATATTTTTTCCCATTTATGTATAATGACAAATAGAGATTTGACTTCTGCCATGTGCATGGTTGGAGGCAAATTTGTTTTTTGCGGCCATAGGAAACTCAGGTGTAATTCTGTGTATGCTTAAGGGAAGACTAGTGAGATGGGTGAGTGATAAGGTTTGGGAGAGAAATATTTAAAGGAACATTTATCAAATGTCTTTATTGTTAGGTTATACATAGGCTGGAAAACTAGCATAATAGATTGGATTTTCAATCTCTTAAAGGTTCTTATGTATTACTCTTTAATGAAGGGAATAGGCTATATAATGTTCTTGAGGAAAGAAGCAAGATGAATGTTTACACTTCGTATGATTTAGGAAGTTCATAAACATAATGAAAAGGTATATTTATAGAATGAGAAATAACTGTTTTATGGGAAGTGGAAATGAGTAGACTTGAAGGCTGAGGAGGTAAACAGTTTACAGTCTGCTTTGTCCAAACTTGCTTCTCAGTAAAACTGCAGTATCTGCTATGCAAATGTGATAGTCATGGCCTGATTACATCGCTGCAGTCTCATTCTTTCTTCCTAATCAATATTTTTCAGTTTAAGATTATTTCTTTAATTACCCTATATATTCTTATGACTTATCAGGAGACCAATGTGCTGTTTGACCATAAGTGGCATTAGAGCATCTACAGTGTATGCTCAAGGTGGCATAAAATGGTTATGTTGTTTTTTATTCTGCCACTTCGGTTGATATGTTTGCAGATATGTGTGAATAGTGTTGACTCTGATGGTAAGGTCATGATTTGTGACATCAGTGCAAGGTTGCTAAGCAATTGTTAGCAACTTACATCCCACATTTAGTTTCTTTGCTTTTGTATTTGCGATCTGCACTGACATGCCCATGTTTAAAGCCTTGGAACGCTGGATTGTCACTATGCGTGTTTCTCACAGGAGATGACTGGAAATAGTTGAGCCCATCTGGCCCAATCTAGGCCCTCTGGAATGGGGTGGGCACAAGCAAAGGTCTCAGCTGATCAACCTGAAACATCCCCAACTGTGGGGGAAAAGAAACAGAAGAGAAGATAAATAATGGAGAGATAAAATGGTATGGAAAAGTAGAGAGGGCCATTGTACTCTGATTGTGGATAAATGTGCTATATAGTTTCACAGGTATCTTTTGAAAACTGAAAGCTATTTCAAGCTGCATGATATTTGTCTTACATCAATGGCAGACTAAGAAATATACTTTAACAAGAACCATGCACAAGGAGAAAATGAGATCAGGTATCTGCCAGTCTATTCACTGGTTAAATCTGTGCGATCTCTCAAGAAGAGCATGAAGTAATCACTAACCAAATCTCATCTAGCTTCTGCAGCTAAGCTGTACGGTCTTTGAGCCTCTTCTTGGTGCATACCACAGCAACAATGTCAACAATTGTATTAATACTGCAAAATGTAGTACTACATTTTTGAATTTATTCTAGAAGAGCATTGTTGAAAATTAAGAAATTGTAAGATAATGAAATGGAAGGTAACCCACACATCCTGCAGAGTCAATGGACTAGCCCAGGGAAACTGGAGAGGAAACAGCCTCTGGAGGGAAAGCTTCTGTTTGTGTGTTTTCTGGAAGGAAAAAAAAAGTAATTCCTGAGTATATGTAGAAAAGGTATATGTAGAAATGTGTTAAGTAATAACACATTGGAGTAAGTATGTGTATAAGAAGGTAAGTTTCCAGAAGAAAGACAAATGATATATTAATATGGTTTGAAGAAGGGGAATTAAATCTAGTAAAGTAATCATTGTCTGGTAATCACTTAGTCTGATAAATCATTGAGTGCATTTTAATTGTTTGGGTAATTGAAAGTAATATATTAAATCAATTGCTTTTGTGTTTAATGAGGTAAGTATGATCAGATGATGTTCTCTATTTTCTTGCCATGTTAATTTGTCAACTGGAAGGACTTTTGTATGCCTGAGAAACTGCAAACTCTGCTGGCAGATGATATGGAAATCTTTACTTGAGTGAACAGGGTTGTGCTGGGTACAAAAGGACAGTGAGATGACATGAAGGGGGAAATCAGTCTGAATCAACGCTGAATGTAGAAAAAATATTTCCTCTGAGAAGCATAATCAAACCTTTTTGAATGGCAAAAAGACTCTCGTCACAAACTACCTAGACATTAAGAAGTTTTGACAGTATCTGTTGCCATTAATTCTGGGATTTTTTGGAAAGTTAGGAAATGCCAGCAAAACTGGTTGTCATCAGGGCTGTACACAAAAGGGCAGCTTTCACAGCTGAAGCTCATATTCAGTCTGTATTTATGTTAACAGAGATATTGACGTCAAACACAGATGTGTTCTCACCTCTGCGGTTGCCTTCATATGAGCAGGAGCAAAGCCACACACAAGCGCTGCTTCATACGGCTCATTTGAAGGTTGCCAGGGGACCACAATTTTTTGGGCATGGTGGCTTGTAGTGTCCCAGCTTTAAACATACATGCAACAGCAATATTATTTAGCACTTTACGATTACAGGAATTATCATTTGTTAACAAGGTATTTACATTCGTAACTGTAAAGCCTTAACTGTAGTGGTATTTTGGAAGATAAAGGAACAGAGGAGGTGAATCAATTAACATATCTTATCAGAAACATGCAAACAAGAGAAACTCAGAAATAATGTCCACAATTTGCAAGATAATTCAGTAGCTAAATAGGCTTCAGTCACTGAAAATCTGCAATCTGAGGCCATTTGCTGTTATTTGACAGCAGCTCACGTATTTCCACCTTAATAAGCTAAGAATTCACCAAAGATACAGGCAGACATCTAAATGCCTTTGGAAGTAACTGTTTCAGGAAATTTCAAATATTATAGGAAATGAATTTATTATATATGCCAGGACTTGTCAGAGTCCAAAGAGATCCAAAAAAGGATGGAAATGGACATGTTTAGGATGATGTCAAGGTTGGAAGGGCAGGTAAAAGCAATTGATTGAGATATTCTCTCTATTGAATAGCACTAAGAGAAGGAAAATTCATTGACTTTATATTCAGTGTACTTAGGTCAGAGCAGCAGCAGGAGTGACATATTGTTGATCACTTCAGTCCTTTAGGTTCCCTGCATTAGTCCCAGGAAAATCAACATAAGATAAGATTTTTCTGGCTTTAGGAGTATCTTAGTGAAGAAACTTTATTTGGTGATTTAGGAGGAAACAGTTTATTTTCTGTTTGAAGGCCTAATAGAGACCAATGAATAGCCCTAATGTTATCCGAGAGCTTATCAAGGTGAGGTGTTTTTTTGTTTGTTTTAACCTAGACCACCAAATCTGGTATCAGCTAATAATTAAAAGTTGCCTTAACTTCATTATTTGACACTTTACTGGTTTGTACCTACAAGCTACAGTTGATGAGCTAGCTGTTTCCCACAGCTGTTTTCCGGGTGCTTCCTGACTTTCTTGTTATTTTGCTGTATCAGTTGAATTCCTTAACATTTTGGAGGGGATGTTCCAATTTGTGCTGCTTGTGAGTGTACCTTAGTATTTCACATATGCTTCTCTGTGTGGATAGAGAGATACACTAATGCAGATATAATGAGGAGTATCTCTTTGATCAGGAACCTGGAAAAAAAATCGCACAATTTTTGTCCAGTTCTGACTCTTTGACTTGCAAAGAATTTTGTCTCTCCTAATTACAAGTTCTTTCCTGTGTCGTTCAGTAGTGACATCCCTCCTTTCTTTCCCCTGCTTCATGTCAAGAGCTAATGATACAGTGGCAGGTTAGATAATCGCTGTTTGCGATAGCAAAGAGCACTCCATTGAGTACAAAATAAGCATGGTCTGCCAAAAACATAATATAGGCATTAAAGAAAGATTAGGTTAATGAGGCCATTAGTGTCTTCATTGTTCAGAGTAAATTCAGGGGAAGAACAATTATTTTAGTGAGGAGAAAGTGCTTCAGCAGGCGGGTGATGGTGGCTGTCAGGTTGTAGGAGCCTCATTGGTTTGGTTCATGCAAGCAGTAGACTGTGGAAGTGCCTTTATGGGTTTATGAAAGGAGGGCATGAAAATATTAAGATTTCCTAGGGAAAATAGAAGATATGTTAAATGCATCTAACTGGGACAAGCTCGAGAAGGACAATATGAAAGAAATACAAATTAGCCTGAGGTGATGAGTCTTCTGGCTGGGGTGATCTCTGAGATGATCTCTGAGGTGATCAGTCTCCCTGACCATGACACGGTGTTTTAGTAGAGTGATTCCCAACCTTCTGGGTGAGAAGTGACTATCCAGAGCGGCATCCTTTTCCAGTCTCTTGCCACTTCCCCTCCCAACACCAGGAACTCCAGCCTCCTGCTCCTTGATCTCTTCATGTTGTTGCTTTTTCCTTGTTCTGCCTAAAAATCCATCCTTCTCTTAAAAATGATTAGGGTCTTTTGTTTCAATGAGCATTTTCTTGTTGCAGCATTCACAAGAGAAATGTAACAAAAGATCAGATAATTGGAAAATACAGAACTCGGTTTTGAGCCCAGTGTGCTTTTTCTCATGTGCTGTAGTATGAGTGACAGAGGAGAAAAGGGGAAGGGTTGCTTTCAGTATTGAATAAAAATGTTTGAGTTGTTGCCATTTCTTCTGACAATCTCATTCTCTCTGTGGTGGTTTTGATGTATTAAGGGAGGGATATCACTGCAAGTGGTAGCACTGCAACCCACTCCAACTAGCATCAAACCTCTCTTTCATTCTACCACATCTTTGTTACTCAAGTCTCGCATAAGCAACAAAGATGGTTAAGGGACTCAAGCATCTATTTTATGAGGTAAGACTAAGTGAGCAGGGCCTGTTTAGCATGGAGAAGATTGAGAGGGAATCTTATCAATATGTGCAAATACCTGAGGGAAGAATGTAAAGAAAATGAGGCCAAACCCTTCTCAGTGGTGGCCAGCGATAGATCAAGGAGTAATGGGTACAAGTTGAAGCACAAGAAGTTCCACCCCCATATGAGGAAGAACTTCTTTACTGTGCGGGTGACAGAGCCCTGGCACAGGCTGCCCAGAGAGATTGTGGAGTCTCCTTCTCTGGAGATCTTCCAGCTCTACCTGGATGCCACCCTGTGCCACGTGCTCTGGGTGTCGCTGATGGAGCAGGGGGTTGGACTAGATGATCTCTAGAGGTCCTTTCCAACCTCAACCATACTAAGGGGAACAGTTTGTAATACAACTGTTGTTACAGTGACAGGATTTTTAAGTTGCTGATGTGGTAGACTAGATCATGTCCACAGTATACTTTAAATTTAGTTTTGCATCTCCTTTCTGGACCTATTTAAATTTTAAAACCAATAATATACCCAATTGTCTTTGAATATGACTGCCTCACAGCTCAACTGTGATGCAAACACACCAGTGACACGCATCTCTGGTTGTCCTTCTAGTGTCACAGGAGGGCATAGCTTTTGTTTGAAAAAAAAAGAATTTAACCACTTTCACAGTCTTTCTGGATAGATTAAACCATCCTTTAGAAGAGTCAGGTTGAGATTTTGTTTTAGAATATGCAAATCATTAGTGAATGTAATGCTGTAACATATAAAGACTATTTTTCATGGAGAAAGTTTAGGGAAGTGAAATAATTTGCAAAGAATAATGTTTGCATTAGCAGTTTGAAGTTATAACTCAAGCAATCCATCAGATTTTACTTTGGTCCATTTGTTTTGTACTTCCTTTGCCGAAGGCCTTGTTTCTTATTGCAATAAAAGGTCAACTTGCAGCACGGAGCTGAGCAAGAGCAGCACAGAAGAGAGTTCAAACACAAGGTGACACACAAACCAGAGGAAGGATATGCGAGTTGATATTTAAAAGATATTTATTAAAAGTAAAAATATATATAAAATCAACATTTGATAATAAACCTCTCCTAGCTTTTTACCCATCTCATTATGGGGATATCAGTCAGTTTGAGTGTTAGTTATGGGTATCTGTATAATGCTTTGTCAGATGTCAAAGGTTTTGCTAAAACCTGGGAAGCTGTGAGTGCCCTTTGTGAGTTGTCACTTCAAAAGTCTCTCAAGTGTGACCCAACGACCATGTTTGTGGCCACCTTTCACCATGTCCTGTAGTCCTGGGTTGTCCGCAGATCAAGGCTCTGCAGGTGGGCACAGCTCCAAATGCAGTTAATGGGCACAGTAAGCAGCACCCTGTGTTTTGCACTGCATGACTATGCAGTAGCTTCAAATTTTGAAGTGAAGATGCATTGGCCAGAGTTATAGTTGCTATTACGACTAGTGAAAAATGTGAACTGAAGAGAATTTCAAACAAATGCCCTCTTAGAGAGAGGCTAGTTGTCTGTAACATAGGGAGGTTTGTTATTTTTATGTATGTGCTTTTATCTGGGACAATATTGGAATGGTTTATGACACAAGCACTGAAATTAAAACAGCTGTGGCTGAAGTTTCTAAAGGTTTTCAAAGGCAAGAAAAATATTAGTTTCACATTTGCTTGATTTGCAAGTGCAAAATGAAGTGGGACCTGGACAGACTAGATAACTGCGTGGTCAAAAACCTCATGAAATTCAACAAGGCCAAGTGCACGGTCCTGCACCTGGGGAGAAATAACCCCAGACACCAGTACAGGCTGGGGACCGACCTGCTGGAGAGCAGCTCTGCAGAGAAGGACCTGGGCGTCATGGTGGACGACAGGTTGACCATGAGGCAGCAGTTGCCCTCGTGGCCAAGAAGGCCAGTGGCATCCGGGGGTGCATTAAGAGGAGCATCTCCAGCAGGTCGAGGGAGGTGATCTTACCCCTCTACTCAGCCCTGGTGAGGCCACATCTGGAGTACTGTGTCCAGTTCTGGGCCCCCCAGTACAAGAGGGATGTGGAGCTGCTGGAGAGAGTCCAGCACAGGGCCACGAGGATGATCAGGGGCCTGGAACATCTGCCCTATGAGGAGAGGCTGAGGGAGCTGGGCTTGTTCAGCCTGGAGAAGAGGAGGCTGAGAGGGGACCTGATCTGTGGCTATAAGTGCCTCAAGGGAGGCAGTGAGGAGGATGGGGCTGGCCTCTTTTCACTGGTGGTCACTGACAGAATCAGAGGAAATGGCCACAAACTGAAGCATAAAAAGTTCCATGGGAACTTAAGGAAGAACTTTTTGACAGTGAGGGTGACAGGGCACTGGACCAGGCTGCCCAGAGAGGTTGTGGAGTCTCCTTCTCTGGAGACCTTCAAGACCCGCTTGGATGCAGCCCTGTGCCACGTGCTCTAGGTGGCCCTGCGTGTGCAGGGGGGTTGGACTAGATGACCTCTAGAGGTCCCTTCCAACCTTAGGCATTCTGTGATTCTATGAAGTCAGATTTCATGTAGTCAATAAAACGTTTTCAACCATTGGTGCAGGTACACTCTTATCAATGTAGTATCTTTGGTTGCTTGCACTCTTTCTTCCTGTTTTCAATGCCTGGGTAAGTGTTATTGGCAGAGGAAGGTGGAACAAACAGATTGGAAGAAACCAAGTGCTGCTTTTGCTGAGTCTGGTGTGCTGCTGCTCTGAGGCTTCCCATGGAAGTGGCACATGCCTTGTCCTTTATGTNGAAGTCAGATTTAATGTAGTCAGTAAAACTTGTTTTCAACCGTTCGTGCAGGTACACTCTTATCAGTGTAGTATCTTTGGTTGCTTGCACTCTTTCTTCCTGTTTTCAATGCCTGGGTAAGTGTTATTGGCAGAGGAAGGTGGAACAAACAGATTGGAAGAAACCAAGTGCTGCTTTTGCTGAGTCTGGTGTGCTGCTGCTCTGAGACTTCCCATGGAAGTGGCACATGCCTTGTCCTTTATGTTTAGGTGTTCAGCTGCAGAGCCCTTTGCTTGCTGTCCTAAAGGGTTCAAACCAGGACATAGACAAAATCATTTTCTGCCTGTGAATTTCAGTTTCCAGGGAATGTTTAACCTCAGAGGGCTTAGTCTCCGTAATGCTGCTGTGCCGGGAGAAATGGACCTTTACAGTGGGTTGTTCTTTCAACTCTAAATAGTTTCGCTGCTCAATGCACCAGACAATGTATGAAATAATCTTGTTAACCAGTCCTTCTAAGAAATTACTATGCTTAATTTTGTTTGTTTTCCTTCAAATTTAGTTTCCCAGAACAAAGTTCTCCACAACTCTTTCTGGAAGTGGTAGTGAATGATAGGAGTGAAATGTTTTGCTTCAGGCCAGGCTGGGTGAAGACTGACCTGCTTGTACAGAAAGGGGAGAAAAATTTTCCAGGGTGTCACTCTGAAACCCATTGGGAGCAGAAGCAACTCATGGCTGCCTTTTGAATCCACTGTAAGCAAATAATCATCTTCTCAGTGGGACCTGGTTAGAAAGAGTCAAAGCAAGAAACTGAAATTACTGGTAGATGGATGACTACTCACTAAGGTGAGGGAAAAAAAGAATACTCAGGGGCTTACAAAAGTTTATGCTGGAGGAGGTACCATGATGTTTATCCATTATATTTATTAGCAAATTAATTCAAATGCCAAAACTCAGTGGACCATTATGTGCATGAAAATGATAAGTTCAGCTTCTGTTCTAGAGTTTCTGATTTACATATTAGAACATAAGTTTGGTACTGACAATTGTGTGATGTTTCTTTAAATTTATGAGGCATAATAAACCAACAGTGCTGTTCATTGAAACCAGTTTTGAATATTTCAAGTTGCTGTTTTAAATCTTTTTAAAGAGAACAAGACTGATACTGAGGGATTTTAAATGACCAGCTGAAGAACATATAGCACACAGCGAGGAGCTGAAATAAATCCAGAGTTCACAGCCTTTAGGCTGGGCATTAGTCATCTGAGCAACCTGCAAGTAAATCAAACCAAAGCAAATAGCAGGAACCATTTAACAGCCCTTTGTGTAAGAAGAGACTTTTATAGGGATTAAGGAATTCAACTGACTTGATAGCTCTTCTGGACCTACTCTGGAAATAGGCGATGTATTTTAGTTGCAATTTATTTCCAGAAAAGAGATTAAATAAAAAGAAAACATTGTCAATGTAATCTAAGTCTTTGGGAGACGCAGGATGGCTGGGTGCTTCTGAGCTGGTTTCAGACAGGCACAGATGGGGACTTCAGCCTGCCTGGATGCTGTGCAAAGAGGGAGCAGGCTAGAAGTAGAATTATTTCAGGGTTGCCTAAGGCCTGAGGCCATCCTTGCACACACGAGTTGCAATGATGGAATCTGACCTTTTTATGGCACCTTTGATATAAAATGCCAGCATGTATTAATAGCTGTTATTAAATAAAGTGACATCAGCAAATGAAAGGGCAACTCTTGCCAATTAAATTTTGTACCACCATCTTATATCCTTGGCTGAGCTACAACATCTCTCTTTGGGATACTGAAAGCTCTAATGTAATTTTTTTTCAGAAAAAAATGAAAATTGGTGCTTGATCACTTATTACCAAAACTTGTTGCAAAATGTTTCCTCGTTGTCTTTGCAGCTTAGTTACTATCCTCTGGTTGTGGGCCAAGCAGCCTGGGACCTGTGCATACTGGAAAGCTGCTCAGCAGCCTGGCCTACTTTATTTTCCTTAAGCCGAAAGGAACATATGGGGAATATCAGCTGGGTGGGTGATGATGCTGGCTGCGAGGCGATCGTGTGGGTCTGTGGAAACGCAGGAGTTCTCCCCTGTGGAAGTTAATATAAAACATGACAGTACCACATAGGCTCTGATTGCGTGGGAATGAGCCTTGTCTAGTTAGAGTCACGAATAAGAGAATGAGACCTAACTCCCTTTCCCCAGGTTGTACCCATGGTGAAGCAGCCATCTGACCTAGCAGGTCCCACTCTGCACCTTTGGTTCCTGGCTGCTGTAATTATGCAAATGACAAAAAGCCATAATGATAAATGATGTTCTTTTCAGAACATCGTGAGATACCTTCTTTCCTCCCACCCCATCATGTCCCTCTTCTCCATGGGGCTACACAAAGTGATAGAAGGCAAAAGCTCCTGTGGAACCACAACTAGTTGCTAAAGACCAAATATATTGGAGCAGAGTTCCTGTGTGCAGCCTGGAGAGCTTGCCAAATCTCCCACATCTTTCTGCGCGGAAACTGGGAAATCTGCTCAGGATTTCTTTGCTTGCCATTTCTGAGCCTTTAATGAATGTGAGTAGTAAAACAGAGTAAGACACAGATAAAGGGCTTGAAGCAACTTGGGAAGAATCTTCTGTAAATGTAATGTCCACGCATTTGGACATTTTGTTTGCAGTTTTGTTTATATCAAGGGGATAATTGTGTGGGAATGCAGAATGCAGAGGCCAGTATGTGGTTTTCTTGAAAAATTGTGTGAAGTAAAAGTTTATAGGCATATATTTAGAAAGAGTTAACTTTTAGTTTCTCAGTGAAATAAAGAGAATTTAAATATATCTGGGCTGTAGCTACAGTAAAATAGTATAATAATAATAATCTAAGCTCATTAAAGGCTTAAACTTTCAGGTTCTGGCAGTCCTGATCTTAACCCCCGAATCACTGAAGCACTGAGCTTTGCCTGACTCTGCGCTTTGCATACGCTCCTTAGAGATAGGCACCATCTAAGTCACCGTGTTGGGCATCACAAACAACTGAATCCTCAGTTTGGTTATGGTCAACAAGTGGTCTCAGCTAGAGTGTGTGTTGGTTGTGTGAAGGCTGGCATCCAGGAGCCTTCTCCTGGCCTCGCGCTGAACAAAGCAGCACCCAAATCCATGTACAGAAGGAAGTTTCCTGGATACTTTGTCTTGCCTTCAGGTCTTCTACAACTGCTGCAAGTACTGTGGCAACCCAAACACTTGTCTTCTTGTCCCCGTGCTTGGAGTTTCCCTGCTATTCTCCTGGGAGACTTTATTCTGGCTCCTCTGCTTCTGCTCATATTGGTGATATTGCAGGTGGCTCATATAGGTGATATTGCAGGTTGGGGGCTGCAAGACTTGGTACTAGTTTTCTTCTGTTTTTCTGTGTCTCACAAGATCATACCCACATGTTACTGATTGTTAGGACATTTTACTCTGACCAAATATCGTGGATTTTAAACACATTATTAGATATTTTGCTAAGGAAGGTAGGGTTAGAGCTGCTTTCCTGTAGAGGTAAGCAGAGACAAGGCAATTTATAGGGAAGTGAAGATGTGTTACTTCAATGCATTTTGGTATGGAATACTAGAGTGAAGACACCTTCTGGTTTGACTTTCTTGGTCTCTTAAATTACTGTTCTGTGATGTGAATGTTTTCAGCATATCTGCCTGCGTCTTTTGGGGTAATTTAGTTTCTGAGGCAGTTCTTATAGCAGATGTACACTTACAGAAAAGTCTTGTGGAGGCCGAATGCTTCATCTAATGAATTTAACAGGGAACAATTGATACCCTTTGAAGTTGTGTGCGCTGTTAGCGAGAGATCTGTAGGAGGAACAAGTCTCAAAATATTCTATAGAATGGTTCAGACAGAGCTAGGGAAAGACTTTAATTTTTCATAATGGCTGTATGGGAGATACAGTTTTGAGATATATTTTCACCCCCTCGAAATCTGCCTTTTGTATTTCACAGTTCTCTCAGCCTAAATCCACTAATCCTCTAATCACCTTAAATTAGCTCAAAAGCTCTTGTTTCTCTGCTGAGTTCTTTTGATGCTTTAGGAAGTGTTCTAACAAGAGTGCTCAATGGATTGCTCTGCTGTTTTCACAGTCTGGCTTTTCTGAAAACTTATTTTTCCTTCAAACACATCAATTTTCAATTGCTGGACTGTAGAAATGAAGGGCTATTTTTGTCCTCTCATGTGAGATTGAGGTGTTTCACTCCCACTGAATGTGCAGGTGAAACCAAATGTTCTTGCACAGAAGAGCATTGACTCCTGTACAGTCAGATCTCTCTCTAGGTCTGCAAGCTGAGAGCACTAGCTAAAAGTGAAAACAAAATACATTATTTTTACAACTATGGGCAAAGCAGTCTAAATCTTCCTCAATTCTTTTTTTTCATTGTTTCCTGTTGCATGGAAGATTAAAAGTGCCTCCTAGTTCTGTTTTACTTTTTTTTCAATACCAGGAATCAATACAAGATTGTAACTACTCCATTTTGATATCAAGATGCTATAGTGTTAGAAGAAAATCTGTCATCTCATAGAGAAATTCTTATGAATGCTCTGACTGAAGTTTCTTGTGGGACTTTTAGCATAGCTATTTTTTTTTTTTACCATAGCTAAAACTTTTAGCCTAGCTGAAAATCTCATGAACTGTAAATCCGTTTAAGATTTGCATGGCAGGCAATGATAATAGTTTCCCTGTGTGCACAGAGTGGGATTAGATAGCTGCACTGGGGCTTGTTCTTGAGGGACTTCAGACCAAACATGGAAAAATAAACTAGAGTCAAATAAAATGTTCTGTTACCCCTTGGATGACTTAGACTTGAATTTTCAAAAGATTTTAAAATCTAATTAGAAAATTCTAGTTTGAATTAGCACAATTGGTCTGTGATCTTTTGTTTCAGAGATATGCTCATGGATTTATTCTGAGGTGAAATGTTTGGACACTTCAGACCTTTGGACTCTTGTTACTGATTTGGCGGAAGCTCGGCACCGGTTCAGGATGGCAAATTTATTTCTAAAGTATGGTGCTATAGTGAACTTCATGCTATTTTAATAAAAGCTTGATGCCGGGGTAGCTGATGGGAAATGCTGAGAGTTGTTAGTAATCTGTGGCCTCAAAAGGTGGGAATTGTCATCCTAGAAATGGTTAAGAGACATTTCAGTATATAAGTTATATATATATAGTCATAAATTTACATATTTTCAAAAATGTACTGCTGAGATATTCCCCTCAAATAATTGGATTGCATTTGAATTGCAAGATAACATATAAAAATCTTAATTTTTCATATTTGCTGAATAGCTTAAGTCAATTTTATTATTTCCGTAGAATTGTTGCAGTCTCTTTGGCTGGGTAGCAGGAGAGCGAAGGAGTTCAGGCAGCAGTGAGACCTTGCATTAGAAATAAATTGTAGCCTGGAGGAATTATGCTTTATGGTCAAATTTTAAAGCCTTTGATAAGAGAAGTAGAGAAAATGGATTTTACATTGCTGCAGAATACACAATATTCTGTGTCAATAATGTGCCCTGAATTACTCTGGCATATGCAGGATTTAAATATTTGTAACAGCAGCAATCCTTTGGAAGTCTTGCTGTTTGTTTGGAGGAAATCTCAGTACTTTTTAGCGGAACAGAATATGGTTCGTGACCTGATCTCCTTCCTTCTGCTTTTTTAAAGAGGCCGTCTGGCAGTGGGACCCCGGTTAATCAGGATTGTGCTCCTGCAAAATGGGGAGATGAGATTTAATGCAGTGTGAAAGACATTCAGCCCAGGAGAAAGGAGAGAGCGGGAAGAAGAAAGTTCCCGCTCCTTCCTTGTCAGCAAAATTTTGCCCCTGGAAGAGCAGGTTTTTGTCATGTGAGGATTTGGAGCACGGGAGACCAGCGTGTTGCTTAGCAACTGCAACTGGAGGTGAACAACCTGCGCAGAGGGACCGCGGCAGCAGGAGACGAGAGGAGGGGACCGCGTGAGCACGGCCCTTGTGCAGGGCTGGCTTTGGGTGACACGGGAGAGCACTTGATGGGGCTTGAAATCCTGCCGCTTTTAGGACCTTGCTGTGTTTTCAGGGGGAGCAGTGGCAGAGCACCAGAGCAGCAGGCAGCCCCATCTCAGGGCTAAAAGTCGTTTTGTCTTCTTTCTCGCTCATGTTTTTTCCCCTGATTTTTGAACCCTGGTGGACACCAAGAAATTATCACTGATGGGAACGCTTGCGCTTGCGGTTTACTGCAGAGATAATGCAAAGTACAGTAGTATTTAGCTCTTCACTGAGATTTCTGTGCAGTTCAAGACTGGGAAGAAAGTCCACTGTGTTTGTGTGTACATAGGTGAGGAACGCAAGAGGTGCAAAAGGCGGGAAGGGTGCTGTGGGGAGCCCAAGCAGTGAATGGAGAAAGGCACCTGCTCCTGAATTTCTTTGCATGAGAGTTTTGCCTTGATATTTTGCTTTGTCATTTGTGGGATATATATTTTTGAAGCCCATTATCTCAACAAATGATTAATGAGCAGCCTGTGTTATTGCATGCAGTGGTTAGCTCTGGGCTATCCAAAAGCTGTCATGTGAGGTCAGATATGACTAAGGGCTAACGCTTAGATTTGTTGTTGAGGTATTTTTCCAGATTTACATATTAACAATTTAGATTTAAATTCATGCAGTATATGTTCACAAATAATTTCAGTATATCAGCCTAATCCCCAGTTATTTAAAAAGATATTTTTTAATATTGAGGCTGATGTGATTAAAAGATTTAGATGAGTGATGTGATGTGTTTTATCCAAACTGCCTTTTTAATTTAAAATAATGAAGCATGAAAATTTTTCTCAAAAGTCATACAGCATCTGATAAATCCAGATGTATTTTTGTCCAGGCTTTGGAAATGCTGGTCTACGGTTAAATCTTTCAAGAGAGAGAGTCTTCAGGGTTTAGTCCGCGTGACCTTGGTGTGTCCTTGCGCTCAAGTGAGGAAGCTGAGGAGCTGCTGGGGGGCTCGTCGCGGCGCAGAGCCCGTGCGTGTGCGATGGCAGCTCCGCGCCGCCGGGCTCCGAAGGTGCCGAGCACAGCTTGGCTCTCGCTCCAAAGGAGCTGCTCAGCGCTCGTTTCTGATACGAGTAGAAATTTCTGCTGCCGGGTTTTGGATTTGTGTGTTAGAGAGGAAGGAGGAAATCAATGGCAAAATGGAAGCGGGGAGAATAGAGATTGCTAAGAAAGGACCTGGTATTAACAACCAATATATTTACAGTTTGTGTAGCAGAAAAAGGCATAAAGCACAACAGGCTCATGATTTAAAAAAAAATTGCAGTAAGAAGCTGTCTGTTGTTGTTTCAGATTAATTTGACTGATCGAATAGTAAGAGCTAAAAAGAGTGATCTGCTTTGCTCAGAGACCCAGCCTGGATTAATTTAAAATGTTGTTTATTTAAATACCTGTCATATTGTCATATTAAGATTTTTACCTTAAAAAAAAAGGTTGTCAGAAAAAATAGATTAATTTGGTTTAAAATCAAAGGCATAAGCCATAAGTCAGTAGATTTTACAAATTCCAAATGAAGGCTGCCTGTGCTCTCCGAACGTGCGGAATTTATGATCCCTTTAAGACCTGCTCTATAGGCAGTATCCTGCCTTTTAGTTTAGGTGAGGGTTGTGTTTATTAATGCTTGTCTCTGTGGTATCAGTACTGTTCAGCTTCTAATAAATAACAGCATTATTTTTCTTTTAACACCCAAACAAATTTTGATAATGCCCAAGCTGTAATTTGTGACAAATTCGGTGGCATTACCCCTCTCTTAATGAGCAAGATGGCAAATGGCAGTGGTACAGAGTCCGTGTGTCTGAATTCCACGGAGTTGGTGAGAGCAGCAGACCGAGCAGAGAACAAGGCTTCCCACAACACACAGTTTTGCTGCCCAGGGTGCCGACATGAAGCAGTCTGTTTAATTGGTGTAGCAGTTTGAGGACTCTTACAAGGAGCAGGGCTGCTCAGCGTGCACATTTGCAGGGAGCCCCAGTGCCTGTGTGGTTTAGGGCTGTCATTACTGCGTGTCGCCTGGCCGTGCTGCCCGCGTGCAGAGCAATGACGTGATGCAGATGCAGACCGCCACGTGTTCGGCACAGGACCTTCAGCTGATGCCAAAACACTCTGGGGGAGCGAAGGGAAGAGGCTTCTAAACTGGAGCCCTGGGACATGAATTCTGGGTGCCAGATGATGCTTTGTATGATTACGTTCCATGAAATCCGTGCTGCAGTACGGTTCCCACTGAGTGCTGTGCCAAAGCCCTTTGTAATGGGGAAACTTGCTTTGAAATGTATCAGAGAAATGAAGCATGTGCTGGTAGGGTATCGCCGCAGGAGGCAGCAGCTGTCTGTGCAATTCCCCGGAGCCACAGGTTGCATCCTTAGTAGCAGTGAGGTAGGTCACTCTACAGGTACTGACAGTTCAAGTCATGCCTATTTCTGCTGACATTCACTGTGGTATTGGAAGATGGAAAAACGCCCTTAAGGGTTTGCGTGCCTATTGAAACATCAGCAGTTTACTTTTGTCTGGTTTAAATTCATCCGCATTAGAAATAACTGGTGGTCTGGACCTCAAAGACGTTTCACAGCTGTGTGAGAGCACAAAAAGCCTTTGAAAATGGGAGATAATTATTATTTTAGAGCTATTTCTAGAAGGGTTCTACAAGGGTTAGTGCAAACTGTCATGTAAAGATGCCTGGTGAGTTAAATATTGATGAAGACAGGATACTTGAGCAGAGTAATCTGTATTGTGTGGTTAGATGGTCCCATTCAAGCACAGAGTATTTATATAAGCCCAGAGTTAAGCATGGAAGGGAATGGTCCAAAAGGTCCCTAGTGCTTGGGTTCCTGGCATTGAGCGCCAAGTTTGAAGCAGGGACAAAAGTGACTGCTGCAGTCTAGAGTGGATAAATGTAGGTGTGAAATAGCATCAGTGTAACTTCAGTGACGTCACTGGTAGATTGCTTGTTTCATGTTATGTTAGGAAGTCAAAAGTTTTCATATTTTACGGGGATTCATGGAGTTTACAAATGAATCTGGACTTTCCTGTATGTAATATTTAACTTGTATGCTGTTTCAGTGTTTGATTTCTCAGGCCCAAGGAGTAAGACTCTCTAATGAACAAACAAACAAAAAAAAATCCTGAAGAGAAGCTAGATATCAAATTGTCATGATCAGGCTTCAGTGATAAGAGAAAGCTATGTTAAGGAAGCATTAAAGAAAATATTTATGTGAGCAGAATGAAGCTGTCTTTGCTACCCGAGTGATGGTCTCGTTTCATGTTTGCACTGAAACACACAGAATACATCCATTCGTGTAAATAGAAGTCTTATTTATATGCCCACATGTAACACTTGATCCTTAACCACCTCAGTAGTTTTTGACCTTGCTCAAAAATGTATTTCTGTGTTTCATATTTTGTATTGCACTTCAGTGTCATAAATACAAAATGCAGTGAAACACAGCAAAATCTTGTTGTCTATCTGAGTAGCTGCACTTCCACTACAAGAGAAAGTCATCACTGAGGTGAAAACCAAATGACAGGTTTGAAAGAGAAGGCAAAGACAAGACAAGCAATGAGTGACTGCACTTTGATGCATTAGACCTACAGCATCTTGCTTGAACACTGGCCCAACTTTTGATGTAGAAATTTATAAAGAAATTTATAAATTATTATTGGTTTACTTGAATAAGTTGCTACTACAAAAATGGATTATGATTTTAACCTTGTGAATCTGAGTAAAATTGCAGCAAAATGTCCTTGTAGAAAATAACTTCAGGTCTTGTAAAGTCCAGATGTCCTGCTGGAGCCACTTCTGTTGCCTTGCTCAGCAGGTGCTTTAACTCCAGCCACTTGTCTTTGATGCAAGGCAGAAATGGCTGGGGTAAACATTACATGACTGACTGGAATTCCAGAAAATATCTGACGGTCAAAGCAAATTCTCTGTTCCCTGAAGAGCATGCTGTGAATGAAACTGAGTATTTTGATTGTCTGTAGCAGGCTTGGAGAAATTATGAGAAAATGGAAATTCTTGGACTTTTTTTTTTAAACTGTAGGACAAAACTAGCTGCCACATGTATCCTCAGGAACTTTGTAGTGTTTGCTTTTCAATTCCAGCTGGTTCCCAAGACCATAAATTTGTCCCAGCTGCAGAGCCCATGTGACATGGTTATTAGCTTGATTGGTAGGCAATACTAGATGGATCTAAGATTAAAGTAATAAATTATGGTGCTGCAGGGACTAGTTTAATATACTTAAAACAGATTTACTCAGCATGCTTGAGAAAAGGATTTTTCATCTGTGTCCTTCAACAGATACACGTCATGGTGCCCATACTCAGTGTGAACTTCAGAGGACTTGGGAGTTCTCAGCATAATTTGTGGTGCTCAGGAGAGCCCCACTGCCTTCCCTTGCAGTCTGCAGTGGTAAGAAGGGGTTGGTGGGGCTTAAAGGAAACTTGTGAAGCTACCTGACCTTTCTGCCCAGGTAGATTCTGGTCGCGTCCAACAGAAGGGCTTGGCAGTTGTTTTTCTAGTAGTTGTCTGCAAATCAATTAGACCTATGAAGGCTGCCAAGGGGCAGCTTGTTCTGCTGATGGTTGGGTTTATTTTTTTTAAGAGCTGTGAAGATCTCTCGGACATTTCATGACTAAGGGCCTTGTCAGAGGTGTGTGTTGAACCTCATGTTATTTCGGGACAAGCAACAAAAAGGAATTTGCCCTAGTGAGGTTGTCAATAAATGGAGTCCTTCGGGTGCGATGTGATTTTTAACTCTTCCATGAGTTCAGGTGGGTCAAGGACCTGTTTTAGCCTGGTTCTTGAAGAATAAAGAAAACACATTGATTAAGCTGCTAGTGCATTTAAAAACATGTCAGAAGCAATGCCTTATTCACACTATTTTCATTATAATTAATTTTTCAAGGGTATAGATATTGAGGAAATATTTGCATAACAACCTTTGTAGTTTTAACTGCTTTAACAATAAAATCACCCTGTCATATCTAGGAATTACTAAGGAGTACAAAGCAATCTAATACCAATTCTTCTGTATCAAAGTGACTTTCCTTTTTAATTACAAGCGCTGCCATCCTCAGCTTTTGGGTAACTACGGTTTCCATCCAAGGGCCTCCTGACTGCGAGAAGCTCGGGGAGAGGGGACATGGGGTGCTGCTGAAGGGCCTGGCCGAAGCCCTTGCGCCAGGGAAGGTGCTGGGAGCCTGGGATGTTGACACGGCGGCTCCACTCCCCGTGCCTCTCATGTTGCTGCTTTGCAGCCTGCTGGGGCAGATGAAGATGCTGATGACTCTTATCAGGCACCGTTTCTTTCAATGTGCTTGCCATATCTCTGGCATGCAGACATATAAATCACACAAGATTGACCATGCTCTTCAGTGTGAGCAGCAACAGTGTGTATGATTACTTTCTCTATGCTGCTAGATCTGTAAGGACTGCTAAGAAGTTGTGCAGTGAAGCTCTCCTTAGAGCCAGCAAGTGGAGTCGATATTGACTGGTAGCTTCATCTTGATCATCAAGTTCTTACTTGATGACAAGTTTTAATGACAAGAGGTTTTAAACATAAGATATATGAGAAACACAGAAGCCAGCAAACCATAATATTTTAGTGTATTAGGATTGAATAACCTCTCTGAATTGAAATGTTTTCACTTCAGGTAGGTGTTTAACATAGGAGTCTTATACCTCACCAGAGATACTGAATAAGTGTAATGGGCGTTGGAGACGACATTACGTGAAATTTACCTTTCTTCAGCTGGCTGTTCTTTTAGGAACTTATACACATATAACTTATACCAATCCAAAGTGCTGTGTTTCATATAGCTGTAGTGTTTCCTTCATATGAAAGTCTGTATAACTTTGTGCCTTGCACCTATTGATAAAAACATGGTTAAGCCCTTCTATTAAGACAGAAAAGAGCAGTGGGAGCTCTGAAGGCAGGTGGTGCTGATGGAGAAAAGGACTGTGGGCTGAGACAAGATCCTTGGAGCTCGCCACCTCTCTGACACGTGCAGGACCCGACACAACTGTTTTGGTGAAGGAACGGGGCTCCCAGCTGCTAGCAAGCATGCAGTGTCCAGACTGGCTTTCTTATTAGTTTTGATTCTGAAAAATATCAAATTTTACCCGAATAACTTATTTCTAAAATACTCTGAATGAAGTTCTGCTTAATAAAACTCACCTCGGACTCTAAAAAGGGGCCCTCCGTTGGTGCGTCTCAGCTCTTGGGAGGCTTTCTGCAGCCTGTTCACTTTTTCACAGCCCCATAATGCTTCTTTGAGCAGATTATCTCTGGTGTCCTAAGACTTTATGGTTTAATGGCAAAGTTGACAGTATAATGCAGTGTATTAAAGTCATAGCGTAATCTGGCTACATCTACTTTTCCTTTAGTGTTGAAGAAAAAAAGAGTAATAAAAAAGCAATGGGAAGGTCAAATATATGTAACTGCTCTGACGTAGTCATACAAGTTATGTTTTTTTTCCTTTAAAATTCACTGGTTTTGTGAAGGCCCGTTATGGCTGTGTGCCCTTTCGAGCTGAGCAGGATGCTGGACGTGGTGAACGCTCCCCACGAGACGTTAATCTCGCAGACAGCCCGGCCCCGCGCACAAGCCTATAGGCTGCTGGCCACACAGCTTTCTAGCATATGTATTTATTAGAGATATTAAGGAAGCCAAATTCTGAGTTCCCTTCCTCTTTTGTCTTTTGTTACTTACATCAGTCACTAAAAAAATATACGGGGCTTGTTTGAAGATTTGGCCGGTTGTGGCATTTGTACTTACACTGACAAAATGCTGGTCTGCACCGAGCTCGCAGGAACATTGTTCTGACAGCCCGATGAGCTCCCCGTTCCCAGGCTTTCCTGGTTAATGTAGCATGGGCCACGTGCCGCTCCTGCCTCCTCCGCACGTGGGCAGCGGGGCCCTCGCAGCCGCTCCCTGTCGGGCACAGAGCAGGGAGACAGCGCCGGGCCAGGAGCCTCCAGCCTCTGCAAAGAGGTTTTCCAGCCGTTCCTGGCACTCCCATTTTCTGGCACCTCCATATTTCCTAGCATCTACTTCTACATCTGAACCTTCCCTGCAGATGAGGAGGCACCAGCACAGAAAAACCTGGGGACTAACTATATGCAATAAAGGCAGGACGTCACCTCCTGCACAGCTACCTCATCCGTCACAAAACAGATGCAGGTTGCTCCCTCCTGGGTTCCCTGGGAGCCACCTTGGCACACTGGATCCAAAGCCCTGGGCAGCAGCTGCGGCCGATCCCTGGAAAGCCACAGGGCTGGCGCCAGGGCTGTGGCTTGGAGGGCAGCACTCCCACAGCTCCTCTGGTGCTCCCGACCTGCTCTGGGAGCAGGAGATCAGTAAATATTTGCTTGTAAATATAGAGCTATTTGGTATTGTAGGAATTGAATGAAACAACTACCCTGGAAATGATGGAGGAGCATTTTGATAAAGATCTCTCAGTAAAACAACCAATCTCTCCCTGGAGATCAGCTGGAGCAGCAGGTTCTGTCAGAGAATAATTTCTAGGTCATTTCAGCTTACTGCAGCGCTCTGCAAATGCTTCCTTGAATGAATGACCAAAACAATTAATCAAAACACTACTGAGAAACACCAACTCGCACTGTAGGCAACCAACTTTGCCCTAAAAATGACAAAGCTCAGCATTTGTCACCTGCTGTCATCACTTGTCATGCAAAAGCAGCGCCTGACCTTTATTCTGGATCCTCCCACAGATTCATCCCTGGCCTAGGAGGGGTAGCTGGTGCCCTTCCCCAGCCTGGTTTGCTCCTGATATCCTGTGGCAGCCCTGCAGGCACCTGCAGCCTGGCTGCTCTACGTGGGCTCCGTTAGACTCGGCTTTGGTTCAGGATCACCCTAGCTCAGCTCTCCCGCACCAGTCATCCTACACGAACCAAAGGGATGCCCACTGTCCCCTCTAAAATAAGGGAGCGCAAACTGGGAACAAGTCAGCAAAGAAGGACTCCTTTTTACACAGCTGAACCATCCTTGCCCCTGCTCACTGGTGGGAGAAGAGCACAGGGAGGTCGTGTGGATTCAGCTGCTCCCAAGGCGAGAGACATGAATTTGAGCTCCCTGGGGAAGTCCTCAAGTGGCCACATTAAAGTGTTTCATTTCATTGCGAACTCACACACAGTGTGGCATAAGCAGCAACTATTGTACAGCAGGCGCACTACAAGTGCCAGGGGTTAAGAGCTGCCAACACCATTCACTAGATTTCATTTCTCCCAGTGTCTCCAATTACTCTCAAACCAACACACACCAGAGCTGCTGTGGCAGCACCGCTGACCTCCAGATCCTCTTCTCGCAGCTAACGCAATGGGAAAAGACAGTGTTAACTTCATGCCTTACCTGAACTCATGGGCCGCGTTTGGCACTGCACAATTTTCACTGCATTTACACCGATTATGTAATAGAAAAGGCGCTTCAGGTTTTCCAACTCTGATTGGAAAAACAACTGAGTAAACAAGGTACTGCCAGGATGAGGCAATAAGTGAAAAATCCACAAACACATATAGCTTTTCAATTGAGGAAATAAAAGTGAGAAAGATCCTAGCAGCAACTAACAAATACCTGCTATGAAGGAGGACTGTATTATAAAACAGGTGTAAGAGTGTATAATACGATGATGTTTATTATTACCCTCCAGTGGAACAAGCCACATCCTCAAAGGATTTAAGCCTTCTCTGTGTGCCTCGCGCCTGCTCCCTGTACTGCTGCACACAAACACCATCAGAGTAGCCTTTCGGGAGAAGAAAAATAGGAATAAATGCCTTAACCAGCAACACTATAAACCGCATCCCAGAGATCTCACTCGCTGTCTGAAAAAAAAGCACTGCAGTTTGTACAGAGACAGGTTTTTACAGCAGAAGCTTAATCAAAATTTATATTTACTTCTGCATCAAAATGATTATGAATTATTTGTAAATCATGATTTGAAAAATAGAAGCAAATATTTTAATTAGGGTCCTGTTCTTTTACATAAGATGCTCTGCTTGGTAATTCTGAAAATTTTCGTGCTGAAGAGATGGTTTAAGAGAACAAAGTATTTCAACAAAATCTTTGCAAATGCAAATCCCTCAGTGAAAAAAGGAAAGAGATAACATCTATTTTAGCTTTTAAGACATTTTCATGGGTTTTCTCATGTTTTTCCTCCCAGCTCCCATACACAGTTCAGTACAGCAGATAGACAGGCATCCCGCACGCAGCACGTACGTAACACACGTGCACCCCACGTAGGGGACAAGTCCTCACTATCAGGGACGGCTCTGCCCAAGCAGCGCCCAGCTCCGCTCCTGACAGGTGCCTGACTCACAGGAGCGGCCTCTATTAGACACTCATTAAGAGCATGTCAGGCATTAGCTTGTGCTTCTCTGAACCAACATAGCTGCAATTCGCTAACAGATTTAATAAAACTCTGCCAAGATAAATTGATTTTATCCTAGGGCTTTTTTTGTTTGTTTGCTTTTTAGACCTGGGCAAACTGAAGATGAGAAAAGCAGAGCACACTGTGACGGGAATTTTGGTCCAAAAGGATTGTTTTATGGAACTGTTTTTGTGAGGGGAGGGAAAAAAAAAGATAAATTCAAATGTCTGCAGTTAAATAATAAACCAAAAGCTTACTAGCAGATGCAATAGCAGAGCAGCGGTAGAGAAGGTTGAGGTCCCAGTGTAACTGCTTTGCTCTTAGAGAATACTTTAATTGTACCTAATTTAATTGTATTTAATTATACTGAATCATTCAAAATTATCCAAGTGCCAGCATGAGAAATCCTGTTGCTTTTTGGTCTTTCCCTTTCTTTACAAGCTAAAGCCTCTACAAACGTGCTAAATAATAAGATTCTCTTAGTTCTTTACATACGAAATATTAAATATTTTATTAGATATTTTATTTTCCACTCATCTTTTCCTTCATAGGCCACACTGTCTTCTCCAGGGGCTGCTGTATGGTTATTTTGTACGTCCACATTCTGCTTTGATTTATTTAATTCTTTTATCTGATGAAACTAAAGCATTCCCCTCTCCCCCCCAAGATTATGAAACTAGCACAGAGAGCAGGATGTTGTTTTTATGTATTCCTGTGTTTTTCAGGAAACATTTAATAAAAAAAGCTTCCAGTTACATTGCTGCTAGAGGGCTGGCCTCATTATCAGCTCATTTTACTATAACAGCACGTTCAGGCAAGGTGCTGCAGCAGGATCCTGCCTTTGGAGCGTCACCCTTCACAAGGGGCCGTTTGCTGCGGCCTTTGCTTTCCTAGACTGCCCTCCAGCATAAGCTCTGTAAAACCCCAGCCACCTTTTACATGCAGAACCAAGGTTTGCAGGTGCCCACAGGGAGGAAGGAGCATCCTTATCCTCCTGCTGCAACAGCAGGGCTGGCCAAAGTCGCCAGTCATCTTCTACATTCTTATGCTCACAGTTACTTTAAAGTGAATAAATACCGAATTTCTTAGGTACTTATTTCCCAAGAGCAATGAGGCAGATAGTCCAGTATGACTAAAGCACCGTTGCTGGCAAAACGCATTAATTTGTGTCCTTGTGACAACGCCTCATCCATTCTGCCCTTCTCTGAGGCAATCTTGGACACATTTAGCATGATCGTCTACTTATGACTCACAAATAACTCACCAAATTATTTCAGCCTGTTTGTTATTCAAAAATCTTATCTGAACATTTGCTACTAATTTTAATGTAAGACTATATAAAAGCCTGAGAAACATCAGATGTTAGGCTGAAAAACAATGCAAGGACGACACCACCAATTCCTGATTTTTGCGCTAGGGGCTGATCTATGAATATTTGGCAGTGTGTGAATGCATGCAAGGACCCCGAGGGCTACGTGCACGCGGGGTCTGGTTCCCTGTCCCGTTATCCGCGTGGGGACGGCCACTGCGGTGGGCAGCTCCTGCCACAGCTGTGGGGCTCCTGGAGGTGACAGGCTAGGTGAGAAGAGCAGAACAGCACCAACAGAACTGTAGGCCTGAAAATGAACTAGATTTCTGTGAAAATTTGAATAAAACTGTGCAATGCTCAATAAATGTCAGTAGTTTTGATTATCATGTTTGCCCTGTTTTTGGCTTGCATGTGGCTGTCCAGGGGCCTCTACACTCCTGTTCGCTGGGAACCTCTCCTGAAGTGAAGGGCCCAAGATAACCCGGGCCAGTGCTCTGCTGCGATGCCCTTTCGCTGCCCCAGCTGGGCTGAGTGCGGCTGCCAGGGCCTGCCCCGCCGGGAGGAGCCACCAGCCTGAGCTGTGCCCGGCCGTGAGCCCAGCCAGGCCTCTGCGCCTGCTACCCCCAGTTCCACCCAGCCCTGAATTTAATTTCAAGTTGAGTAGTTGTAACAGTTAATTGTAATAATGCCATTGTGGCCCAGGCAAAACAAAACAGAAATAATCAGGCTTAAAACAAACAAAAAACCCAAAAGCAACACAGTGTTATTTTAGAAAAAGGCACATGTAGCTGAACTAATACTCCTGACGAGCGAGGACATGGATTTCTCTCAGGGCATCCTGCAGTCCTGTAGGGAAGAAGTGACCTTATTTGCATTTTTCTTGTTGAATTGCTGTCAGGATTTCTGTAGAACGGCAAGAGAAAATTCCTCCAGGAGACTCTGGAAATATCACAGCACTAACTCAATACCCTTCAACGAGGTTCCTTCTTCTCAGCCCTAATTTCTTTGCCCCTTGCAAGGCTATCTGCCCAGCCACCCAGCACTAAGCATTGGGGCCACTTCTTTCAGATGCAGCTGTTACCATTTTTATTATAGTAGCTCCTGAGAGCAGCTGGCCAGGAATAAAATATGTAACTCTTGAGCTAGAAACATTAAAGATGGTTTAAAATTTTCCCTTCAATTTCCAAATTGTTGAAGTTGCTCTTGCCCATTTCCAGAAATGAAAAAAATCTGTCATTTCCCTACATGTTCCTGCCCTTCTTCTCCAGCCTTTTCTCAAAAACAGAGCAGGGCTCCTCCCCGCTCAGCAGTCCCCATTAGGACTTGCACATTTTCCTGCGCCTTTCTAAGGGCCACATTTTGAATTTCAAGTTTATGATTTTAGACATTTTTATCAGGAACACTTTCAATTCTAATCATGTCCTCTAAAGAAATTGTTTAGATTTTTTCCCCAGCATGATGTCTTACCCCTATTTCATAGCTATGTGTTGGATTTAATTATCTAACTCCTCAACAAAGGTATTTCTTGGCCCCAGATGTAAGACAGACTGCGGTAGAATTTACTTGAACTCATATCACACTTTAATGACAGCCAATATAGGCAAAAAGGACTTTTGTAGCAAGGTATAAGTTTAGTTTTAAAAGATTTCTTGTGTTTGCCAGGCCCTGGTCTCAGCTCGGACTGGTAACCTCTTCAATACAGGCTCAGAAATAAGAGCTCTGAGGTGGTGCTGTTCACAGCCTGACTCATTAGCAGAAGTGGTGATGATGGAGGTTAATTTTCAAATCCAGGCTTTCCACTGCGGCTGCTCAGAATTCCTGATCTGATGCCTCCCTCCTGGGTAATTGCAGAGACAGGATGCCACATAGGTCTAATAATAATAAAAATAATAATAAATTCATCTTCAGTTAACAGGACAATCCTTTGAATTCCTTTGAAATCCCTTCTTCTCACTGCTTGTTGAAGTAATAAATTTTTGATCTAGACTTTAGGTCTTAATTCATCAGGAAGTCAAACGTGAGCCAGCATTCCTACTCACCATGGGGATTTAAATGCAGTTAAGCCAACACTCAGTATCTTTCAGATTGCAAAGCAAATCTGATTAAGTTTAATAAATTAACTTTATGATCTGAATGTCTGCATGATAGTTGGTGGAGTTATGAATTTTTTTAATAATTGCAGCATAAGAACTTGTTAAGGATCACCTTGCCCATGAGCTGCCCTAGAGAGCTGCCCCAGCAGAGCTGCGCAAGTACCTCAGAGATGACCATCGTGCAGGTCAGCCCTTCTACCACAGCCCATGTTTACTGGTTTAGAAACACGCTCATCTCTCCTGTCAAGCTCACTGTATAATAATATGCACACACTAGCTAAATAGTAACAACATTACACATAAATACACACTTCAGGTGTGATACAGGGTCTTGATATTTAAAAATCCTCATTATTATTATTATATATTTGAAATATTTAGAGCTTATTTCATAAAAAAAGTAACATGTTGGTTTTGTCCAATGAAAGACAGCATAATTCTGAATGTACTGTATAATATAATCTTTATTCTTTTTTTCCTCTAAACTCTTGGAAACTTACATAACAATCGTGCTTTAAGTATGACACCATTTATAGACATTTAAAATGCATCTTAATTTATAAATATTTTACATTTGGTCCATAGAACAGGTTGAAATTTACTAAATAATATTGTACTCTTTTAAACAGGCTCTGTATATATTTTTGAATATGTATATATTACATATATATTTTATATAGAGATAGATTTGCTTGGTGTTCAGATAATTCCTTATTGCAAAAAGCATATATGATCATACAATAATTCTTTTTTTTTCAGGGCAAGTGCTACAAAAAAGATACAGCTATTCACAGTTTACACACAGTAGGTCTACAACACTATTTTGTGCTATGTGATACGTTTGTACAGCTTTTTGCTAAAGAGCAGGTCTGTCAAACATCTGTCATAATTGTTTACAATCAAACATTAAATACTGCATTTTTCTTAGAACAACATGGGACTTGATTACATTAAACAAAGAGAAAGCTGGAATCTTTATCCTTAGTCTAATGAAATTCACAATTATAATGTGTATGTATCATGTATAATGTGTGTGTGGGATGTATGTTTTTCCTCTAAATCCCAAAGACTTACAGGACTTTTTTTATTTCAGCTATAGCCATTTAGGATGTAGTTTAGATTTGAGAATATTTTACATTTGATCTATGTATGAAACAGTTTAGAATCTACCAAACAATACTCAGATTTTATGATGTAGTTTGAAATACATGTATATTATATATATATTATTTCTACAATAATGTGCTTGACATTCTGAGAATACCTTATTGCAAGAACATATGTTTGTCACCTTCAGACAAAAACAACAAAAAACCCAACATTCACAGTTAACATGTTTTTCACGTAGTAGTTCTACATAAATTGTGCTATCTAACATTGTACGTTGCACAAAAATTTGCTGAAAAGCATGTTCCATTGCACAGTTCTGTCAAAGTCATTTACAATCAAACATCAAATACTGCATTTTCCGTAATCCTTTGTGTCTGTCTTATAGCTGCCAAACAAGAAATACCGCACAGGGCTAACTCGTGCATTCTCCACATAGGGAAAAACCCCATTAGCTGAATGGGCTTTCCAGCCATGTGGCGAATACAGAGTCGAGAGTGGAGATTTTTATTGAAATAGCTTTTCCTCATGCCTTCATCATTACAAATAATAGGTAAATAAAATAAAATGTTTTCAAAGTGCTAAAGATCCATCTTTTATAATTTGCTTATTAGAAACTGTTAAAGAAGTCCTTTAACAGATTAAACAGAAGAGTTGTCAATTAAACCTTAAATCAGAATTACAAGGACAAGTTTCGATTTTTAAGCCATTGTTTTGGTTTCTATTTTGGTGGCAATGTAATAATGCTATAACAATAATAGTGCAGTTCAAATCCTCTGAGCTTGAACTGCAAATAGTTTTTTCCTGGGAATCTTTCAGAGCTCCTAGGAATTGGATATTACTATTCATTTTCCTACAAGTTAAAACTTGTATTTTTGCCTCTAAAACCTGCAATTCATGTAGTATTGACTCACAAACAAAAATATGTTCTTTTTGTAAGAAACAGTGTATTTTAGTTTAAAACAAATTAATCTGCTTATGTGAAAATTATCCTGAAAGACTAGGTAGAGATTTTTTTTATAGCCATTCTATGCCGTATTGCTACAAATAGCCATATAACTTAGTTTGCTCTAGGAACATTTAAAAAGGCTGCATCTGCCATGACTCCAAGTTAATTGAAAGAAGTCTCTCCCCTGCAAATGGCATTTACTGGAACAAATTTTAAGGGCAGACTTTTTTCCACTGGAAATCACCTGTTTACAAAATACTTCATTCTTGTGTACAAAACAATTTCAAATTTAATTTTACTCCTGCAAAATCAGAAATAACAGTCTTGGGATTCAGCAGTAAGAAATACGGATAAACCACTAAAAATCAGCAGCACAAAACTTCAAATTGTTGTGCTAAAAGGTAGATTAAAAAGGTCTTGCACATCAGTTTACAAATTCCAAGATATGCAACTATTAATGTGAAAGGATAAAAACATTAACAGTCTGTGGATTGCCAAAGAACACAAAACACTGTCAACATCTGAGCTCACACAATGGTTGGATCATACTCATGGCGATTCCCTTAGAGTGGAGATGACCTTTTTTTCTTTTTTTTTTTTTGCCACTAGAGGTAGGTAATTATATTCTCAGACATAAATTTGTGGTCATATTCAACCATATTTTTTGTTTTTCTGGAGTAGCATTGGTACTTTTACAATATGGAAGTTTAGATATAGGCTTCTTTATTTGCGGAGTTGCTCTGTTGGGCCTGATCTGGTGCATTTTCGGGATGACTGATGTCCTCACTTGGCTGGATCATTACTTGGATGCGCTGTTTAAAACAAAACAAAAGAAATAAAGCAGTCAACAGGTGTTTCTGTGGGGTTTTTGTTTGTTTATTTTAGGGCAACCCCTAAACACCTGCCTCTAGGTATTGTGGCTACTATGAAGACTTTTGTCTATTCTAAGCCAACAGTTACAGCCAGTCTGTAAATGTTCTCAGACAGTCCAAGGTCTGTTCTGAATGTGATATTTTGCTGAAAGAGCACAAAAACGGTAGGTGCCACCAGGCATTAAGATCTCAGCATGGTTAGTTTTGCCAGACTGCAGGATGAGGCAGGAGGGGAGGAACTCTGCTAGGAGCCCATGGTCAGTCTCTATTTGTGCTTATGTATTTGCCTTGGAACGAGGGAAATATATGCAAAGAGTATGGGCTAAGAGCAAGCATATTTCCAACAGAAAATGTTTGCTAGACTTCTGTGAACTATTCCTTAGTCCTTTCAAACTTGCTGAGGACAAGTGTTTGGATCCAGATCTGAGCAGTTCATGGGGCTTTACTAGTCGGTTCTGCTTAGGATCATCTATCTCTTTGCAAGGATGGCTGTGTCAGCTGATTTCAGAGTATTCCAGAAATTCCAAATCATTTTGACAAGCTTTGGTTCTCACAGTCATGGAGGACAGCGATACATTTTTCAGCATTCATGCTGCAGAGGTCTCTCTCATGCACCAAATGGGATCATTGTCTGGAGAGGGAAAACTGAGGGATGTACCCAGATTTAGAAAATTAAGCATCATAGTGATATGTCATAAGTAAACAGTGTGAACTGATCAATAACCTTAGTAACATTTCACAGTACTTCAGCACCATCTCCCTGAGGCTCTGAAGATGAATTTAAGCCATACAAGAACCCCTGACATGGGAGGTATCATCTCTTTTTTTTCTTTTTCTTTTCATAAACTGCTGCTTTATTTTCTAGATAAAAGAAGCTGGAATGCAAACTGCCTGAAACAACCCAAACTTGGAAAAAAGGACATCTGTTAAGATAGGAAACTCTTTTTATCAACAGATGTTACGGACTCCCTTGTCTTTTCTCTGTTTGGTACCTGTTTTTCATATATTTTTTATGTTTTTTATCAACTTGATGCAAAATAACTGGGCTTTAAAAAAAACAATGAGGCCACACTATGTAATTGTATATAACTATAATTGTATGTAAACTGTATAACTAAAAAATAATTCCCAACTTTATTTTTGTCAGTGCTCACAGGTCTTGCAAAATGGAATCACGAAGGCAGGAAACAGAGACACTTACCTGTTTTAAGGAGCCTTTCAGGGTAAGAAACATGTATGCCATGTAGCCTGGTATCAGCACCATAGAAGACAAAGCCATGAACCAGCCAACCCCTTGGCCCCATTTTGGGAAAACGTAACTTCCCATTGTGAGCGGAGTCATTTGGACAGCGCTGAAGATAAACACTCCCTGAAAAATACAGTGGCACAAAAAGGGTTTGGATGAGATTTCCAGTGCTCTGTGTGCAGGAGTTCCTTGGGATTCACTTGGACCTTGGTCCCATGACTGCTTCTACCTCAGGGTAGAGAAAAAAGGCTTCTTTGCCTTGTCTAGTGATAGACCCGTAGGCAGTAGCTTGTAGAGGGGCCTAGAGGATAGTCTTCCATACGGAGGACTGCAGAAAACAGGCAAATGTCAGCATGTGGCACTGACTGATTTGCCACTAGATAATGCTGTAGTGTGGGAATGTGCAAATAACTGTATTGTAAATTCTGTAGTTGTGAAATTATTTAATGTTTCATTAAGAAACGTAGTGGCACCAGCAGATTTAATAACGGTTTCAGTGTAGCTCTACCACACAGGTCAACACAGACGCCTGACGCTCAGTTGCTCAGAGCCTGGGCGTGTGACGACCTCTCTGGTATCAGCACCCTGGAGGCTTCGATACTGTTCAGTCTTCCGAGCTCTCCTTGTGGGAGAGAGTTCAGTCATATGCAACCTGCAGCTCAGGTAGTGGCTACAGATTTGCCTGGGTAACAGACCTGGTCTTATGAAATGCAAGGACCACTTTGCATCTTTCAGTAACAAGAGATGAGTGGATAGTTTCCCAAACAGCTTGTTACTCAAATTAATGTTTCTGCTGCATTTTCACATACATAACCTGCATCTCAGATTATCCATGTGTGCTGGTACTTGGAATCCACTGGTACTAGCAGAGTCCTCAGATAACCTGCACAAAATCAGAGGGAAGGGGACTATTGGGAAAGATGGGGATTTAGGGAATACTTCCCCAAGAATACGTATATTCTGTTCCATTGACCTGCATCAAGTGCGGGTTGTTTATGTGCTGTTTCTCAAACATTACCTAAAAACATGGTATTTTTTTCCTTCAGGTTCTCTAGGGAGCCTTCTGGCCCAGCACATGTCTAAAACACCTTGCGACACAGAAGACCTGATAAACTGAATCAGAAAAAAAAAAAAAAAAAAAAAAAAAAAAAAAAAAAAAAAGGGCTCGCTCTGATCCTGGCTGAGCCCGGTGAGGAGGACTTGCCCAGAGAGCAGCAAGCGAAGGGGTGAAGGGTGCCTTCTCTTACATCACCACCACCTCGGAACAGGTAGTTAACAACATATTCACTCAAAGACTTTATAGGACAAGAGAAAAGTCCTTTCTTTCTTCCTTTTCCTATCATATTACTGAAGTAAGCAAAATATATATATTTTTTTCTGAACAGTTATTTTCAAAAATTGGAAAGTTTCATTTGAGTAGAGATAAATCAAGGAGTCCTCCACAGAAACAGAATTTGTGGCTCTCTTCAGTGCTGTGTGTTTGCTTTTTGATGATCTTCAGTGACTTTTAAGGGAATAGGAGAGAAATATCAGTAAGTAAGTATTGTTTCATGTGTAATGGTGTCTGCATAGCTACAATTTCTGCACAGTATTTGGCTTTGCTACATTATGTATAGTAACTTCAAATTTCATTGCTTATTATTTTCCATAATATACTATTGGGCTTAACAGGATTAAGTCTAAATCATTGTAAAAGACTGGTCTATACTTCCCAGTGCACAAAACCCTTGCAAAGTTTGCTGAAAAATCCAGTTGTAATACAGAGTAAACTGGGTAATACGTTGTACAGAATCCTGTGAAAGCAGAATCTCAGTTTGTGTCCTAAGGTCATCATGGTAGCATCTGTGAAGGGATTTGGTTTACATACAGGCAGTGAGCATTTTTGTGTAAGTGGAAGTTTTAGGCTTCAGAGAGATTGATAAATCCTCTATTTTGACCATTTCTTGTATATTTATGTGTCTCTTATTTTGACCATTTCTTGTATATTTATGTGTCTCTTACAGTTTTCTATCTCTATTTATCAGCTGAGCCCTTGGTTAGTTACCATTTCCAGAGGATTAATAAAAACCTTGAAATTGTGCAAGACTTATTTTCTTATGGCACAGGTTTCCCCTGTTGATACCATATTGCCTATTTTACTTCAGTAAAATCACTCACGTCTTTAAATAAGGAGGTCAGAATTAGGGCTAATGGGCTAGAAACTGCAACGCTATGGTTCTACTACAGCTACACTGCAACTACATGGTTCACACTATTTATATTGTTCAGAAGATATAATAAAAAGTTTGTTTCTTACTGCCACAATGATAGGAGTAAAGAAAGACCAGCAGAGTTTCCACCAGATGCAGGGTCTGTATCCCACCATTTCTTGGATGTTGTCATAAAATCTGTTAACACCTAAACATGGGAGTAAGAAACAGCATAGAAACTTATGAAAGTTGAAGGGGTTTGAAAGACTGTCCTAAAGCACTGATATAACTTTTAACCTATATGTACAGGAAATATATATATATGCAAACTCAGGACCACCAAGAATAATTTGCTTTGTTCTCCTTCTACAGCATCATAATCAATTAATTAGTTAGCTACCAGTAAAGTATACTCATGCCAAGTTTGACAAAGTCAGTTGTAATAAAATATCCTGAGTTAATTTCAATTAAATCTTTTTATTATTGTCTAACTTCTAGAAACTTAGGATGGTATTTTGCAGAGCAAATGTGAAGAAAGAAAAAAAAAAAACCACACTCCCTGTCTTAACCAGCAGCCCAGTCTTCACTCAGTATTGGTGCAGATGCACAAGAGACATGCACATCTCAAAGCAAAGCTCTTCTGCTAATACAGTCTTGTATTTAATTTCAATGTAAATGCTCTATTTATGTCTGAGTCAGTTTTGTAATTCAAACTGGTTCCTTACCACTCCTGGAATAATGTCCCTGGACTAGCTAGCACAGAGCTAAGATTAAATGTTCAAGTACTAGGGCAAGAATACGATATATAAATATACAGATAGATATATTTGATTATATTTATAACCATGGACTGTCAGCCCAGACTTCTGGACATTTTGAGGCAATTATGCAAGATACCATTAGCCAAGGAGCTGAGCTCTCACTGCAAGACTGCAGAGTGACAGAGTCTTTTCTGGAGGTGAAACACAGCAAGCTTGGTCTCCTGGAGTTTGCAATGTTGAGGACAGCAGTACCTAAATACATCTGAAAATCTAGACTTCTTAAGGAGTGGAGAACGGCCATGCCACCTCTTTTTGGGGACACTCAGCATCTAAGGATTCCCAGTGTGATGCACAGAGTACTTCAAAGAGGCAGGAGTACCGTCCCCAAGTCACTTTCAAGTCCTCAGCAGAGTTCCAGGTATAAAAACCAAAGCAAATTTCATTTTCACCCTTACTATGTACACACACAAAAGAAGAAACTAGCAATTGAAATATCCTTATGATGTGGTAAACTGTGGAAAAAACAGGAGAGCATCGCTTACCATAGCACCAGGATATGGAGATGCACTCAAAGAATACAAGGAACAAGAGACTCATTCCACTGGCTGAGTAGTAGTCAAAAAGCTTGAACACATAGATTCCACCCTGTAACATACAAGAAGGAAAGGGTAAAACAAATACTAAGTATTCCTATTTCAAGATAGATTAACATGCAAGCTACTCTTCCTTAACCAACAGTAGTAAATACCTTAAGAATACATTCATTTTAACTTGCTAACATTAATTCTTACAACACTTGAAATTAATACTGGCAAAAATGTTGATTATTTATAAATAATCCAATTAACTGGTTTGAATTTGTTTGAACTCCTTCTTGGCCAAGAGTTCAATCGTTTCCCTTAACTAGCATGCAGGGTAATAGATGAGCGGGAGCAATGGAAACATCCCCCAGCTCCCACTTCTGGGATCCCAGATGCAAGTATTTTCTTGTCACATGAACCCCTGAGTGGCCCTCACAGCACCCACTGGCTACAGGTATTTGCGCTCATAAGGTGCAGGCCACTGCCTGAAGTCTTCAGGTAACATTGGTGCTAGAGCTGGGGTGGTGCTTGTGGAGAAACACATTTACCCACCTAAGCTTAGTGTAGTTCCAAACAAGTACAAGCAATAAATGTGCAGTGGAAGTGACAAAAAGCTTCAGTCTCAATGATTCCTGATAGGGGGCAAGAAGGGGAGCTGGGGACCCCGTTGCTATAGGTAGCCATATATCTCTACAGGTATGTTCTACAGGCCATACCTGAGTGATGTTGGACAGTCCTATCAGGTACGAAACGATGCACACAACAGCGATGAAGATTTCCCTTCGATTGCGCAGCAGCTTTGGAAATTCATCCACCAGTGCTGTTATGAAGCCTTCCACAGTGCAGAACTGCAAGAAAGGCCACAGGTGAAACGTGAGGCTGGCACTGCGACTGCAGCGTTACGTGTAGGGGCACTTCAGAGCGCTCATCGCCAGCCACCAACTGATAAAGGCACTTGACTGCAGTGGAAGCAGTGCTTCTGAATACTGCTTCCGTCTAAAAACGTCTGTAAAATAATATTTCCAGCTAGAAAAAACACTCCAAAATTTGAATGAGTATATGCTTTGCTGAGATAAAGTTCTCTTGTTTTGTTTTGTTTCATTTTTTTGAGACGCACAATGCGCCCACAGTTGTAGTCTTTGATCACAGATTCTGCAGAAACTTATATCTATCCTTTCTGTGGTTTTACCGACATGAAAGTCAAAAGAAACAAAGGTAAAAAAGTCGTATGAAATTGTTGCTTGGTAGAGTAAATCCAGAATTTTCTATAAAGGTGTTTTTCTCCCCAACATTGATTCTCACATGCTAGAAACTGAAAAATCTTACCATTGCATTGATTTTTTTTCTGGAGCTACACTGAGGACATGTGGTCCTCCAAATGAAAAGCACTATAGTACTGTAGATATTTTTTATATGTCTGCATATATAATAAATATTTTCATTATGATAGCTGAAATAATGAAAATCTGCAGAATTTGCAGGGCTGCAGTCAGAATTTAACCAATATTTGTAGTTCTTCCTATGAATTATAGAGCATGAAATTTTTCAGTGATTAATAGGAAATGAAGAAAGCCTGACAGCCTGTAGATATCTTTTTTTTAATAATATTAGACTACCTTCCTCAGCTGTTAGTTGCCTAGAGTCAGGTTCTTGCAAGAATATTTTTTGACCCAATTAATTTCCCAGTAGCTTCCCCCTAGACTGAGCAATAGGTTTTATTGTCAAGCCTGAAGCTCACTGAAAAACAAGGAAATAGGAAACATGAATTTTCGATTTCTTTTCATGTTTCAGGATGAAATACCCCCTTGCATTTTCCTATTTTGCTTCACTGGCTGAAGCTAATTTGCATTTGTAGAAAATCATGGTTTTATTCTATCAAAAGACTAGCTCTGTACTAACCAAGTAACTCTGCATATGCCTTAATCGGCTATAAAGATTGTGCCAACAACTGCCTTTGGGTTGCTAGTTTGGTGACGCAGGTTTATAGGGGAGTTGACTCTTCTGTCCGTGACTGGTCACACTGAGATGACCAAACCCTGGGGGAGGGAAAGGACATCCGTGACGCAGCCCTTGAAAGCCCCTTCACACAGCACGACCTGGCACTGCCTTCGGTGCTTACAACCTAGTGGTTACCCGTATTCTGTGGATTACTGGTTAATTAATGCTCTTCTTGGGAATAGTCCTTCTACTATGTGAGGTTTTTGTTGTTCCTGAAGGGTTTTTTTTTTTTATTGCTGTTCATTTGCAGTAATTTTTTTTTAGTTTTTAATATTATTATTACACGTCTATACAGTTATTTTGGAGCATATCTTCTCATTTGGATTTGCAAAACCTCTAGGTTCCAGTAGACAGGTACCATCTATAAATGTCAATGGAGGCCTGACTCCATGGGTAACAGTTTCAGAACATGGGTAACATAAAACTTAACCTTCAGCCATTATCCATGGGTAACAGTTTCAGAACATACAACAGAGATGAATGTCCTCAGTAAGGGGTTTATTGGTTCTTAAATTTGTTCCAGAAAGTTTGGGGCTTAAAAGAAAATGCACCCTGTATGCTTTTACTCTGAATCTTTTCTTTTGCTAAGTTTTGATGCTGTCAGAAACGTTTGGAGGATTTAAATCTTGTGAAGTATATTGCAGCATTTCCTGCACTGACGGACGTCTCAAGGGTATTTTTAATATTGCTGTGGAATGGTTAGATTTCAGAGAAAGTTACTTTTACCTCTAGAATAGACTGCTACGTATTTTCTGTATGCTGCCACCTTTCACAAAGAAGTGCCTTAGTACTGACTCTGACCACATTAGACTCCTGTTATTTTTTCCTCATTACCCTGTTGTTTTTGCAGAAAGCAGCCGGTCCTGCCAGCAGCTGGCGGTGCAGAATGCACAGGAAGAGGCTGGCCTCATAGCGCACTGCTGCAGACAAATTTCAGCATCACTGTTAGTTTTTACACCACTTTTACCTGACTGTCGATTCCCAGCATAAGCAGCATGGAGAAGAACAGTATTGCCCACAAAGGAGAAATTGGTAACTGTGTAACTGCTTCTGGATAAGCTAGGAAGGCCAGTCCAGGACCTGGTAGGAGAAACAGGAGAGGAGACATCTGTGTGACTGGATGGTAGGATTATTTTTCTTGTGGGGGTAGACACCTCCAAATAGGAATTCCCAGGAAATTTCTGCTATTATCTCTCATCATTGTGTACATAATTGATAGATTTGTCATCCTTGGTGAGTGACACAGTATCTTAGTAGAGACTCAGATACTCTGCAATTCTATGAGAACTTTTTTGACTAACTGTGGATAAGGAACTAAGTCATTGCTTCCTAGGAATGATACATAACTTCTTCAGAATCCAGTGGCTGGTAACCAAAAAAAATGTGACACTTTGGAGAGGAAAAAGAATAGGCACTGCCAGATGAGATGAGAGGAGCTATTCTGCTTTTTTTCCCCACCACTCTCGAGACCTTACTGAACCTTAGAAAGCAGCACAGTTCTGATGCTAGCCCATTCTCACCTCATCTGTAGCTGTTCTCCAAACATTGCAAGTCCCAGCATGTAATTATGACAAGTTAACCTCACTCACCTGCTGCATTCTCCTAGCCATCAAAACTAGAGTTGACTTAGTTGACTACTCTGGTAGATTTAGTCTGATTTCCAAAGCAAATTAAGTTTATCAATTTTTTGTGTCCTCTGCCCTTAGTAACTTCTGCATCTACTGAAAATTTTCAACCGAATTTGATGGAAGCAGACTTTCCAGAGGTAGTAATTCATGAAAATTGTGGATGAGTGGAAAAGAAACCCCAAATTAAGATTCTTTGCTGAAAGGAATGTAGTCAGAAACCAACAACTGGACAGTCCAGCAAGGTAGCCAAAAAAAATGACCAAATAAACGTATCCACATCTGCAAAATTTCAGAGTAGCCCGTGCTCTACCATTTTGGGGGGATACCGAAAACAGTTATTTGTGGAGGAGGCTATGTTATAAAAGATGCAAATCTATAGAAAAGCAGTTTTATTTAAATTTTGTTGTTCATGTTACTTTATCTAATAGAAAAAAAAGATACTTTCACTTTTTCTCGTAAACAAATGACTCTCAGAACTATTAAGGAACTGTTAGTTACTGAGATACCAGCCTACATTATTTAAACATAAAATCTCCTCTAAGGAAACAGCTACATTATAATGTTACTGATATCCTCATTTCTTTTTCTCTATACGCAGACGAAAGAAGCTATTAGATACTGTGAAGAATTGGTTGGTGGACCTGAGAGAGAAAAATCTAGAAGTAGATGCTATTTTTCTATACGAAGCAGCTACACCTTTCCAAATCAGATGAAGTTAATTAATCTGAGCTTGTTTCAGCAAGTGGAAGTGACCGATTGCCCTGCGTTCCCAGGCTGATTATACAGAGCTGAATGTACAGGCAAACCCAACTGTTCTGTCCTGCCTAAGCCGGCACGCGCAGAAGCACAAGGTGCAGGATGTTGTTGCGATGGCCCTGCTGCTCTCCGAGCAGAAGGACAGGCCAGACAGCTGCATGCCCTGGGGTTTCTAGTTTTATCAGTTTGCATCTCCCAAGTTTATCCTGTGACTTTCAAATTTCTGACCCCAAGAATCCTCCAGGCACACCAGGAAAAACACAGATATGTTTTTTGCAGTCAAGTTACTCATTTTATCCTATTAAGTATAGTAACAACAGCTTCCATTTTCTTATAACAGCTACGCTTATTTAACTGCTTTCATTTCTTTTTTGACCTTCAGGAAAATTCAAAATATATCAGGAGATATGTCCAAATGAAGAGTGGGTGAGTGTGTGTGTGCAGGGAAGGGAAAACTCATGCGGCTTCATTGCATAATCTGGCCTAGATTTGCCTTGAAGAGTATTTAGGTTCACTTGAAACTCAAAATTACTTTAAAACAAAATGTATGGGGATAATTGAGTGCTGTGGGTCTTTCTAGTTCTGGTTTATAGGATGTTCTAAAGATGAGCAGAAATGGTGTGTACTGGAAAGGAGATCAATGAAGTATTTGCAAACTTTTATTTTACATTCTGAGAATAAGAGCCCTGATATGAGTTAGTTTAGGTTATCTCACAAAGCCATAAAAAGGGCTGCAAAACAACATGCCTTGTGACACTAAAAGAAAGCATCATTTTCTGAATTTACCAGGGGAAATTAATCTGACCCTTAATTAAAGGGTCAGATTGCCAAATACTCGTTGGAATTAGCCTCCACCAAAAGTCATAAGCATTTTTGAAAAGGCTATTAGATACCTTAAAAGATATTTAGGAGCTTAATATAAGGTATATAAATACACCTTTGTTTACAGGTCTTTATATAATTACATGTATATCAAACACACTGAAAAAACTTATTTCACACACCGCTGACTCCAGAGCATTTTTGACAACTGTGTAGCCATCATATTTTTTTGCTAAGTTCTTTGCATGGGTATTGTGCTGCAGATTATTCTTGGGCCTTAAATTCCCTTAGTTAAGAAAGCAGAGATTATGTCATCAATGGGATATGTTTGCTAGTACAACATGTTGTGACCACCAGTGACTACCAAGCTTTAGTTATCAAAACCCTCCCTGTGGCCAGAACTGCTAAATGAGTGTCTGGTACAACAGCTGGGTTAGGGCGGCCATCTGCTCCGCTACTTAAAGCCTTTTCATCTGGAAGAAAGTTTAGGAACAGCAAACGAAATAGGCAGAATCCTTCCACAGAAAACTCACTGTTCCAGTTAAAAGGATAATACAGGATCCACAGAGGGACTGACTCATATTTATAGTTGTGGACAGGTAAGAAAAGGATCTGCCTCAAAGGGCTCAACCGTAAGAAACAGTAAAATTTAAATCTCTAACAAAATTGTAGAGTATATTTTCCTCAAGTATAATGACTGTTATTCCTTCTTCCAGTTTGCTGAACAATTTCAGCAGCAAGAGGCCCATGATCTTACACAACTGTATGCAGAATTCATCTGCGTTCATCTCATCAGTCCAAGACAGGTGCCAGCTGACTGTCCTCCACACCCAACATTTGCAAACACTACTCAGGCCACCGATCTACTCAGCATTAAGTGATTTTGCTGGTGCTGCTTTGAGAGGTTTGAAGCAAGGCTCTCCCTGCCGCGGTCAGGGCCACTGAAAGGAGCAGGAGCTGAGGACTGGTTGGAGGGAAGGCTTTTCAACAGTCACATGAACCCATAGGGTGCAACATACAAACAAAACTTGATGCCACCAAACATCTTAGAGAAAGATATATCATATACCTGATGCTGCAACATCTGCAATAGGTCTCTTTGTGACATTTGCCATGAATCCAACAATGGAGAAGATGACAAAGCCAGCAAACATGCTTGTGCATGAATTTATGCAGCAGACTATGATGGAATCCCTGAAACAAAGGTAAGGTGCTTTAAGCAGTAGGTAAAGCAATACATCAGTATAGTACTGCTGTCCTGTGGAGAGGCTTTTGCGAGTATGTTTCATGATTTAGGGCTTCATAATTTAATGGTCTGAGCTCCATTTCATACTGAACAAATCCTATTGTCTCTCCCATTAGTATAAATGACATTACACATCTTGTTCCTACCTAGTTAGAACATTTACTTTCTAATTTAGAGACTATACTTTATTTCACTGATACAGTACCCAGAAAGCCAGAATGCAGCCCCAGCTGGAAGAGGAAGGCACCAGTCTAGCACGTGCAGTCAGCTGCTTACCTGTAAACATTGTTGTGGAAAGGGTTGTAGCTCCCAAGGGCAATCAGTGACCCGAGGCCCAGACCATACGAGAAGAAAATCTGTGTGGCAGCATCCAGCCAAACCTGATTGCAGGAAATAATTTTTAAAAAATCTCTTTCTACACTTGAGGAATAGATCATATTTCTGAAATGGGAGCAATTAGCACTGACACTTTTGTTTACAGGGAATAAATATTTACCTCAGAGTCGGAAAGCTTACTGAAGTTGGGAGTTATATAGAATAAAATGCCTTCCTTTGCTCCAGGCAGTGTTACACCACGGAAGAACAAGATAAGCAGCATAACATAGGGATAAGTAGCAGAGAAATACACCACCTAATGTGAAGAAACAAGACATTGTGACTGAATGTAGAAGGAAGAGCATTCCACGCACGATACCTCTTCAGAAAACATTTGCTTCCTCAAAACTACCATAACAGCAACTGAGGCAGACTATTAAAAACTGAAGCATTTCTTGAGGGGAAGCTTAGTAGAGCAGGGACAGCACTGAGAGGAGTATGCCCTCTACACCACAGCAGGACACAGCCCAGACCTTGCAGAGCGTCTTCCTGGAGGTGGAATTCAGTGGATTAGGATGGTTTTGCATCAGGAGCTCATGTTCCACTTTTATGTTTTGTTTTTTCAATCCCAGCATGAGGAGCTCCCAAAAGCACAGGATTCATGGTACCAGTGCTCCTTGTAGGATAACATCAGTTGTCCTTTTGCTGTCAGACAGCTCGTCTTACATTCTCCATACTCTCCATCCATGTTTATGATATAATTGTTATACTGGCTCTTATTCTCTTTTCAAAAGCGCTATAAAAAGTCACTATAAAGGCAGATTCCAAAGCAACCTAGTCAACCTTCATTTTGCCACCTTCTTTGCAGATAGGAGAAATGAGGCAGTTAGGGCTGAAATTCTGTATGTAAACCACTGCTATAATGTTTGCATGTCTACTGGAATGAGCAAACATATTTTTAGGCAATTCAGTATAACTCTAGCAAAGCTAAGCAGTCATGGACTGGCTTTAAGCAAACACATCATCCCAGGCTGTGGTTAGAGCTAGCTACAGAGAAGCCAGCTTTCAGGAACATGGGGACACATCAGTGCAAGTAGGAGAGCAGTGCAGTTCTTCACGGAGCTTTTCCACCAAGACTGTCTCTTACCTCATGAAATTTCAGGATATTTGAGTAAAACAGACATTTGTAATGTATTTGCAGCAGTATTTAACCTTACCTTTCCAGTCCAGCCTACCCCCTTCCAGATACAAAAATACACCAGAATCCAGGCAATTGCCAGAGTAATTGCTAGCGGCCATCGGATTTGCCCTGGTTTTTCCAATCCATCAGTCATTTGGTGCATGTTGCGTCTAGAATCAGCAAACACAATAGTGCATTTGACAGCTGCTAATTCAGAAGACAATATATGAATTACAACAAGCTGAACTTCGCATATGCCCCAAAATGATATAGAGAAAAATTTTTCTTAGCTTACTCCCAGAATTCGACCACAGCACTTGTCATGTTGGTAGTATTTGCTAAGGTGTAGTTGGAGAAGCAGCGGTCAGTGTTCCATGGGTTCTCACAGTGTTTCCAAGGAAGAGTCTGTTTAAGAGGAAAAACAAACACACACTTTCAAACTGAGCATCATCTCAGGTATCTCTCTCTTTACTAGAAGTAACAGCTGAATTGAGACCTAATATTCAAGCCCTGTCATGCACCGACCACCCTCGGGTGCACACGTGTCCCATAAGCTGTTTAACTGTCTATCAAGTATGTGAATCAGATATGAAAATATTCCTTCCTTTCTCCAAGAGCATCCAATGGTTTCTACTGATACCTATTATACTCTAGCATTTCTCTTAAAGGGATGACTGGATGCCTATGGGCTCAAAGACAAAGGGATACACTAGTCTTGAGAGCATTGCCAGGACAAGCAGCACTAGTGTAAGTGAAACTGAAAGGATGCTCATGAAAGGTGGTGAGAAAGAGGATAAAATTTCAACAAACATGGTAATAGAATCTTGTTGCTCCAAAATAAGCGTTTAGCGTGCTTCTCCACTGACATTCTTTGAATGGCATGGTTTTCTTCAATTTTCTATCCCACATTGATTATTGAAAGGTAAAGATTCTTTTTTAATAAAATTTGCATTTATTATGAAATGTTTCATCTGACTCAATTTGTATGCAGTTTATGTTAACAGCACACCTTTTCATTGAGGTAGATGAATCAGCTGTCATTTTCCTTTTCATTAAGCAAACAATTCCCTTATCCCCCCCAGCACTTACAGTGGTGAAGGAGTTATACAGGTAATATATAGCCCATGAAATAATCACGATGTAGTAAATATTTAGCCAGAAAGAAAGAACTGCAGCAGCTAGTCCCACACCTAGAAAGAGAGAAACAAAGTAACTTGCAGCAAGGTTTGTACAAATGATAGTTCGAGTCTCTTGCAGAGTTCTGCCAGTGTGGCAGAGTAGCTGCAATTTCCAGGGTAGGCACCATTTACTAAAATCCACAGAAACTGAGTTTGAATTTTAGAAGTACCATCACTAATTTGGGTGACAGTTTGTTCATCTCTAAGCCCACTGCTGGTGTTCCCGATGTGCTGCAGCAAGCAGTCTCAGCTTTTGCTGGCTGAGATTTTAGAGGATTTTTTTTACATCCAGGGCTAAGTGAGAACTAACTCACTGACCATCTGAAGCACCAGTCTCACAGCAGCTTCTGACAGATTCACACAGGCTGTGTAGGGGTTACAGGAACTGTCAGCCCTTTGCCACACCAGCACAGGTGCTTAGTGCCTTAGATAATGCTGCCTAAAGGCTGCCACCTCAGCCTAAAGCAATTAGGGCTCCTCCAATGAGGCGGCCTTCTCTTACAGTCCATACCAAGACTTTCGGGGTATGAAAATAGTCGGGCTGGTGACAATTGCCACATGGCATTAAGCAGGGAGAGCTGCTCAAGAAATTCGGCATAAGACCAAGCAAAGACTACAGACTGAATTGGGCCCCCTGCACACATCAGTAACTCAGGCAAACTTAAAATAACTAGAAATGAGAATTTTTTTTTACATCTGTCTAGGTTTTCCCCCAAAAAATTTCCTAGAACAAAATCTACTCTAAAAAGATTTTTAGCTCACTCTGTGAAAACTGTTAATGCTACTGTGTGCATGAAACAGTCTGTAAGTAATATATTACTTGTTTCTCTTCTGGTCCAGAATTCGTTTTGGGAGCTTTTGAATGTCAACAGAGTTGAGGATTGGAGGATGAAAAGAACAGACTGTGAGATTTGTGCCACTGGGCAGAATCCGGACTAAACCTTAGAGGTTTCAGTAATGAGAAGCCCAAAATAGGTAAGAACTTAAGCGTAGGATGACTTTTGCTGGCATAATTTAGCATGAAATTGCCACCTTTGATATTGTCTAACCTTTGTGCTTCAATACAGAACAAAAGGGGGATGCAGACCCTTGTGACCTGGAATAGAAAGAATGTTTTAACGCAATGGCTAAGAAGGGAAGTCTAATACCTGCTCAGACAATTATTGCTAGATTTAAAATGCTATTTGGAACAGTCTTCACACGTTTCTAACAAAACTAAAAGTTCAGAAATAAGCTTGTTGAGAATCTAATGTCTGACAATGAGTAACAGTCTAACCTGTTTCAAAATTGCTGGTTACATCTCAGAAATTAAGAGGTTTCTGTGGAAAATTATGTTTCAAGTAAAAAAATTAAGCTACAAGAAAATGTTGTCCTTGCACTGTCATTTTGTGCAACTTTTGCAACTTGGAAGGAACTGTGAAGTAATCCAATTTCATACTGTACCTTTGAACATGGGAGCAAGCTTCCACACTCCAAGGCCCCCTATAGATGTATACTGGCCAAGGGAACATTCCAAAAGAAATAGCGGCACTCCAGCAAAAATTAACGTAAGAAAATAGGGAATCAAGAATGCACCTAAAGAGAAATAACAAAAAAAGCTATTACAGTGGGGAAAAAAAGCACTGCTGTTTCCAGCACTTCCGTATTTATGTTTGAGAGCAAAAAATTTTTTTTCTTCCTGCTATATAACCACTCAAAACAGAGAGAAGCACCTTTCTGAAATGGTATCTTAAGGTATGAAGATAAGAGGAAACATATGTTCTCCCATCATTTAGGCAACTTAAGTAGAAAGCTAAAATAGAAGCATGATGTATTTTGTTGACTCCATCTATCACAACAGCACACCGGTAACCTAAGGGCTTTAACCAGAACTCACTGTTTCTATAGCTTCTGCACTCATTTAAAAAAACAGAAACAAAACACCCACCTGTATAAATGAGAACACTATTAAAACAGAGTTTTTTAACTGGTAATTTTCACAGTGGGTTCCAAAACACAAGCATGCTGGGGGGTAAGAAGGAATCGGCAAGCATACCTCCGCCATTCTTGCCACAAAGGTACGGAAATCGCCACACATTCCCTAAGCCAATGGCATAACCTACACAGGACATAAGAAAGTCAAATTTTCCTTTCCAGGTATCTCGGTCTGGAAGATCTGTCTTCTTCTTCTGCACTTTTACTACCAAGGTTTTAGGCTTGTCGTTAGTGATGGAAGCGTCGCTGACTTCCGTGGCGATCTGTCCGTCCGCCACCTTGGTGCCGTTGGTGGCCATATCGCGGGGTTTGGCTGGCGACGCTCTGGCGGCCGGGCGGGAGATGTCGGCACCGGTCCACGTGGACAGCAGCTTTGCGGTCGCCTTCCCAGCTAGGGACTCACGGGCCCGGCAGAAAAAATTGAGCAGAAGCCCCTGCACGTGTCCAGCGCCGGGGTGGGCTGGGAGCTACCGCGGGTCCTGCACCAGACTTTGCAGGTCAGAGCCACCTGCAAAGCACAAGATCGAACAATTCAGAGAGGCTGCCGCAGCACCACAGGCCACCTAAATACCCCAGCTGCACAGAGACCTCGTCGCCAAAAGTCTCCGAATTAGGGTCTTATGCACACACTTGGCTCTGCCCTGGGGCGCTTTTCTTATTGACCCAGTTGAAAAAGAAGCAGAACGGATACGGCGACGCCAAAATACCTCCAAGGCAGATACCAATCGTCTACATACAGATCTCCTGTGACTCTACAGAAACTAAATATTTTTAAACTGCAGCATACGCAGTATATGTGTACTTTACGTTAGGCTCCAAAGCTCACAGGAGAGACGAAGGAATCACAGTGAAAGTGGGCACCAAGGCTGCTCACGCACTGGTCACTGAAGAACGCTAGGCTCGGCCCTCACTCTTTGGCAAGAGGCTTCCATGGAGCACCTTTGCCGATAAAAACATGGGAATGTCTTTTCAGAGACATACCTTCTCCATGGGCAAGTGCATATTTCTGTTTCTTGAAAAGATACATCAGTAATGATATTTTTCTTTAATAGTTTAAGCACTCAAACAATGAAGCTATTCCATTTAATTGCTCTACTTTTACAAAGCTGAAGGAAATTCTCATGACTATAAAGTTGCCTTATTTACAAAAACAGTCACCATCACTACATCCACCAAGAAAAAGCACTTACTACCAGGAAGAGCGTATTTAAGGAGTTACAAAATTATCTAAAGCACATTCATCCCAAATGGATTAAACAATAAACCATATTAAGCAACAGGAATTAATCCTGCGCAATTATATACCTTTCATATGTAGTTATAATTAGTTGTTAGCAAAACACCAACAATTCACTAGTCTTACACTGCTTATAATCTTTTGTAGTAAGATTGCAAATGCAGGATTCTAACAGGCTGCAATAATCATCCCGTAGTTTCTGTTTCCTACTGCAGACTCCATTCTTACCCTTTTTCAACAGCCATTATTGGTACTAAATCAAAATTCTATACAAATTCAGCGCTAAACAAAGGAGAAGAAAAAAATAAGTATTATGAAAAATAAGCTGGAATATTTCCAGTCAATTCTGAAGTGTGTGTAAATCCTCTAGACTTCCAGAGTCCAACTTAACTGGAAGAAACAGCAAGCTAGTGTCTACTTTATACCCACTTGCAACCAGTTTCTTGCTTAGTGCCTCCCGTTACCACCCTTTCCAATTTGCATGTGACCAGGAATTTGCAACAGGAGAGATGCGTTGTACTGCAGAGCTGCACGAGTGCTGCTTACCAGTGAGGAATGGCACTGTTAGCAATGCTGGCCAGGAGGTCACTTAAGGATAAACAATAATTTTATTTACAGACCTTAATAAAGGCAGATTGAGTTCATCACCCTTCACTTGTAGTTCTAAGTTGCATCAAAAGAAATATAAAAAAACATTTAAAGACTCTGGTATAAAGAGGGCTTTTCTCAGTTCAGATTGCTGTATGATCATACTGCTTTCTTATCCCCCATGAACTCCAGGGCACATCCAACAGGAAAACAGATTTCAACGAGGCACTGAAGAGGAATCAGCTTTAGATTTGCTGATGTGAGCATGAAAAAAAGGAATACGCTCATAAGCTCTCTCACCTACCTAAAGGCTGGACTCAATGCGGGAAACTAGACCTTGACCCTCAGCACACATCCTCCTTCCTCAGCGTCTGGGGCTATTGCTACACTTGAGTGCAAGCCTGTCCAGTTCTGGGCAGCAGGAACTGTCATTCCCAGACATAATTAGTTCTGCTTAGTACCTGCTACTTGGGAAACATGCATCTCTTGAGGACAAATCAGCAAAACTCTTAAAAGGCACTGCTGAGATGCCCCGAGTTCTATGTGATTTAAAAACACGGCGTACTTAAGGTGTATCCAGATCTTGACTTCTCCCTGTTTTTACACCATGTTCACCTTCATGCTTTTACTGGAGGCACTCTCCTTTGACCTTCCATTGCCAGTTTTCTCCATCATTTAGATGAAAGTATTTACTTCAATTTTGGGGCTTGGGAAAATTTTCCTTCCTCTAAGACATGGCTGGCACTATGCTCCTATCAGAGATGAAGAGCATCCAGGACTGAGAAGATGAATCAGAAGCTCCTACTTCAACACAGTCATTTTTGGGAGGAAAAAAAAAAAAAGCCACTAGACCCTCCTCTCTCTCCCGTTCCTATCAAGCTGGTGAAAACTTTTAGAAAGAAAAACTTCCTGCCACCATCCAAAAGTGCCATGCCAAGTCAGAGCCTGAAAAAAAATGGGATTTTGTGGAAAGCCCTCCTGGAGGGAGGATGCTGCCCAGATCCAGTTCAGAACTAAAAGTAATGCTGAATGCTGACAGAAGCTTCCACACGTTAAGCCTGGTGTTTCTAATATTAAAAAGGCTGGAAAGCATTGGTCACAACCCACTGGCGTGGTGACTGGCGCTTGACTCCATCACCCTGCACAAGCTCCAGGGACCACATTATTGCACGCAGCACAGGCATGGAGAAGGCTCAGGTACTACTGAGCCCTGGGATGCAGCAGAGGCTCCTTCTCCAGGGATAGCGGTGAGGACAGGCCCCAGTGCATCTCTCCTGACCTGCCAGTGCCTTGGGGCCAGCTGGGGCCCATGCTGGACACTTTAGTAGCAGTAGTGTGAACACATGGACAGTTATCCATCTATGGCCAGATGGCAAACCTGTGTCAAACCATGGGAAAAATGTTTTCAGTCCATTGTTTAAAATTAAAATTTCTCCCATGCTATATAACATTTTCCCCTATAACAATGATAAACAACTGCACTAATAAGATCAGCCCCTAACTTCCAACCTGCCTCGCCTCCTTCACACACTTCTTCCTGACTTCCAGAGAGTGCTCCAGAACACGAGCTGGGGCCAGGGCAGGAGAGCCACCTGGAAGGCTAATGCGATTAGGCAATATCTCACATCACTGGGCTTTACACTGAAAATCAGCCTGACGTGGAAGAGGAGAGGGAGGCTTATGTAAGCTCTAGAGGTTGTTTGGGGAAAGTGAAAGACTAAGCACAATTTTCAGGCATTCAAGCAGGTATCACTGTTGCTCCGCAGCGCGTTGCTAGGTGCAATGCAGGCAGAGGGGTCCTTGGCACAGGTCAGTTTGATGCCCCAGTTCCTTCCTGCCAGCCCTGGAGTGCTGCGAAGGGCAGGGTCGCTTCCCAGCACATTCCTCAGTGCACAACAGGGCTTCCTTGACAGGCTGTGGAGCCAAGGGGAAGTGAAAGGCTCCAGCGCTGGGCAGCACTAGCCGTCCCCCAGGATAGGCGCACAGCAGAGGAGCGCTGCGGGGTCAGGCACACAGAGCAGCCAAGCTAATGAGGGAAACTAGAACAGACAGTGACATTTCATTAATCCAAACATTTTTCTTTCTCATTGTCTGAATACAAGTAGATCTGAGGAGTTTAAATAAAACTGGCTGCATATAAGCACAGCAATATTGCTATCATTTTTCACAAGTGATATCAAAAGGCCAAAAACAGAGCTGAAGCCCACACAGGCAGCTGGACAGCTCAGTTCCTTGCAATGATGGACCTCTTATGTTCAAAGCTCTGGGAGCCCCTGGGGCTCCACACAAGTCAAAACTAAGACAGCTCCACTCAGCTGAATCTGAGAAAATGGTGTAACACAAAACACTGTATGAGTTTTGCACAGCTTTGATGGCACTATTCCTCTAACTTGGAAGGGCCTTCAGTTGAATTCACTGTGTCCAAAGTTACTTGTCCTGACTTGTCTTATTTGTGTGGGGCAACTGAGTCTGATGACCAACATATAAACACCAAGTTTCATGTCAAAATGTGTATCCCATGTCAATGTCTTGGAGTATGTGGAATGAGATTGAAACAGGGCAAATGTATGACAGAGGACAGCTGAGCTCATTGGACTCAGCTCAGGTAGAGCTTTGTTTCATGGTTGCATAGGAAGAATAGGAGCTGTAAGCTGTAATCAAACTACAGGGCACACCAGCTGTTAACACATATGCTGTGTTACTATATGCACATAGTAGAAATCCATATGCATTGAAATTGGCGCTACTGAATTTTCCTACTTCATATGTTATTTAAAACCTAGCCCTTTGACTCACTTTTGAGGATCTGCACAGTGTGTCCAGGCTGCTTTTCACCTCGTGCAATGCTTGCTGGCCCAGCCTGCCCCTGGAAAGAGTTTGCTTTTGTGTGAAAATGCAAATTGAAAACATATCTAAAGAAAAACAAGCAAACAAAAAAACACACCAAAAAACATACACACACGGATTGCATTTTGTGCAAACATATCTGTGGAATAGCTTGGTAGCAACAGGACCTTATTTGAGGGGGGGAAAAAAAAAAAAAAAAAAAAAAACACCACACTGTTAGATTTAAGACAACTTTAAATGCCATGTGCTCTTCTGCAATGGTTTTCTTGTGTTCAGCTTTCAATGGCTGTTTATATTTTTCATCTGATATAACATTCAAAATTATTTCAGCCAAGTCCTCTTGATTAGCCTAGGTGCTCTCAAGATCATGCAATAAGAGCTGAAGGAAATTAGCTGGATTTAGTACTTCTGCATTCAGCCCAAAATACAGTTATATGTGCTTTATAAATTAGATTGCTCGTTGGTGCAGAGCAATCTGTTATTTTCAAGTTAAGAGCTTTCATTTTCCTCATACAAGTCTACATTTTGACTTCAACATAATTTTGCCTCCAAATTAAACACAAAACACATAGATGTGCAGGAGTAAGAGTGTCACAGACCTAAGTGTTTGTCTGATTTAATTTATAGATGATGTTTTTCTACTATTGACAAAACAGGATATGCAGAAAAACTAAACATCCTCCAGTTGTATAAGCTTTGTGTGCGCAGACCCCATGCAACTCTCCATTTCTCTTGAAGTACTTATCCAGCATATATTTACTTTATTGAGTTACTTCGAAGAGTTATCCATGCTTAAATATATATATATATAAAAAAAAAAGATGCTAAACCTTCAGGTTGTGAAACTAGTGCATCACTGTCCATCTGAGAGACACTGAACAGTGTGGTGGAAAAACCTTCAAAAGACTTAAAAGATGTATTGAAACAGTGCTGCACTACAAAGATCTTATGAACAGTGCTCTGCTTTGGTTGGAAAAAAAATATATCAGCATTTGGTTGAATAGAGAATTATATAACAAGCTTCAGCTTATGGTCTATTATAAAGCATGTAAACTTGTCACAAGTCACAGAAGCATCAAGGCTGGAGGCACCTCCGGAGATCACCCAGGCCAACCTCTGCTCCAGCAGGGTCACCTTGAGCAACTTGCCCAGGGCACCGTCCAGCAGCTTTGAGCATCTTAACAGCAGCGTGAATATCTTAACTCCACAGCCTCTCCGGGCAACCTGCGCCAGCCTCAGTCACCCACACAGGGAAGAGTTTTCCTTTAGGAAACACTTCAGGAAGAATAAGAGTTCGGGCAGGTTGGCCTGTGCTTCAGTTTGTGCCTGTTGTCTCTTGTCCTGTCCCTGGCACCACTGAGAAGGGCCTGGCCCTATTCTCTTTATATCCTCCCTTCAGACACGTAAACACATTGATAAGACCCACCTTGAGCCTTCACTTCTGCAGGGTGAACAGTCCCAGCTCTCTTCACCTCTCCTCACAGGACAGAGGCTCTACATGTGCTATGGTGCACGTCTAGATGGCACAGGAGACTTCCGACTCCTTACGAAAGCTACCTCAAAGTGCTGGTTGCGCTGGAGGTTGCTACACATCTAATATAACACATCTAACAATAAATATTGCAGCATGATTTATTTAACATACCAAATACAGACGTCTCATTATCTAGATGTAGAGCTGGCCCCAAGAACTAGGCCAGACTAAGACGTGTCTCAGATCAAATAAATAAGACTTCTACAATAATATGTATAAGGACAACAGTTTTGAGTGTTTTTGAACTTGCAAAGGTTAGCCAAGCCTGCATCTCATAGTGGCACCTAATCTGGCTGATATCTGCTGAAGTTTTTCTTGAGGCTGGAAACGTTCACAGTGACAGGCTCCTCGGGGAATTCTAACATCTAATATAAGCTAGTAAACTTCAGGAAATGAATTAATTTACATCTCTTGCTTCTATTATATGTTATGAAACTTATAATCTCTAAGATATTAGGTTTTTCTCTGTTGAGTTTGGCTGCCGCTAGGTTCAGGGAGGAAAGTAGCAGACAACAAATTGGCAGAGGGTTCAGAAACCGTCTTTCCTCAGGGGAGTCAGGTGATCAGATATTGCAATCTGTAGCTTCATAATATCCTATGAAACAATATAATAGGAAACTCTATCCCCAAACTATAACACAGGCCCAGCAGGTATCAGTTCAATGAACCCTGTTCTCCAAAACTGCTGTCAGTCAAGAGATATTCCTTGTTTTCTGCTAAGCAAAGCTGATTTCATGCACTACCTGCTCACTAAGTTGCAAAATACCTTTAAGTGTCCTAAGATACCTGAAGGTCCACAGTGAAACACCAGGAGTCACAACAGGGCCTGCTGAGAGTAGGGAAAACCAGAAGTGCTGCGGCAGCCTGGCCCCTGCTACCACAAGCTGCTCAGCAGCTAAAGCTGAGAGGTCATTCTAGCAGGTTTCCCATGGCCTGTTCCACAGGAAAAGGTAAAAATCCCCACAGGCCCTGCCAACATAACTATGAAGGAAGGTCCCCTCCCGAGCCCACCTGACAACGGGCATTAGGTCTTAGCAAGCTTTATGCCAAGCAGGTCCCTACAGCAAGCATGAGGACCACCAAACATCCTGCTTGGATCCTCAGCGGAGATGTTGCTCATCTGTCATGCTTAGGAAGAAAGTAAAATCCCAGCAGAAATAAAAAGGAATCACAGTTCGGAAGGGAGCGAGGAGAGTTTTAAGAGTTTCTTTCAAACATTCTTCAGTCTTGCCCCTCTTTCAGATGCACCAGCGTTGCTGCGGTGCTCATCAACCTTATGGACGTGAGTTCTCATACGAATCACCAGCAGTGACACAGAGGTATGTTTAACTGTAGTTTGAATGCAGTCACACCATTGATGAGTTCAAGCAGCAACCTTTCAGTTTATCCATCTTTCCACACAGCAATTCAGTTCTTTAGAAAAAAGATGAAAAACAAAAGCCCAACCACGTGGCCAGGATGCTCACATTTCTGTAGTATGCAGAGGTCCCTGCTGATGTGGCTGGCATCACTCTGAGCTCCATGTGACGTTCACGCTCCAATCCAGTCTCAGTTTGGGACCAAGACTTAGGTTCATCTTCAGCAGTGCAGAGGTCCACTGATGTGAAGTTCACTCTTGGTAGAGGATGCTAAGATCTAACCTGCAGAAAGAGCTTGTCTATTGCTAGCAGGACATACAATGGACTGATTCTCAGGTAAATACATCCTTTAACCTCCCACAAAAATGCTCCCTATTTCTTACTGGCAGATATATACTTTCAGGGGTGAGAGAAGGGCAGAAGGAGAGGACAGGAAGAGAATTAGATTTTTTGGACAGCCAATGAATTCTCTTCATATCATTATCCTCAGGTCAGAGGAAGTAAAAAAGCACTTGTCCCGTAAGTACAAAATTAGCCTGGCAAACCTGGAAGCCTGAGTAAAGACTATTTGAAAATTTGCAGCATTTTCTTACCAGTCTGCAATGATTTACAGGTACCTGCCCAAAGGACAATTTATCATGGAGACATTCAAGTCTTGAAGTTTTTTCCCCACTCATCAGGGAATTTTATCCCAAGAGACCAATGAACATCACTTACAAGGGTCCTATGCTGACTAATGTACTTCCCAGTAAGTCCCAGCAATTTTATTGGGTGTATTATGGCTCATCTCACATCAGAACAATTTATCCCAATACCCTATACACATAGGTTACAACAGAACCAAAGACCATTACAGTGTCAGTTACTTACTTGCTAAGACACTTTTTTGATTTCTGTCTTAATGAATATAGCATTTGTTTCATCAGTTCCTTATTCAGAGACAGGGAGAACTATGCTTCACTCTGTCCTTGCCACAGTGTCTGCCTTAAAGGAAATCACCTTCTGCTGCCTCAGAGGGGTACAAAAAGACACGTGTTTTGAGATACAGCAATGGAAAAAGGCAAGACAGAAGAGAGGCAAGGAGCATACCAGAAAGGCAAGGTCTCCATCAGTTGCCTCACACACACAGGCCTGCTCTCTCCTCCTTTCCGGACATTTGCATACGTGCAGCTTTGGTCACGCTGCTTCCCTGTGCAAACACAACCCTGCTCCGCACTGCTCTTGGAAATCACGTTGTAAGAAGGCAGGCAGGGGTGCTCCATCCCAGCGACAGCCGCAGGCTCCCGGCAGGCTCCTCTGCTCGCTCCTCGCCCTGCCATTTCAGCAGCAGTGCACAGCAAGGTCAGTCTGCTGGACACACACAGGGAGGACAAGCCTGGAGGCACCAGACTCTGCCACTCCACTGGCTGTGGAGGAGGCTCAGAGGGCCTCGGAGCAGCTCTTCATGCTTCAGTGGCCTGTGAGGAGTTAGGGAAAAGGCGCTGGAGAAGCTGCTGGAGATGCTGGTCCCGCAAGGTCTCCTCAGAGGGTGTCGCTGTGAGCTGTGGCAGGGCAGGCAGCTCCAGGAGGCATCCAGGAGGCACCAGTCTGTGAGGAACTGACTGTCCGAAACAAGCCCCCTGGCTCAGTCTGAGTGCGCAGTCGTCCCTCCTGCGGCACTCATCACATTAGGGCAAATGTTGTTTGAGTTCTATGAAAACTGGCACGCTGCCTAATTCACCAGGAGCTGCTGTGTCCCAAAAACATACATATTTGCTTTGGTGAAAACATGCTATAAAACCATGCTCAAACCATGCTGCCTCCCCTCTGTATGTGCTCATCAAGCCTCCTGGGATTTTGGTTTGTTTGAGGTCTGCAAGCGTTTCCCATCTGTCACAGTGTAAAACTCGCTTTTAAAGCGTCGCTTTTTTGGATGAGCATGGTGAGAAACATATTCAAAATATTAATAGCTTGTTGTATCTTACTTTCTATAGAGTACTTTGCTCTACTGTCATGGATTGGGTAGACTCCATACTCCATACATACAAAAATACATGGAGAAATAAGTTTATTAACATCTGACAACCAAGAGCACTTTATGTTATGCTGATTATTTTGATGAGGACCATCAGTTACTTGTACAGACACTGTTGCGCCCAAATCCCTGTCCATTCATTTCCTTTTATTTACAATAAATATTGCAGTTAGTATAATTCTTGAACTCTGCTTCCTGTCAGTTTAAAACAAACACACTGCTTAGTTCTAAAAACAACCAAGCTAAAACATATAGCTTTAACCATATTCAGCATTCTGGTGAACTCTGAGCGTCTTTAATATCTTCCTGTTTACAGCAATAACTTTCACCACCATCACCTGCCCTCGGGTAAAGCTTGGCCCAGGAGTCTTTCTTTTTACACAGCTTAGTTAGACCCTGCAAGCCCATGCGGGTTAACCTGATCCGCTGGTGGCCAAGACCCATGATGACTAAGGCCACTCTGTTGCATTTCCACCCTCCACATGCACCACAAGGACCAAACGTGCCGCAGCCAAGCAGCACTGAGTTGGCCCAAGCCAAATACACATGGAAAACTTTTCAATGGCTTTTCAGCAAGGTTTTTGCTGCCAACTTGAGAGAAGAAAGCTGCAACATAAGGGAAAAGCAAAAAGGGCAAATGAGATGGAGAGGGGAAGAATCAGCCTGCATGAGAAGGTAAAAACAGGAGAACCAGTATAAAGATTGGACCGAGAAGCCTACAGAACAACAGCTGGAGAAGAGAGCAGGCCACAAAAGGGTGTAGAAAGAAGAAGCTTGAATGGAGCATAAAAGACAGGGCAGGTCACAGGCAGGATATAAGAGTCTTTCTACCAAGAGTCCTACATTTCTCAGAGCTGTGGCACTCAGAGGCAAGAGGTCTGTCTCATCCACCTCTTGGTCAACACAGAGAAACGCAGACTACTTCTCCCAGTAACAGTTACTCTGTTAGCTCCATTGACAGGTCTGCAAACTTGACCTAAAATTTTTCCATTCATACCAGCTTAAAAATCTATAGTACAAGTTTTGTTTTGGTCAGACATTACCAATTGGCTTAGTGAAAGGTTAGCAGAAATAGTCAGACAAGTCACCTATACTGAAGGAACTTTTAAAACAAACAAAACCTCTTCCTGCCATCTCCATGTTCTAAATTTGGAGATATTTGGGTTCTTAATTCTGAAGAAAGCAGCCCCAAACAATTTCATGGCCAATTTCTTCTTCACAAAATGACTTCAAGGGGCATCACCAATGATCAGATTTTCTCTGTGCGATTAGGTAAGTTGCTTTGTATGCCATGCAGTGGGCCCAAAAGTCTAAAATTTAGAGTGCCACCCGAAAGGAGCTTTCCACAGAACTCCACAAACCAGATACATGAGTAGAAATACATTTTGACAGAGGGAACAGCACCTTAACCAATTTTATCAGTCGCACATAACATATGTTACATCTTCCTCAAGCCTAATGGGGTTGTGGCAGATGCTCTTTCCTGCTTTACAAGCCTGCAGACCAACCACAGCAACCAATCCTGTTACTCCCAAGCAATCCCAATTTCGTTGCTGCCTCTAGATTTTGCACCAAAGCTTATTTTAAAAAAAACTTTATAAAAAAAAGGAAAAGACTGTCAGCACACATTAATGGAGCTAGACTCACTCAGGAGAGAGATGGATAGAGAAAGAGAGAGAAAAAAAACAAGCCCTGAATCTGAGGTCACACTTGCAAGGTAAAGCCACATTTTCTTTCTGTTCCATTTTCCTTGATCCTCAAACTTCAATCCAAACTTCTAAGTTTAAAGGAGATTTCATTCTAAACTGAAAGCTGTTTGAATGGAAAGGAGAAATTCTTCACCTTCCCTTCCTGAAACAAATAAGCGTTTCAAGCCGCAGCATAAGACAGCTCCCAAAACAATAAATGCATATGAGTATTTGATGACATTTCTATGTAGAGATGAAGATTTCCTGTATAATGGTCACGTGCATTATAATCAGTCACCATAATGCTGGTTTGGGCTATCTTCATCATTTTCAGTCATTAAGTAGCTTCAGAGCTTTTTCAGCAAAAATAAAGCTAAACAACCAGGTACTCCCTGCATACCTCCTAACATCCTCTTGTTTTACAAGGCAGAACTTGGGACCTTTATGGCCCTCACTTGAAGTCATTCATCTAAAATTGAAGATAAAATACCCACCCACTTACTGCAGTAAAAATGCAGGCTAGAAGTTTCCTATCTTATGAGAGAACTATACACAGAAGACATGGTTTTGCTTGTTAATTTTCCCTAGAGAAGATTCTGTTAAACTTACCTTTTCTAAAACAACATATTCCCTTGGGAAGAAGTTTGGAAAGGAAGAAAGTGTCTTCACATGAGGAATAATGCCCCTGAAATCGTGAAGAATCTGATTTCAGGTGCAATTCTGAAGCATGCCCTGGAAACTGCACTCAGTGCCCTGCACACATGCATGTCCCCAAGCTCTGCTCTGAGCTGGTAAAGGAGACTTCACTGCCAGGAGCTGCAGGAGTGTCAGGAGTGTCCCCTGCAGCATTAAGGTATGGGCCCTATTTTCAGGGTATCAAGATAGACAACTGTGCCAGAATTTCTCAAGTGGAGATCTGAGAAAAGTATCCTCAGGCAATCACAGATGCAGTAATATTCTCTTTTAATTTACTTGAGAAAATAGCCTGAAAATTAGGACAGCAATCCTTTCTTTATGAACAAGGAAATCTGTATTCTCAGCTGCTTATGGATAATAGATGAGCAGTATTATTCCTCAGTAGGCTCCCAATCTCCCAAAGTTGTCTGGCCTGGATTAACAGCTATTCCTCTGCTGCTGTGCCACAGTAGACAGTCTCACCATTCTTTTCTTCTCCTTCAAAGACTTCACTTAATCCTCCTATAGGGTCTCCTCATGCGAGATGATTCCCCTTCAGTGAGTGCCTCAGTATTTCACAGACATCCCTAAAGCAGAAGTGGATTTCTAGGTAGGACGAAGAGCTCTTAGAAAAGTGGACATTTTTGCAATGGAAGAGACCAGGGAAATATTGAACTCACAACCACTAAAAGTTCTCTCACAAGCAGCCATTCCCGTGTTACATGACAGAATTTAAAAACAAGGATTACAGGAACCATACACCTACTTTTTAGCAACATAAACCCAGACTCAGAAAAGTGAAATGGCAACAACCCTTTAACAGCAAGTGACCATGCTGGAATCAGCACTCGTTTCTCTGTGCAGACCATCTCTTTCTGTTCATCATAGGGACTTCCTCGCCAGTGTAGACACTTTCTCTGCAAACAGGGAATGGGCTGGTTGAGTGGTTGCAAATTTCCCGTAGTGCAACTGTTTGTGCATACAGGGTATGTATCTATGTTTGGGTAACATTCTCTGATGCATTCTCATACTTCAGATAGATAATGTTCAAGTTTAAGGTTATTAATATTGTTGACTGCAAACTTAGAAGTAGCTTACAAATGATAGACCTTTTATGTCTTGTCCATCTCCTCCTTTTCTCCAGGAGCATGTTTCAAATACAAGGTAAAAACACTTTACATTGTCACGCCTCTGTGGTCTCACCTGCTAGTCCTATGTTCTTTCAGCATTCAGTGTAGCATTTTTTTGACATAGCTACTTTAAAGAAGCTCAGAGCAGACAAAAATCAAACTGGTGCTATTTCAGACTGCCTCTCCACCGTGGTTCAGCAGAGGGAAAAGAAAACTCAGTGTTGCTGATAAAAATGCCCTGTATCACCGTGTAAGCTACAGAAAGTGCATCTGTGTTAAGCAATGCAGTCCAGCACCAAGACAGTTAAAATTATTCTGAAAAAGCTAGCTCAGCTGCTGGATGCAGCCCAGTTGAATAAGCTCATCAACTTACTCACTGTAGCATTTCTGGTACCCGAGCTAAGTTGCTGAGCTGGTTTTGCTCGCATGGCTCTCTTGGCACTGGTAATTTCGACTCTGTTTGCATTACTGCAGCCTCTAATATTTCCCAGTTTGTCACCATAGTCCTGCACTTCAGCACACTTTAGTGGCACAACTGTGGACCGCGCACTGCAGAAGAGTGCAGTGTAGTCATACACTGAGCCTGAAACTGCAGCAAGCTTCACAAGCCGCGTACGCGAAGGTCACCCAGGTGACCTCTGCAAAGTGGTGTCAGGCACTGCAACTCACAACTCTGCCTCACCACCCACAGACCCTCCCCATTTCTGCTTAGCTCATTCCTTCCACATTCCTGGTTCCACTAGTTCCCGAGGACCAGCACATCACACTTACCACTTCCGCTAACAAACCCTACGGGTCTTTAGCCCAGTCGTTGCCACATTTATCCCATTAAGACTATCCACAGTGCTAAGTCTGACCAACCTGACTCAGAAGTTTTGCTGAGACCGGCAACCACAAGCACTTTTCTGATATCTGGCAAGATAGCGGAGCACTGGGGCCAAGCATCTCAGCTGCTCTACTGCTTTATAAATCTAAACAAGCCATGCCAAAGAGCTGAGTAAGATTCCTGTTAAGTACAGGCTTTATACTTAACCACTAAGTATATTATTTCTGAGCTATAAAACTGTATGCATCCCTAACACACAGGAAACAATAGTTCTGCACAAAAAAAAGATTACTGGTACATTATTTCCTTTTAAAGGAAAAAGATATATATATATACATATCATGTTCAGCTTAAGAAAAACATTAAGGCAGGCCATATCTCTCCTGACACCAAATATACTAACTACCCCTCATAAAATTGCACTTTCAGGCCCTAGGCAGCAAAGAGCAACCTAATTGCCTGCAACCGCAGTTCCAGCCACTGCAAATCATATACGACTCTCTCATGGAAGCATTAACAGCTAAGACTTAATTAGCTTCCCTGATTAAATAGCAATTCATACAGGCATTATATCTTCCAGCAAGGGAGCACAGCCATCTCTGGAAAGAAATTACCCCCACACAAACGCCAAAAAACCCACAACACACAAATGCATTCCCCACTTTCCTCCACATCACCGTGGCAAAGGATTGTTAGCCACGATGCAAAGGCTACGGCTGCCACACGTCAGACATTACTGGGCAAAAGGGTCCATCTGCAAACCCGACTTCTCTAAGAGGCTACAGACCCCCAGAGAAATCGTGGCAATTTCAGCATCATAAAGCAGGTCAGAGACGGCAGCACCTATACTAAGCATGAGGAGACCCCCACAGGCAGACATGCTTCAAGAATCTGCAGTACAGTGTGTATATGTATGCATACACATACATATGTATGCACATGCCCCTCTGCCCACGTGCCCAGGATGGCCAAGCAGTGGCCTGGGCTGACTAAGTTCTGCAGTGAGAGCTCGTGTCTTGCCACGGGAGAAATCCCTCAGTCTCTCATTTTCCAACATCTCTGTACACACATCAGCTATTGGTCCTGCTCAAAAGGTATTAACTTGTCCACCCTTCTTGCTGGATTTACGAAGAGCTCCAGAAGGAAGAGGAGAGCACCTGCATACGGGTAGCAGATGAAGTACCAGGAAGCTGACTGCGCTCTCCCCTTTGCATTGCCTCAGCCTCTTGGGAAGCGAGACAAAAGGCACATTTTATGGCACAGCATCATGGCATGCCAAGGGGGAAGCTACAAGAAGCAGTGATGAGAAGAGCAAAAGAGGAGGATTACAGAAGTGACAGTCTATTAGGAGTTCAGAAGCGATGATCAAAGGGAAATATGTGTTTAGCAGCACTAGAGACATATAGGTGCCAGAATTAGCAAGCTGGCTCCTTCACTGGAGTACAAAGCATTACTTTTTAAATCCTGAAGACTCATGATGTTTGGCTTTGAATGATACTGCACAGGCTCAGGAGCTGATTTGCAAGTGAAGCCCTGACTACTACCCTAGCTAGGGATGGGGAGGGGAGGGATGGAAACACTGAGGCTTTAGAAGCTTTAATGCTTACAGGATGCTTGCACTGTGGCAATATTCCTCCATTCCTCCAGAAGAAGGCCAAGCATGAGGATAAATCCACTGCCATATGACAGTACTCCAGGAAATGAGCTGGACAGCTAGAACAATGACAGAGGAGATGAGCAAAGGGCGAGTTTATAGCAATTTAGCAATTGAAATGCTATGGGGACACACCTTCTGCTGTCTCTCCAGTCCTGCTGCACTGGCCTGCAGAAGGCTGGGGGCCAGATTTACGTCTGGAAAAAACCACACACATTCATTCATATTTGAGTCTTCCCGACCTCCTGAAAGGAGAGCACACTTCATTTCTCACTCCACTCGCTAGCAAAGATGATCTGTTCTCAGTGTATCCTACCCCGCTGTCCCTTGTGCAATAAACTCTATTGTTTCTTCTAGCATTCATCATCGCTTCCTCTTATCTCTTTTCCCCTTAATTTCTGTACAAAGACTTTAGTACAGTATATGTTCCTACAATAACTGAAAGAAGCTCTATTTTCTATCGCAATTTTCTCTTATAGAGATTACCTATTTAAAGTGTCTGATACCAAGATTCAAAGTATTGCTTGCTTCATGATGCTCAGCAGCACTACAACTGGGATTTGTCCTGTTTCTTCAGCTCAGTCCATGCCCCTCTCTGTTTGAGAAGGGGAAAATAGAAGATTCTTGCAGAAAGGCCTTCACAGTCCCAAAGAACAAGGCTGTCAAACAGGAGGTAAAATGAGGCATACAAAATAAGTTACTGAGGATTTTAAAGCAGTTTCAGTTTAATACACAATTGCTCAGTTGAAGCAAGAACTTCTAGACCAACATATGGTACCAATTACCTATATTCTTATGCAAGCAGCACTATTGCCTTTCCAACACAATTTGTTTGAAGTTCTTGGCAGACTAACCATCTCCTCCTTCACTTCTCTCGAGGAGCATTACCACATGCACTACTACACACAGACACCATTTATACGCTAGGCAAATTATTTTTGCAGTCATATTCTTCATAAGAAGTCTGTATTTGCATCCCATCCAAAAGGTAAATGTCATGATAATTTGTGACTGTTAAAGATGCTTTGGCACCTTCAGCAGAGTAAATCCAGAGTCCTGGCAAAGTGTCAGCTTTGGTAATTGCATTCTGTCCATCTGCAGCTCTTCTAACCAACAGCTGATAAATTTTGCTCCAGATGTTACTAGAATCATATCCCAGGCTCCTGGAAGCTGTTCAATCAGAAACAAACTTCAAGAGTGACATAATTATGAACTTTATTGCTCAGGTCAATCTACTCTGCAGGTTTGCTCTGGTTGAGCTCCCAGGATGCCATCACAGCAGAAGCCACGGGAGCAAGTGTCCCGAGACGCTCGCATTGGGATGCTGGTCAGGAAGCGGGAGGGAAGCCAATGCCACATTAAAGCTGCTTTTCCTCAGCTTGGTGGTGCTCAGCTACCTCCCATTTAAAAAGCTCTTAATGCTTAGCTGAAAAGAAAGTCCCACAGTCAAAAGGGATAGCACCAGTGCCAAATACTATCTGCTGCCAAATAAATCAAGAGGGAAGCAAAAGTCCCGGGTGTTCTGAAATTAATTTTGCACCATTTCCCCTTGCAGCTTTCTTATGAGTGGATTTTCATATTTAATAGCAGAAGTAAACAAAAATGATTTAGAAAAGACAAATACAAAGCAGACTACTCTAGAAACAAGGACAAAGAAAATGAACTGATACAGGTACAAACTGTTATAAAAAGCCTTTCAAAAGACATTAGCATCTTCCTGGCCTTGCCTTGGAAGTTTAAGGGAACAGTTTTCCACACAACGTGGCTTTTCCTCACAGTAAGTATATATAAAGTGATGGGAAACCTGTGTGAGTATACAGGTAAGATACCATATTTCTCATGAAAACTTTAATATTTGAGCTTTTGTACTGATTTTTAACTAAAATTTATAGAGAACGTGCTCCTTCATCCTCTCCAATCAGATTTTCTTTTCACAGGCACACCAGCTAAGTAATATGGCTGAAAATAATATATAAATATTAGCTGATGACTGCTCCAAATTGTTTTACTTGGGTTTGAATGTGCATTGCTACCCACTCTGTTGATCACAGGCCAGCCAAAAATCGCTCTGCTTATTTTCCCAGATCCCTATCAATGCTGTGGCAACTCCAGCAGGAAAGAGCTCATAAAAGCAGAGAGGGGCAGGATTCTAAGAGAGTTGCATGAGACACACTTTTTTTTTTGAATATGTATCAACTACTGATGACTGTGCATTGGAGCTTCTTCCTCTATGGATTTGCCTCTTGTGGATGACTTGTTTCCATGTCTATGAAGAATGAAGCTTCAGTGAGGCTCTGTGGTTATGGTATTTAACAAGTGTCCCAGCTTGCCTAACTTCTCCGATACCTGAAGAGTGGGTTGCTTTAAATTACTCACGTATTCTCATAAAATCTGTAGGAAACCAAATTATCTCCACAGTACCTGTTAAATTCATTTCTAAACAGTTCAGAGCTTTTGTTTCGAACAGTGAACGGGAAGGTGGATTCAGTTGGTTATTACATAACCATGGGCTCTAGTCAAGACCATCACACACATGCATACAATAACAGCATTCTGAAACCCCTGTGATAGTTTACAGGGGTATCATAATAGCCAGGAATAAGCTGGAAATGTTACCATAACATTTTCTTATTAAATCCCAGCTCCTGGCTGCAATGGGCAGCCTTTTCCAGCATGTTTCAAGTGGATTTCTGTTTGCAAGGAGGAGAAAGGGAGGAGAACAGAGTCTCAAAGAGCGTCTCCCTGAATGCTGGGCAGGATGTTGTGATGGGAGCAATTCAAAGGCAGGAAACGAGGCCTGGCACTTAAATAGTGCTCCATTTACCGGTTCTCAGTGCCCTCCTGCACCTCTGGGTTTTATAGGAGTTAAAGGAAGAAGGGGGTAAAAACTTAAATTTTCGATGGACTCCTCATGGGCATTTCATTATATCTGAACTAACTTTAGCAAGGGGAAAAGGACTTTTATCTCTTCTTCCATTTTGGGGGGTAACGAAGCAAAGATATTAACAACTGATTCAGCCATTAAGTGAGCCAAGGTAGACACTTAGCTTTTCATGGTTTCTGTGCCTAGAACAACCCTAATGGAGATAGTCAGGAGATTTAAGTAAAAAAAAAAAAAAAGTCATCATTTCTGAAAAAAAAACACACAAACATGTGGGCAAAAGTTGAGCCCAGTACAAGANATTTAAACTTTTTATTGTTTTTAGGCACAGAAAAACCCCAAATAGGAGAAGAAAAAAAAAAAAAAAAAAAAAAAAAAAAAAAAAAAAAAAAAAAAAAAAAAAAGTCATCATTTCTGAAAAAAAAACACACAAACATGTGGGCAAAAGTTGAGCCCAGTACAAGATCACTAAACAGCAACACACTCCTCTTACTGTGGAGCTCCTAAATAATTGCTAGGAGAATAGGGAATATGCAAGAAAAAAATTCCCTTCCGCTCTAATCCAGTGCCTTGGCAGCTGGAAGGTGATAGGAGGACAAGGGTGCACTGCAATGGAAAACACCCCCTTTCCTGCCAGAGTTCATTCACCCGAGGCTTTTATAGCTTTCTGACCAGACCACCCTGCAACTGCCTGAACAAGGGGCTTGCAGAAGTGAGCATAGAATTTCATGGCTTTTTTAAAAAACTTACTTTTCACTTTTACACAGGAGGCTGAAGAAATAAAAGCCCATTTAGGAACAGAATTACCCTTAGAAGAGAAAGAATTAAAAAGACTGAGAACTATCCCAAAACAAGTACTATCTCATGTAATATAATGGGGTTTGTTTACCGAGGCGTGAGTGGATGTTACTCCACTGACTTGAGCAAATGGGCTCAATGCCAGGGCTATCAATGGAATTATATCTGCTCAGCTGCTGGGAAGTTCTGCTCTTTGCACAGCATTCAGCGAGGTGCAAAATGAGGACTTAATGTTACTTGCTTGGACCCATTTCAAAAGCAATTGCTGCACCTGTTCATCCCACACACAAGCACACACACAATTCTTATTTTTCCTAGAATTCAAATACTTTAAAACCTGGGTTTAAATGATAAGTCTATGATTTACAGTCCCACACATTTATTCTCTACTACCCACTGTCTAAAACGCATCCATTTTCCTAGAGCAAGCAAATCTACTTCTGCCAATTAGATAGCAGTCAATTCCTTGCAGGAAAGAGGGACTTCCAGAGAATAATTCCATGGAATGAGTGACACGCAAAAATGAGCTAGCTTTCTTCACTTAAAAATATTAGTTCTCATTGCTACATAACACAAACTTAGGAAAGTGTTCTCTCTGATCTGGCTCCAAGCTAATCTAAATCAGTCATAACTGAGTCATTCAAAAGACACATCCAAACTCTAGACACTGTTGACCAAACTGAGGGCTATTATGTGCTGAACATCCTCTGTTTCTGTCGGGAGCCCATTTTACCTCACAGGAAAAGGGTATTTGGCCCCAGAACAAGTTTTGACAAATATAAAAATTAAAAGGGGTGGGAGAAAGAAGTGCCATGCTATAAGGTTGTTAATGAGAAATATGCACCTACCTACAGAAGTAGATCTATTTTCAGTGGCCAAGTTGAAAGAAGCAGAGCAAGTAAGCAGCAGCCCAGGTGAAATGCATGCCATTCCTTGACTTGCGCTATTTTGCATACACAATTCAAATTTAGCTAACCAACAAGGACAGGCCACACTACACGTGCACAGACTAGTTCACTTCCAGAGGGCCCTTCTGCTCCATTTTCTAAGACTGTGCACCACGAGACGCGGTGCTGCCTGCTGCGTTCTGGAAAGAGCTCGCTGCTCCGAGAGCCTGGGAGAAAAGGGAAGATGCCAGGCCCAGGCACCGCAGCTTCTCACCTAAACCTCCAAGCGACTTGTAACATTCTCAGGTAACCTCACTGGCTCAGGGAAGAATTGCCTTGCACTATGAGCAGCCTATTCCCTCACGCCTTCCTCACCTTCCCTTCCTACTGAATCTTTCTGTTACAGCTACACAACAGCTCCTAGCACCACCACTCAATTCTTTTCTTCCACCAGTTCTTTCAAAAATCCACATGTTTTGCCCTAGGCAGGGCAAGGGCACTGCTGGAAGTAACAGGCAATACTTGGCTCAAATGCTTTCACCGAGACAGCTGCTATCTTAGTGGCTCCCAATGGAAGTTGAGGATGTTCTGCACTTAGAAACAACCCTTGATTTCCATTCGGAAAGGCAGAATAAATTCTCAAATCCAAGATGCACCTCATCCTCACAATATACATACATGTATATCCTCACTACACACATATATAGATAAACAGTTAAAATAGAGATAATAAACTCCAGATATCATTTGCTACTCACGTTCTCGTGAGCGACTCCAATCAGGCTGGGAGAGACTGCATTAACATACCCTTAGTTTTAGGCTTTTCATCACTGTCTTCAGACAACATGACCTTTATCATGGCTCCCCGTTGCCACTTTTTATCAGGTGACATGAGGGCTATTGTGAAGTCCGATACAGAAACTGGTGTAGCCTTTACTGGAGAGGTATATTCAGTGGCAAGACTTGTGTATTTAAGGTGGCAAACGTTGCCTTTATCATCAATTTTGCCACACTTTAGAACAACTGGTGTTACTTTTATGGTCTGCTCTGGCTTTTTGTGTCTGTTTAGGAAAAAGAAGAATTGTTTGCAACGATGAACACTGCCTACTTCAGTGAAAAATAGGGGGAAACCAAGGACAACTGCTTTCTCTGATGTTATGGAAGAGCACAGAATAGTAATATTTGTATGTTAGTATTAAGAAATAAAGAAGGAACTATAATAGGCTTTAAAAAAAAGATGACTTCTCCAGTTTGTTCATATTTTTTGTAAAGGGAATGTCAGAGATGCATATATCATTAAGAGAGTGTCAATAAAGAGATCATCCCTGGATTATATTAAACAATATGGCTGTTCTTTACAAAGGAGCTAAAAATATATATGCACATATTCTAGTGGGATTAAGGTGTCTATCTTGCTTAGGCTTCTACAGAAAAAGTATCCTAATGATTAACATCTCTTTTGCTATTTTAAATAAGTCAGTTCTGAAAGACTAGATTTAATTATGCTTTGGTCTAGAGGCTGGCACAGCCTAGGAAGGGAAAGATGCAGCAGAGAGAGGGAAAGGGATTACCTCTGCCAATCAAATCCACAAGTAGCACTACAAATTTTAAGATCTATTGGACCAAATCTTGAGCCCTTTTATTGGGGGGGGGGGGGGGAAGGAGTAGAAAAAAAATCCCATCAGCTGTTCCACACAAGGCAGCACTCCACACCTTGAATAATTCAGCTGCTGAATACAAACTACCCCTTCTAACGCTTTCTGTGTTCAGTTCTTGTTATGCATAACATACCCCCGCACACAACAGCTTGTTTCAGGTTTTATCGTTGTAAGATGACAAAGTGGCAGCTTTCAGCTCTCGTGGAAGATCCCCCCTCCCTCCCTAGGAAGATGCCAATCTAAGATTCCACTCGCAGAGGCATGTTCTGTTCTATCACATGTCAGCAGCTATAAACAACAGCCCCAAGGGTTTATTTTTCTCTCTGTAAACAAAAGAAATCTTTAGTTCTGTAGTAGATCTTCCACAAAAAGCGTGATTCTTGGCAGTGATAACTTATGCTCCTTCTAAATAAAGTTCCCTACAAATAAGCAATCATGCTGGAGACATTTATTTGCAAGACAGTTCAGACATCCTGACACAAATCAGCCCATGGAATACTGCATTGTAGACTCCTCTGCACATCCAGGCAGTAAAGGAGTGTCACCTCAGATTTTAAACAAACTGTTCTAAATATTCAAGGGAAATGCAGAGACTTGCTCTAAAGGGAATGCAGATTCTTTTAGTTTGCTATTTTAGAGATGCAATTAGTTTGTGGGAGCAACAGTGACATTGGGTAGGTGAACTGAATTTATGCCATTAAAAATAAGTGGGAGCAGCATTCTTCCATGACACAGCCTGCAGAGAGCACAAACCAATTCATTTTTCCTGGTAAGAATAGGGATCCTCTCCCCAAACTGCCGTGACAGCACAGATGCCTGCAAGCCAACGCTTTACGTGCTGCAAAACCATGCCTAAGCACACAGAATGACATTGTCCACTGTAAATAATTGCACTGAGGTCAGTGGAACTACTTTTTTTTTTTTTTTTCTCCAAAAGTTGCCAGGCTCTCAATTTACACTTCCAGTCTTCCCTTCCAACTTCCCGATTTCCATTACAAAAGCTTCCTGCTGGAAGAGGAACACTCGTTTCTAGGGGCTTTGCTTAGATCCTCCATCTTGAGGGTAACTGCATCATGAGGAAACACTGCTGGACAGCTAACATTCACAGCTAGAACAGAATGCGCTTTGTTAAAAACTCACAGAAGATAAATACTGCTGTAAGTTCACACACAAACACAGCAATTGCATTCTTTTTTCAAACCAAAGCAGTGTGATCTTAATTATTCACTCCAACCCAAAAGAAAGAGAGACAAGCGAGTGTAGCAAATCTACAGAGAGGCTCAGTATATGTGTTCAACATAGAAGCTAGCTCAGCATAACCATTGACAGCGTAACAAGAGCAGAACATGGGCTGCCTGTGTAAATCTTCTTACACCAGCCATTCTCCAAGTGCATGAATACAGCACTGATGAATAAGCCTCTCCAGAGATGGGAAAACATTTTGCTTTCAAACACAAGTCATGTTGATATGCATGCCAGATGCTAAGTGTAATAACCACTTGCATTCCTCATTCTGACCCAAGACTTGTTCTAGAAGTTTACATAGGGTTTTTTTTCTAGCCGACAGCACCCCTCAGTCCAAAAGCTTTTGTTTGCTTCTCCTCCTAATCCAGAAGCAAGAAAGAACTGGTGACAAGGAGATGGCATCTGCCATTTTTGGTTGTTACCTACTGCTTTTCAAAGCTCTTCAGTTGTAGGATTCTTCTCTCAAATTTAGATTCTTCAATGGTAGCAGCGCAATACTTCACACCTGCTGGAAAAGGCTACATTTACAGCAAATCTGCTTTTTAGCATACAGCAAAGTACCAGACAAGTGGAATTGGATGGTACACAAAGGAGGAAAAGGTTCAGAGACCCTGTCATACTGACACTCCTGTTTCTTGGCCATTCTTTAATCTCAACTGAGAGCCACTATTCTTGTAGTGCCCAGTAGCACCTACTCCAGCACCAAACAGCTTTGCTTCTTCCACTCCTGCAAATAGCACCAAATATCTCCATCCAGTGCAACAGGGTGGGCAGGGAGCTCAGCCTGCACAGTTCACACCAGCCTCTTGAAGAGGACACCAGAGGAAAAGGCTACCTTTTCATTGTGGCCTTTTTTACATGTCCTTCTACTCACAAGGGAAGCACAACCCTTACACTGTGTCTTTGTGCAGGTACAGCTGTTTTTCCTCCTTCAGGGCTCTAGCAATATGGGAGCATTTGCAGAGAGCTTTACTGTCCTCCACTCGTGCCCCTTTGTGGCACTAGGAGGAGAGCTGCTCCTGGAGGCAAACAATCTTCTGGGGGCTTTTTGTTTGCTTGCTTTACCATGTGTGTCAGTGTCATCCCTCACCCAGGTGATTTCGAGATTGCCTGCACAGACTGAGCAAGCAGCTAATGTTGACTATAGATACAAGAATTTGATTAACCCCCATAGGACATTGCAGCAAAAACAAACTGCAAGCATCTGAGGGAGACTAAAATGCACTTTAAGGCAACATCTTCATACTGCTTAGAGAAAGATGATTATTGCCCCCTTTCCCTTGATATCACCTATAATAAAAGGGAGCATCGCTGTATCCATGAATAAAAGAACTAATCTGTAGCTGCCACAATACATATAACAGGCACATGGGTATTGGTACATTTGGTTGCCATATCCTAGGTAAATCCCAGCAATTTTTTTTAAACAATTTGAAGCAAATCACCACACGAGCAGCTCTGCCATTGCAGTGCAGCCTGTTACAAATATCTGTAATTTTGGGAAGAGCAGCAAAAGGAAGACACAATTGTTTCATAAAAACACACACAACCAATATCTTACCAGATTTGCTCAGAAAGCATTTGTTCCTCAGAAATAAAAAGGCTTTTGTGTTACTCAGAAGACAAGGCAGCAAGTCCCTACGTACAGGACAAAAGAACAAATAGAGTTGTCTTTCTAATACTGTCAGTCAGGAGTGACTGGCACATGTTATTTGCAAATAGTGTTTATTTTTAAAATAAAAATAATTTAACAAATTTGTGAAGCTTTCAAAAGCCTAAGCATGCCTTAGCATGCTTATGTCCAAGCCTATATTTGTCTGCTAAATTGCCTTGTCTAACGTATACATATTCTTTTAAAATATAACACATTCTTTGATAATTTTGATTTCATCCTTTCCGGTCCCCATGAATTTATTTTCAAAAACTATTGATTTATTTGATGCCATCGGCTTTTCCTTCAGAAAAGGCAACTGTGGAATAGAATGCTGAATCTCAATTTTAAATACTGAAAGGATAAAGCAATAATTAATTCTACTAGTCACAATTCAACCCCCTTGCAGGAAAGCAAAACAAAACAAATCCACACATACTGTGACACACCAAAAGGTTCCCTGGCCTCTCTAAATTGCTTTTCAACATTGTCCTTGAACAGCTCCAATTCTTTATTACATAGATCAAGTCAGATTTCCACCGAGACTGCAATGGTATTATGTCATGAGCCTGTAAATCTGTCAAGTCCCTTGGAGACCCTTGGCAACTGCTTTTGCAAATTTAGCACCTCCTTGGAAACTTGTACCGTGTAAAATCAAATTCATCCTTATGCTCAACGGAAATTGATATACTTGGAGTAACTGAATGCAAATGGGGGAAAGCAATCTTCCTTAAGCAGTCTTCCGAGGGTCACTGTGAAGCCAAACCATCAATCCTCTATTTCAGCCAGCCACAAAGATGGAGTTTATGTATGTATCCAAGTCCTCTAAGGTTCTACTGCTTTTTCCCGAGGGCTTAAAGGCCAGATCAGCACTAGGAAACGGAGGTCTGCATGACAAAACCCAAACACTCGATGTGCTCTTATCTAAATAGAAAAACTCTTCCTCTGTGCTATGAATCTTAGACCGGGACATCATGGACCAGAATCACAGCTAGTAGAAACAGTTAGTAGAAATTGTTGGTTGCCTGTTCAAGGGACTGACCTATGTCACCACAGTGCTTGGCTCACTGCCCTGCTGGGTCTTCAGAGATTTTCATTTTTATTCCTTCCTACATCACGCATATTGATTATGAGGATATTATTCATATTCAACCCACTAACCATTTTAATGCCAGGGTTTTTGCCTCAGAGTTCCCTTCTGAGATTTATTTATTTATTTTTCCTCCCCATCCTGGGAAGATTTTTGGTAGGGAAGGGGAGGGCTGGGGGCTGTGTTTCTTAGCAGACCTGCCCCCCTAGATCTACCTAGCTACAGTATGTTAGTCATAACCACTCACTTCCTACAACCACAACATGTTAAACAATAGGTTTAGAGAATACTGCACATGAGGTGTTACACAAGACCTTAACAATCATCAGCAGCATTCAGATTCAGGAGGGTTTAAGTCAAGAAAAATCATCTGAGAAATAATGTGGAATCTGATATTTTACAACTTAGATAGGAAATCTGTTCCTGTGACTCCACAGAAAACTATCTCCCACTTATGTTTATCATCCAGCCTTTCTTGCAGCTTAACCTGCTTGCAGTTTATGAATTCAGAAGACAGAAAGTTCAAGAGATATCATACCACATAAGCAACCCAGGCCTTTATCAAAGGCAGCATAATTTTGACACTGAAAAATTCTTGAGGCCCACACAGCAGACTGACATCAAGACCATAAAATACTACAAGGGAGACTAAATGGGTTGGTATGTATGATTATAGATAACTAGGTATGTGCTTCTATTTAAAACCTGAGGTTTTTTTTTTTAATGTATTTTTCATCCAAAAACAAATAGAAGTGACAAATATCAACTATGTCACCACTACATGCTCATACAAAACTATTACTGTCTTCTTACTGGGATGAACCATTTCCAACTGGGTGCTCATCATAACCTAGAACAGAAGTGAAAACTGACATTTAATTCCAGTCTGCGCACTTTTAACTGAAGAGGGATTTTCAGACTGCATCTCAAATCCAATCATTAGAGTCACCGTGAAAGAGAAAACAAACCAACCACCTATCACATTAGCAACATTTACACTTTATGGATCACTTCCACTTTCTAAACCAAGCAGTCTTAAACAGTGTCAAATGGCAGAAGGAAAATAACAGAAAGAAAGATAAGAACTGCAAAGTACCAATGGGAATATATAATTATGATTGTATGCAAATGCGATTATGAAAAACAATTGGCTAATCCTTGGACATCTGACAGACAGTCCCAGTTTTCTTTTCTGCAATAACTCCAAAAGAGGCAACCACAGCACACTAGCACTGCTCTGTGGTGCAGCGTAATGGGTAGGTCTGAGCCACACGGGTGAGCAACGGGCACTCCCCCAGTCAGGTTTTACTTAGGTAGGAATCTCACTGATGTCAAAGGCAATGTCTAATGTCCAAGTTAAATGCAATTTTTTCCCCAATATATAAGGCTTCAGCTCATGCATTATTATGCAATCCTAGAAGACACTTAAGTGTTACAAAAGGAATGGGAAACTAATGGCTTTAATTGAAGTATCAGATTTCTGTGTCACTACTCCCTTACTACATGATGTATACTACCCAAATCATAAAACAGATCCAAATCTAAACCTGCCCACATAAGATTTCTCTAAATTCAAACCTACATGTTCAGGTTTGGAAAATCATGTTAAAGAGAGGTAATTTTCCATTGACAACAGGTGTCCTCTTCCCTCCGACACAACTCTTGCCCCAGGTTAGTGAAGTGACTGATACCTGCCCTCATCCATCGTGGCTGTCACTGCAGGCAATATTTCTCAGTCACTGAAATCCACCCCCTCAGCAAGCTGAAACAAAAATGAACTTTTGATTATAATAGTTCAGCTTCAGCAGCACAAGGTCACAGATCAAATGGGCCTCCAGAACTGGTACTTCAGAGATGTGGTGTTGAAGCTGGTGATGTTGATACCTCTCTCGCCACTGGAAACCTAGACCAAGTTTTGAGCCATTAGCACTAATAAGCAGAGTTTCACAGTATCATTCATTTTCACATGCACACACCACTAGAATCTGGGAATGGAAGTGAAACACAGACTATGGAAAGCACATCCCACCCTGTCCAGCCTACTTCCTAATGCTTCCTGCCATTACCTTAACTTGAGGCACTCCATACAGGGCCTCAGCTCTATTCCTTTAAGTCTCACTTGACACAACAATTTGACACTGTGAATCCAAAAAGGAAAGGCCAATGAACCTAATAACAGTCTAAGTATTTCTGACCCCTTCTTCCCCTGCTGCTCACAAAAGCCGACTTTTTCAAATTATCAAAACCTATCTGGATTTAACCCAGCTGCTAAGTTTTTCCTCACTTGTTGTTAGGTAGAACATGCCTTGCAAAGCATAAATTATATAAGGAATTTGAGAAATCTTGCAATCAATATGCAGCACAGATCCCTGTACTACAGCGGTTACATTATCTCGTGTGGCACATGCACTGTTCCCATAGCAACCAGCATCCTTCATCCTGCTCCATTATTATGGCTATTTGAGGCTTTTTGAATCTCTGGTGTCCAAGTCTTCGCTCAGAGCTACTTTGTGCTAATAAGCCTCAAGAACAGATACAAGAAAGAAAAGCAGAAAATACACAAAACTCTTTTGCTAACCTATAAACAACACTGAAAGCAAAAAGTGGCATGGGAAATACAGTTCAGTGAGTGAAGGGGAAACAGTGCTTATATAACCATCTTCATTAAGTTAAACAAACATAAGGAGAGTTCACTATAGTTATAACTCCAGAAAGAAAATAATAGTCAGCTCAGTTGACCTGCTGGTGGAGAATGGCTTGGAAATTGGTAACAAAGTGGAAACAAAATCTCACCGCACAGTTATTTTAACATTAATTTCTCTTGATCATTGATATTAAATATATCCTCAGTTTAAGAATAGCATTTTAACTATCTGCAAGACATTTCAAGCAAATAAATTAGGTTTTTATCTTTTTATACCATCTGTTGAAAGCTTTAAATGGCTATTATCAAAGTTTATAATCCGTATAGTGTAATCTACATTTGGCTATTATAAGTTGTCCTCAAACACTTTGGGAAAGCTTTCTCTATCAATAACACTGTATTTCTTTTCTTTTTGTTTTTTATTTATTTATTTTATTTAGGCATTTCCACATCAAAGCATTACAACAACTTCATTATGCTTTGCACAGCTTAACACAAAGTTTCTCTTACTCACCAACCAGGGAATTTCAGAGAAAATAACCTAATTTATTAAAGCAACCCTTGACAAATCATGCCTAAGTTGCTAGCTAGAGGTCTTATCCCTGTGAAATACACACAGGTCAGAAGAGAAATGCTTTGAATTTGGAGAATTTGAGGGCTTCCAAAGAGAAACAGCAAAGCAAATAAAGAAACCACAGTAGCAGAAAATGCCCTTATCATTAACAAAGGAGTCTCCAAAAGGCTTCTGAAAACAGCTGATCTCTAGCTAATTTGCACTTAATCGCACTCTGCATGTTCTCAGAAAGGACAACAATGTTGGAAGAGTCTCGAGCACAACCTCTCCTCAGCTCACAGGCCATGTTGGGTGGCAGGTCGGGTGCCTCTGTTGCTGTTCCAGGGAAGCAAGGTCAGTTTTCAGCAGCGACTCTGTAGTGAGGCAAAATGAAAGAAGATCATACCGCTCTTAGAGCCAGACTGCAAAATAGAAGAGCAAGGCACCATGTGCATGGGGTCCCTGCAGGAAGCCTCCAAGCACTGGAACCAGAGGCTGGTTTCCATGGTCTCTGCATGTAGCTGGAACAGCAGCTACCCCAAGGCTCTGTAAAGCAGGAGTCCCTCCCTTCCACTGCAGCCGTGCTCCAGCTTTCAAGTAAATATTGTGTCCTGCACTCAAGCCCAGCCGGGTCCCTGCCAGGTCATGCCAACTTGTTCTTGCAGGCCGAGATCTGCAGCACAGAACATGCCTGATGTTACACTGGAAAAAAAAAAGACTTTTCAACCTCAAGTGCTACATATTTAAGTGACACTCTAGGTCCCAGAGAAAAGGACAGACATTTCCATTGATGGCAGATAAATCCACTAAGCCTTGAGGATATTTTAAAAGACCTTATTTGTTCACAGCTACTGTCATCATCACATGTGGCACTACTGGCTGAAAGCCTCCTGACGAAGGCAGCCTGTGCCCACGGACCCCTGCATCTGCAGGCAGCAAGTGCAGCTATACCAGGGCACAGGCCGATGCTGTAAGAGCAGAGAACTTCTTCACCCTGCCCTTTGGCAGCTCTGCCAGAGTTTCATTGCTCATAGGACTTCAAAATTCAATTTTTGTAAAAGAAAAATATGTTGATGAGAAAGAGATGATCCAGGATTTCTCTTGGGCTTCAGCTCAGACATGGTCACTTGCTTACGGTCTTGTGTCACACTATCATTTATGACCAGTGATAAGTACCAAGATAGGTACTGCTTGCTCTCCTCAGATCTCCTGTCAGGAGGGTCAAACCAGCAAGCAGGCCCAAGTGTGGAAGACGGCAGCACGTCTGCCCAACTTGCACTACCACACAAGATAGCTGGGAAGTCATATTCTTTTAGTAATGTTAAAAACACAACTCAGATAAACCCAGTTAATTTTAATTTCTGAAGGTTAGATAGTCCTAGGCATTTTCTCTAATTGCATATTTCTCAGAATAGATGCCTCTGGCTGCTCTGTAATCAAATCATAATTAAAACATCTGTGTCATTTTATCTATCCCTTCCTGCTATTTGTAGCATTTACAGGATGCAACAAAGATGCTGCATGCAAAATTTCTAATGTCAAGCCTCATTATCAGCACAGAAATAGGGATTTGTAGTAATGTGGCTTTGCAAGCGCCACCACAACCAAGCAGAAGAGAAACATACTGAATAGTGCCCCCTTTTTGTAACCACAACCGGAGGTCATGTTGTATTCCTATTTTATTTATTTATCTTAAACTGCCTCATTTTATCTCTGCTGCGCTAAAATAGATATATAGTGAGTAAACGGATGCTGCAGCTAGAAATTAAGGGATATCTCCTTGGCATAGGAAAATATTTTCTTCTTAAGCAGTAGCCTGTTGTCAGGCTGAGCCTCCACTACATTTCAGGCAGTGAGAGGAAAAAAGAATACACACAAACCAAGAAAAACAGTACTCCCAAACAAGCAAGCGAATCCAATTCCTTCCCCTGCCATCCCCCCAAAACCACATGACAAAACCTCAAAAGTTTTTAAACTAACTGACCCTAGGGGTCAGATTGGTGAGGGGATGTTGATATGTGCCCTTTAATTAAGAGTAAACTGTAAATTACATTTCAGGAGAAAAGTGATGCTACAAATGGCACCAGTCCTCCCTCTCACCCAAAAAAAACACACCATGCAGAAGTGGTAGAAACACTAAGCAAAATTCTCTGGGAAACCAGCTTGCATCCTTGAATCTTAACCTTAGTTGTTTCCATTTTTCTTCAGAGAAAGGAAAATTATGAATTTTCTTACATAAGCAGAACTCAAGACCAGGCTCAAACAACTTCCTAATGCATTTTTAGGTAGTGTTTAATGATGAAACAGTTTCATTTGTAACACTTTTTCAGAAAATTACTAATCTTTCTCAACTAGCTTCTGCTCTTTAGTTCTGCAATGTATTTGCCACTGACAGGACTCTTCTTGCTTTATGTTGCCCTAGGTCTTGGTCTTGTCACATGGTTTTGCAGAGCTATAGGATGAGCCTAAACTGCGTAGGCATTCTTGGGAAGCATATAAAAATAATTATTATGTGAAGTACTGATTCTTCACGGTTCTATATGCTTTTCATGGTAATACTCAGTGTAATTAAGCATTCAAACAATTAGTCATACTACAAAAGTTACTTCACACAGAAAAGATTTAACTAATACAAAGGCTATTCTAAGACAGTATTTCAGGCTGAAAAAAGAACTGCGCTAAGCTGCCTAATAACATACTATATCCCTTAAACTCTAATTTATACCTTAACTTAAGCTTCTATATTTTAACACATCACCCTATTAATCATTCTTAAATAACTTATATTTTTGGACAATTAATTCTTTTACTTTGATTTGAAAAGGTTATTCTGAAACTACAGATCCTTGTACGAAAGTCTTCAACATAGAGCCTTTTTATACCTAACGTTTTACCTAAACACAACTGGCTTGTAAGATCTACCTGTGGATTTATTTTTTTTTCCTGCCCCAGTGACATATCAGAATTTCCATAGAGCAAGCAAACAAGACTGAGGAAACCCCAAAATGACTCCTCACTCCATTCATCACAGTCAAAGTCAACGGACTTGTACCACTTGTGCTGTGGTGAACACATAGGGCATCTTTTGTAATGTTGGTGATTAACCCAACACAAAGCATAGTTATGATTTTTTTCCTGCAAACTGAGGTCTGATCACAGTAACAACATGGAAATAACAGAATCCAAATTCAGTGTGGTCTCCCATGGCAAACCAGTTGTGCTAAAGTCCCAGCTACACCAGTGCAGCCAACAGCAGCACCAGACCGTTGGCGCGCGGGCTGTAGCAGCCTTGCTGCGGTTGTGCTCACTGTCCGTCGCATCTTGAACAATGATAAAACAAGTTCCTGACGTAGGGGTTTTTGGAAACTAATAGTTTGTTGCTCATGCTGTGGGATTTATCTTCCTCAGATTTCCTTAGAAGGGAAAGGGGGGGTACAGTATATACACATAAATGTATTTTTTTAATGTATTTTACTTCCTAACAGATTAGGGACTAAACCCGGTCTGTGTTCTGGAAACACAATCTGAAGCTAGCAGAAATTTTCCAATTAGTAAAAGTAAAGTAGATCAACAAATCCATCTACATCTGGAACTTTTTGTTTTTAATAGGTTACCATCCATATTAACTTAAGGCATATATCTTATATAATTTTTCTCTTTAAAACATCAACATAAAAAAAAAAGGAGGAGGGTAAGGGGGGGGGCTAATCATCTACTTAATGTTTTGTTCTCTTCTCGCATTGAGCCATTGCAGGTTACCCTTTCGCAGTTGAAGCAAAGTTTCTGGAACTAAGAAAACACCTCAGTCACTAGAAAATCCAAAGCTCATTAACTAATTTTCAACTATCACATAACTTGGTGGTAAGCTGAAGTCAGACTGGCCTTAGAGTAGGTAACAGACACCCAAAGATCGCACTCCTCATTGCTATTTGCAAAACAGAAGCCTTTGCTGCCTCGTCCCATTTTACTTAAGCCACCGAAACAACTGACCTTGTCTTTTTAAAATGAGATCTGTCACGACAGTGGAAGCGTTCACTGTCTTCCCCTATTTGTCCACATCTCTGCTGTCATCGCCTGCTCAGAGAGGTCAGGGCTGCTGCATCAACCTTCCATTACAAGCATTCAGAAAGGTGCATCGCTTTCTGCATTTTATGTAACCAAATGTGTCACCCTATTAAAAGCACAACCATGCAAATGTCACAGATGACCATCCAACATGCAGTTGAAAGGCACAGATATGTCCCCAAGTCCTAATTCGTTTTTCTTTTCCAACGTTCATCGCAAGCATGAGTTACAAGAAATCACAGTAAGCAGAAAATCCTAAGATAACTTGAAAAGAAATTGTCACCAAGAATTCTCTTCAGAGAGCTTCCCCTCTACTCCCTTCAAATCACTTGTTCATACTTGATTCATTCCAGAAAGCATCTAAAACTTGTGGAAAAATGTAACTGCATGCAGGAATTCTTCTGTGTGGAATTCTTCTGTGTAGAATTCTTCTGTGTAGAATTCTTAAAGATTGCTTAGAAATTTTCTTTTGACATCAGGAGCTTGGATCACATTCACATGATGAAAAGATTCAAGAGACATAAGCCTCTGTCCCCCCCCATCTTCCTACTTTGGTTGCTCACAACCCCCATTTTCAATTACTATTCTAGCAGTAATGATGTTATTAAGTATGCCCTGGTACTTTAGCAATAGTAAAGGTGTCAAATCAGCAGATAGCATATTCAGGATGTAAATTAACTACCAACTGCTCCCTGCTAAAAAACAAAGTAAAAAACAAAGCACACACAAAAAGGTTTAAAAAAACATACTGCACACAGGAGAAGAACTATCTACTTTTGAAACTTATATCAAATCTCAATATTCTTCAGGATCTGTGGCTGTCTAAGAATCAAATGAAACTGGTGCATGGATCCTCTGAACGCTATCTTACAAAGCTACCCCTCACAACAACATATAATGCAAACAAAATTCACTTAATTTCTCCATTTCCACACACCTGTGAAGTTGTCAGGAGATTTGCACACAGAAAACATTAAAACATAAATAGCCATATTAAGATCCAGCCTATTGCATTAAATAAATCAATGATCACAAAAATCACAAAAATGTTTATCGTGAAAACAAATTGCCTAATAATTATGTAGATTCAGGCTCAGATGAACATGCACATGATAAAAAAAAAAAGACATCATCCATACTCTGAAGGAAAAAACGATAAAAAAAAAAAACGCAGATTCTATAAACTCTGAAGATTTAGAGCTTTGCTGACAGTATGAACTTCCTGTTCATTATTACAATGTAGCAAACTCATCTATAGTTAAATCATGCTACCTAGCTAAGAAGGTAAAGAAAAGCACTCTCAATTCTTAGCACATTAATATTAAACACAACACCTTCTGACAGGTTTCCCACATTTACCATTATAGCTGACATTTATTTTAGTGATGGAAGGAAGACACCAGCTTACAGTTTCTTTGTTGCTTCCCCCCTACACGCTCCACCTAAGTATTTAGATTCACACACACACAAAGTGACTTGATCCTTAGAAGAGCTGAAGTTTCCACATACCCAGTAGGAAGAGCTCAAGCTGAGCACCTTTGAAATTCAAGTCACTCTAGAGCCTGCATGAGAATTTAAGAACTCCAAGCTTTAAATCACTGTCCTCCATTTCTAGATTTCCACAGAAAACGTCAGCTGCCAAGGTCCTCAGCTTTTGACGAGGCCAGGATCAGCCACTGTCCCTTTAATGTTCCACCTCCTCTCCAAAAGGAACGTCTTTTTGCTAGAATTCAGTGTGATTCACTGGAATTTGCCAGGCAGGTCAGGAAATCCCCTGAAGCAGAGGAAGAATATTAAAGAGATGAGACATGTATATCAAATCTCATTACTGTTCTCTTATGAGAATCAATCAAGTGAAAGGACGTGGTGATGTCATTATGACATCATTTACTTTGAGATTAGAAATTCATAGCTACTTAGCAACCAAACTGTCCAATACAGATTCAATAGAAGATGTTATCATCTGACCCATTTAATGCAAGATAAATATTTCTGTCAGTTGTTTTCTCAGGACTTTGTGAGCTTTTAGAACACCATTGTTCTGGGTATAGAACATTAAATAAAAAGCACCGTCCAAATCCCCCCTTTTTAATTTATTTGTTATTATTGTTGCTACCCAGTTACATTATTCCCCTCGTCCCCACCAAAAACCAACGTGTGTGTTCCCTCAAAGAAATCCTGCTTTTCACCCTTTCTATATCAAATCTTAAAAATGCAAAGAGAAAAAGCTGGTGCTAAATAGACTTTATTAAAAGAATAACTACAATCTCCTAGTCAAACCTCTTAAAGTTTAAAGTAATTGCCTAAGAGCAAGAGCTTAGAAACTCTGCTCATTTCAATAAGCCAAGCTGAAAACATCTAGCCGATGAGCTCCCATATCTCTCCAACTCCAGCGAAGAGAAAATTTCAAAAGCTTTGTGCATGAAAACGGAATTGGTCACGCTACTTGTGCGGCTATTTCTGGGACCTGGAAAGGGTTTGATGCCCAGAATCTATGGCTGACCTGATTTTCTTTTAAAGTTCACTCATCTCTGCGGAGAGCAGAGTTTAAGCATCCGAGCACGGATAATGCCCAAACCTCTAAACCCATTAGCAACAAGCTGGAAAGCGGCACCGGACCCGCGGCGCCTTTCCAGACGAGCGCTCCCTCAGCGAAACGCGCCGGTTCCGCGGCAAAAGGAGAGAGAAGGCAGCGCATTCCCGGGAAATAACTTTTTATTAGGACGGGGCACCTGCAGATGGTCACGGAGACGCGCGGCAGCCGTGGTCGTGCCCGCGCCAGGCACCGGTCACTGCAGGGCTCCCCTCTCTGGGGACCGGTGCTTCATGGTAAGGGACAGGTACCGAGCAGTACCTCACGGTTCCGGACCGGTACCGACCGGTGACCGCAAGGCTCCCCCATGGAGCCGGTATCGGTAGGGTCAGGCGCCCACACACATCCAGGCCGGTCACCTCAGGCCTCCCAGAAAAGCGGCACTGGTGGATTAAGACCCATCCAGGAGCCGGTATCGGCCGGGTCCCTTCACGTCTTCCCCCAAGTCAGTACAGACGGATCGGCCTCCTTCCCCCCAAGCTGGTACCGTCCAGGTCAGGACCGTCCCCCCGGGAGCCAGTACCGGTTGAGCCACCTTATGGCTCCCCGCAGAAAGCGATACGGGCCGGGACCCCTCAGGGCTCCCCCTGTCTCCTCAGGTTCCTCCCGAAGCCCCGACTGCCCGAGGCAGCCGCCGCTTCCCCACAGAAGCCGCCGTCCCTCCCGTGAGGCGGCACCGCGACCGGGCAGGGACAGCGCCTCGCGCGCCTTGGCGCCCACCCTACCTGCTGCTGCTCCTGCCGCCGCTACGGAGGAGCCGCCGCTACCACCACTCAGCCCGAGCCGGCCAGCGCTGCCTCCGGCAGCCGATACTAATGTTCATTTAAAGCTCGGCGCCCGCCGAGCCGCCGCGCCCGCCACAGGGCCGCCCCGTCCCACCCCCGGCCCGCCCCCGGCCTCG